>PVHT021183710.1:31175235-31237667 GCA_004024745.2 Catagonus wagneri
AAAAAATCTCATCCAGCAGTGAAGGTAACAACAGCGTCACCCGCTGTCTAGAGCAGGGACCAGCAAACTTTTTTTTTTTTTTGGAAAGGTCCAGATGGCAAATAATTTTGGCTCTGCAGGCCATAGGATTTCTGCCACAACTACTCAGTTCCCCCACGATAGCACTAAAAACAGCTGACTTGAAAATGAACGACCGCAGTTACGTCCCAATAAAACCTCATTGATAAAATCAGGGGTGGAGGAGGGCGTGGCCCCTGGACGGTGCTGACCTACCCCGTTCTGGAGAGTGAACGAACAACTGCCCCCTTAAAGATTTTCCAGTCTAGTCAGGGGAAGTAGGGCAGAAACATGCAGATCTCATAAAAACGAATTTTTAAGAGGTAGTAAGCGACCAGGTCTAGAGGGATGATTCAGGTCCTCCAAGCTGACATGTTGACGGAAATTTCTTAATGTGATCTTGGAAGAAGCATTAGCAATTTGGGGTGCTGGTAAGTGAAAGAGCTCTTTTCAGACCCTTAAGCGCATTTGCTAGGAGGATGGTGGTCACCAAGCACAAGTGGCAGCAATCTACAGGCCAAATCCTGCCCACCACCTGCCTTTGCAAATAAAGTTTTATTGGAACACTGTTCCACTTACATATCGCTATGGCTGCTTTTGCTCTGCATGGCAGAGTTGAGTTGGTTCAACAGACTGTATGCAGTCCACAAAGCCAAAAATATTTACTGTCTAGCCCCCCGCCTTTTTTGTCTTTGTTTTTGTTTTTGTTTTTGCTCTTTAGGGCTGAACCTGTGGCATATGGTGGTTCCCAGGCTAGGCGTGAAATTGGAGCCACAGTCACCAGCCTACACCACAGCCACAGCGACCATGCCAGATCCGAGCCTCATCTGCAGACTACACCACAGCTCATGGCAATGCTGGATGCTTAACCCACTGAGTGAGACGAGGAATCGAACCCGTATCCTCATGGATCCTACTCGGGTTTGTTAACCGCTGAGCCATGAGGGAAACCTATGTCTAGCCCTTTCTAGAAAAAGTTTGCTGACTCCCTGATCTAGGACATGGGCGAAGTCGGGTTGAAGAAGAGAAAAGATTTTGGAGCCAAACAATCTCGATCCAAGCAGTGGGCCCATCACTTTCTCAATGTAGCCTTGGACTAGTTAACTTCATCTCTGAGGCTAGTTTTCTCGCTTAAAAAAAAAAAAAAAAAAAAAACAGGGTTAGTGTCATATTTCTCTAAGCCTTGTAATGAGAAAACAGATAAAACAGTATCGTGCTGAACACACAATAATACTATTTTCTTCTCTTTTTCCTCCACTTAACAACTGATTGTAAAACAGTGATGCATTCCTCTGGTTTTCAGTAATTCCTGAACAAAAGTGATGGCTGTTTAGCTAATATTAAAGACAGACTAGCACACACAAACGGTGCAGTGATTCTCTTAAGTGAGCTTCAAGGACACTGTTATACTTGCCCGTTACTCTTTTGTTTATAAGTGGCAGAAAGCCAGGGAAAAGTGGCTTTTTAAAAAAGGATATTTATCGTTTCGCATAACTAAAAATGCTTGGGTTGGATCTTTGTATATGGTGGGTCTAGACACTCAAACCATGTCATGGGGATTCTGCGTTCTTTGTCCTCCTCCTGGCAAGGCCCTCCTTTTGCAGTTTCATTCTTGGGCAGTCTCTCCCCACACGGTGGCAAATGCTCAGATTCCTCGCACGGGAGTCCACAATCAACAGCTCTCAGGACAAAAGCCACCTGAAGCCTCTGAGCTAAGGACATTTTTTTTTTTTTGCATTTTGTTTTATTATTATTATCATTATTTGTCTTTTGTCCTTTTAGAGCCTCACCCACGGCATATGTAGGTTCCCAGGCTAGGGGTCGAATCAGAGCTACAGCTGCCGGCCTACACCACAGCCACAGCAATGCCGGATCCTTAACCCACTGAGCGAGGTCAGGGATCGAATCCGCAACCTCATGGTTCCTAGTCGGATTCATTTCCTCCGTGCCACGAGGGGAACTCCTTTTTTTCACTTTAAAGGGTTGGGGAAAACAATGCAAAGAAGACTGTGTGACAGAAACACATGGCTGGCAAAGCTGAAAGTAATTATTATCTGGCCCTTTACAAAAAGTGTTGGCTGATGACAGGGCAGCTCCAGGACAAAAAAAGGGGCTATTCTTGTCGACTCTTTCCAGTGAAAGGCCGGAGACTGCCTTCCTGGGACCACTTGGTTCCCTGTATAGCGTTCTGGAAAAGTTTTTCGTTTCCACGTGTCTCAGATGTCAGAGGGAGCTGGATCAAGGGCTCCCCTGATTCAGCGGCCCTTGACTTTGCAACCTTGCTCTGTTCTCAAAGTTCTTTTTAGCAAAATCTGCTTAGTCTTTCTGATGGCTTCTTTCTTCCCCTTTGTATTTTTAGGGCCACACCTGCAGCATATGGAAATGCCCAGGGAGGGGGTGAATCAGAGCTGTAGCTGCCGGCCTGCACCACAGCCACAGCAACAACGGATCCAAGGCTCGTCTGCAACCTACACCACAGCTCACAGTAATGCCGCATCCTTAACCCACTGAGCGAGGCCAGGGATTGAACCCTCATCCTCATGGATGCTAGTCGGGTTCGTTACCACTGAGCCACGACTCCCATCATCTCTCTCTCCCTCTCTCCCTCTCTCTCCTTCCTTCTTACCTTTAATCGCTTTACATGTTCTTATTCTATAGTACCTATGCGATGTCTGGTTTGGGAGAGATTTATACTTCTGTTGCTAGGCCTGCTGGCCTTGGCTCACGTGTTTGGAGTTTTGAAAAATCTTGGACTGTGAATTAATTTCACGTCGGGTTTGATCCACGGGGATCCTGGGGCTCCGTGTTTGGGGCTCTCTAGGAAGACTCCATCCCTGCTTTTGCTCGGAACCTGGTTGCATCTAAGAACCGTCTCCATGCTAATGTAATAGCCAGAGGTCCCTAGCGCCCCATAGGGGGGTTCACGGTTGAACCCCAAAGCTTGTGAGGGCAGGCCTGGGGTTTCACATTTCCCCCCACTCAGAGCTCCCTCCGAGGAATGCAGCCTTGCCCGTCATTTCCCTTGGTCTTTGGGGGGCCTTTTTTCTCTTTACCCTTTCAAGAAGGGGAGCAGCTCTACAATATCGTATTTTCCTGCTGTCCCAGACTACCACTAAATCCTGAGCTCCTTGGTCTCTGAGATCATCAAATACCCCCAGGTAGCGCCAGCTTCAGTTTGCAGATTGTGCTCTGGTTTTCAGTTTCTATTCCATTTTTGGTCCCTGGGATTTCCTTTTCTCTCTTTTGAGCCCCGTGTAACATTTAAAGGGACGCTAGTGCTATTGCGTGCCAGGTGTCTCCTAGCAGGAGGCCGCTGTGCAATGCAAGCCACCACACTGCCGGAAACAGAATACCTATTAGGTCCCCGAGACCCTGTGTGTCACTCTGCCAGCATCACGTGCCACCTGCAGATGTCTTCCTCTGCCACTTTTGTCTTGTTGTGTTTTAAAAATTTGATTGAAGAACAGTTGATTAACAATGCTGTTTTAGTTTCAGGTGTACAGCAAAGTGACTCAGTTACACAGACACAGATATACAGTGACTCAGTTATACATATACAGATACAGATATCCATCTTTTTTCAGGTTTTTTTTTTTCCTACACAGGTTATCACAGATTTTTGGCAAAGTTCGCTATGCTGTACAGTAGGTCCCCGCTGACCATCCATTCCCTACACAATAGTGTCCTCTGTCACTTTTTCATCCCCTGGACCAGGGGATAAAGATGTTCACAAATGTTCACTAGAAAGGATCCCTTTATTGTTTTAATTAAAAAAAAATTTTTTTTTTTTTGCCTTTTTAGGGTTGATCCTGCTGCCTATGGAAGCTCCCGGGCTAGGGGTCGAATCGGAGCTGCAGCTGCCAGCCTCCACCACAGCCACAGCAACGCCAGATCCGAGCCACATCCGCAACCTACACCACAGCTCATAGAAACACTGGATCCTTAACCCACAGAGTGAGGCCAGGGTTTGAACCCACATCCTCATGGATGCTAGTCAGGTTCTTAACCCGCTGAGCCACAGCGGGAACTCCCGAGAGGATGCTTTGAGGGAGTTGCCAGGAGAGCACAGCAGAGACTGCCGATAAAGTATTTTCCATGTAGGTTCTCTTGTCCGTGCAGGGCTATTTTGTCCACTGTAGGTTCTCCCTGCACTCATGTTGGGTAGCAGCGCCATGGGGTGTGGGTTCTGAGTGCAATTTGACTCAATTCAGAATCAAGTTCTTCCACTCCCAAGACAGGTAACCTTGGGCAAACCATTCGGCCTCTCAGCACCTTCATTTCCCAACATGTAAAACAGGAAGCAAACAGAACCAAACCCGGGAAGCTGCTGAGAGCTTTGGATGAGGCAGCTCGCGCAAAGGGCCAGGCAGAGAGTCTCTGCATCCAGGCGAGCGTTTGCTAGTTTAAGGGAAAGGCCCTGGGCTGGGGAAGGGAGCTGCCTTCTTTCTCAAGTTCTCACACACCAGCTCAGGGTGTGACAGCTCCTTGGGGTCACCCTGCCCCTTCCCAGAAGTAAAAATAGAAAGGGTGACCAAAAAGCCAGAGGTCATCACTTTACAACTGAAGATTTTTGACCCAGTCCTCAGGGGAAAAAAATAATAATAAGATTCTTAAAAAAAAAAAATGCCCCTTTGAAAATGTAGAATTGGGTGAGGACTACCTAAAGTTTGCAGGCAGTGACCTAAAAATGAAACTCCACTATAATAAACCATCATGGAAAAGAACGTGGAAAAGAATATATATATATGTAATATATATATTGTATATATATTTTCTATACATCAGAAAATCACACAGCATTGTATGTCAACTATATTTCGATTTAAAAAAATAAAAGTAATAAGGCAACTCCACAGAAGGGTCTGAAGGGTTTCTCAAGCTCAAAGATGTCAGCTTTGTTGAGGGAGGCTGTGGGAAGGATCAGCCAAGCTGGGCCTTCCAGGGGTGGGGGTGTGGGGTGGGTGGGGGAGGGTAGGGGATGGATGAGTGGGTGGGGAGGGTGGGGGAGGGGATGGATGAGTGGATGGGGAGGCTGGGGGAGGGGATGGTGAGTGGGTGGGGAGGGTGGGGGATGGAGGTGAGACAGCAGGGAGTCAGGGGTCTCTTAACCTTTACCACCTTGGATCACTACCCGCTCTCCACCCGCCTCTTCTCTAACTCCTAAGTGCAGCATGGAAGGGCCACATAAATTTCTTAGGAACATTTACTCTCCAAAGGGGAACAAAAGACCATCAGAAGCGACTAAGCATTTTCAAGGGAAATTTGAGCTGGTGCAAAATCAAAAAATAAATAAGTAAATATCTGTAAAATATAAATGCATTTCTGTTACGGATTAAAGTCAGTCTTGTTGCAAAGATGTTTTTGAAGTGTTTCTAAAACATTTGGCTACAAGAGGAGTTATTTGTCCCAAAAGTCTTTCCAAATGGCAGGCTGGGCACTGCCTGGCAGGAGTGTGCAGATTAGGAAGTGGCCCTCAGGCTGTTTCCTCGAGTAATGGTTTGAACCACTGGGAAATGTGTTTCTCACTCAACAAGTGCTTATTCAGCAGCCGGAGAGGCAGAGAGAGGTGATAATGGCCAGATACCAGGAGCACACTTTCTAATTTGTTTTTTAAGGTTGCCAGCATTTGTAGGAGCAACTATGTATGAGCCTTTAACAAAATTGTGTAGGAGTCAGTTAAATTCAGATAAAAACTTGCTGTAAAGTTTATCTGGGATTTTTTTTTAAGTTAAAATCTTTCTTTTTTCTACTGTATGTTTTGGGGCCACAAGTAGAAAAGAGTTCACATACATTATTGTGATTGGCGTTGTTCCTATATAAGTTCACTAAAACTTTTCATTGCTTTTCTTTATATATATGTATATGTGTGTCTATATGTATATATTTCATATATATATAAAATATATACATAAAACTCAAATAAATATAAATATATAATATAAGTGAAATTCAAATAAATATAAATATATATGAAATTCAAATAAATATAAATATATGTATATATTTCATTGCTTTTCTTTTAATATATCTCCACATTGTGGCAACTTCCAGCAATGCCTGTTTGCCACCTGCTGAGCAGAGCAGAACTAGGATCTCTAGGCTGAGGTTAAGGAAAGTATATTTTGCCTTAATTCATGGAGATAGTTACTAACTCTGAAAGCTGTCCACTCCCTGAATATACCTGGCGTTGCCAAGTAGTGAGTTCCCAGCACGAAGAGCTAGAAAAGCCATCATCAGGAATGCTGTAGGAGGATTTGAGTTGGGTATAGGACTAAAACACAAGATCCTAGGTGTATTCCAACTTTAAGATCCTATGACTTCTTCTTTTAAAAATAATATGTGCCTAGCACTGCAAAGCGTTAAATGGATCTCACATGAACTGAATTTTTTAAAATAATGGAGATCACTTCTTTCTGACTTTATAACCACTGTAGTGAGTATAGACTTCAGAAGAAAGAGGTCAGAATGAAAGCAAACTAGAGATTCTCCTCCCTCGACATTTAGTATATGAACAACAATAATGAAAACCAACAAGAAAAGGAAATCAGCAGTAGCAAGCAAATAAGGAAATGGGCAAACAAGGAAGTCAGTGATGTCATGCACTTCAAAGAGACAAGAAAAGAAAGGGGAGCATTTAGAGGAGGGCAGGTTCTAATCCTTTGCTCACCCTGGAAGCCTTGCATTATCAAAATCTTGAGTATTTTCATCAAAAGCTCCGAATCTGGTCAGAAGAAAACTAGCTGGGCCATACTGGGTTATAGAACAGGTTAATAAGAATATGAATTCAACATCCTGGAGCCCAAAGGGAAAAGGATAAAACAGAATGATCTTTTTAAAAATGGAGATTTCAGGGCTCCCCTCATGGCTCAGTGGATAATGAACATGACTAGGATCCATGAGGATGTGCATTCTATCCCTGGCTTCGTTCAGTAGGTTAAGGATCCTGCGTTTCTGTGAGCTGTGGTGTAGGTCGCAGATGTGTCTCGGATCCCTTGTTGCTGTGGCTGTGGTGTAGGCTGGCAGCTGCAGCTCCAGTTCGACCCCTAGCCTGGGAACCTCCATATGCCACTGGGGCAGCTCTAAAAAGCAAAAATAAATAAATAAATAAAAATAATTAAAAAAATGGAGATTTCAGTTCTATAGAAACAAATTAAAGACCTAAACAGCATTATTATGGGGCTAATAAAGAAATAAATGTAGCGAAAAGCCTGAACAGACACAGCTCAAAATAAAATTATAGGCAGAAAAGAATGCTTGAGAGAAACAGAGTGACTGCATGTGAAAAGCACAAAGCAATTGGAGCCTTTTTGTTGTTCTTAAAGTAGAGAATCCATACATAGGACAGACTAAATATGCAAAGATGTAAAAGAAGAAAATTGCTTGGACACCTGAAGAAGCGAATCTGCAGATTGAAAGAGCACAGTAGGACCCAGAAAAGCAGATACCGAATGATCAACCCTGAGGCATATTGAATATCAAGAGCTTAGAGAAAGGGAAAAAAGAAGCCTTTGGCATACTGACAAAAAGTAAGGAAAGTCCGTTAGGATTGGTCTCTAATTTTGATCATCGATCTTCAAGATGTCTTCTAGTATAAAAGCCACAGACAAATATCCTGACACATGAAGGAAGTCAGAGAAGACATACCCGTGGGTCTTTGCTGAAAAAACTGGGAATGAAACTCGGGGTTTGATTAGAGATGAGGCAGACTCAAGCCTGGGAAGAGGGAGAGGCTGAGATGAAAAGGACTTATCATAAACATATAATTCTCTTGAAGACCAAGCTGATGATAGTAAACAATTACGGGAGTCATGTCTGCACAGCAGAATGTGACCGTCACAGACTGTGATATTATAAAAACAGCGCTGGGAGGTGAGGCTGGGAGACGGGAGGAAGTACATGACTAGAGCCTGACTCATCTTTCACATCCATAAATCGTTCGATTCTGTTTAAAATTGAAACCTGTCCTTAAAAAATAATGACTCCAACATCTTAACATTTTTCATCATTTCTTTTCTTTATTTTCTCAAGGGGGGAATTCTAAGGAAATAATAATCCTTGTGGTAAAAGTACATTTAACTAAAGGGCAGCAATTCCTTCAGTTTTGCTTTAGTTTTACTTTTCTAATGTTAAATTCAAGTAATATTAAATCTACTATTTTATTTAAAAATAGCATGTGCAATACTCCCACATTTCTGTAACAATATTTCTTCCTCTCTAGGTCTGTGTCTTCCAGTCTCTTTCTAGCACCCCTTGCCCTCTCCTCTCTTCTCCCTTTCAAATAAATGGTAACCCGATTTTCATTTAGATACCCATCTCTCCATCAGGCAGTGTATGTCCTTCAAGGGACTCCAGACCAGGCTCTGGCTCTGGGGTGGTGTCACTGGTCCCAGGATAATCCATTTCTCCTTATCCCAGGAAACTCAGAACGAAGCCAACCAGAACATGGCATATGCCTGCCACAGAATCTGGTGGGCCAAGGAAGCCTGGAGGAAAGTTTGCTGGGGACTTCTGGAAAATGAGGCATCCTAGCTTTTCAAATACATTCACCAGGCTCATCATAGCAGGTTCCCTCTCTCCCTCTGGACTTGGTGTGGAAAGGTGCACAGCTTGGAGCAGCTGCAGCCACTTTTACCACAAGCGAAGCCAGCCCGAGGCTCATGCCCCCACACGCAGAGGGTAGAGTCTCAGAGAAATGAAGCTGGACCATTATGGCAGGCAACACATTTCCATATGTGTTAAACCAATTTGATTTACATTTTATATATATATATATTTTTGGAGCTTAAAATATTGTAACTGATACATCTGCTTAGAAAGATATGAAATATCATTCACGTAATGATAGTCCTTTGGGGTTATTATAAAAAAATGTACATTTCTTCATTGCTGAAATACTTCATAATGAGCATGTTTCAGTTTTACAAACACAGAATAGCTGTTGTTCTTGAATATTAAATTGTTAAACGTAAAAGCCATATATATTAAATGTAAAAATGTTCTAAACAATTTCTCTACCAAGTGCCCCAAATACAATAAGGGAGAAAGAATATTCTCTGGTCAGAAAATATAATTAAAAAATTATTTTAGAAGCTGTTAACATCTTTATTATGCTAAGCAATATGATTTAATTTTTACAGCACATCTATGAAGCCAGTGACATTATTGTCTCTATTTTATAGAGAAATAGTTTTTCCACCTTCCTGTGATTGCCTGAAATTCATTTGAAAAGAGACAAAGTCTTCAATAACATGACTGAACATCAAAGGTTTATAAGAGACGTGGTAGAGAATATTAACAGGTACATGTGAGTAATGTTACTCAAAATGTAAATGGAAGTAGCAGATCTTTTCCAGGTATGCTAGGCATGGGGAAGATTTGAAAGTCCCCAGGCTTTTAGAAATTGGAGGTGGTTGGGCTTTCTCAATTTTGTAAAAAGGAAGTCTCAGATCTCATTCTCGCCTAAAATTGGACCTGGGGAACTTAAAAAAAATTTTTTTTATTATAGTTGGTTTAGTGTCCTGTCAACTTCTGCTGTGCAGTGAAGTGACCCAGTTATACATATATGTACATTCTTTTTCTCACATTATCCTCCATCGTGTTCCATCATAAGTGATTAGATACAGTTCCCTGTGCTACACAGCAGGACCTTGTTGCTTATCCACTCCAAATGCAATAGTTTGCATCTATTAACCCCAAACTTCCAGTCCACCCCACTCCCTAATCCTCCCCCTCCTCCTGGCAACTACAAGTCTGTTCTCCATGTCCATGAGTTTCTTTTCTGTAGAAAGGTTCATTTGTGCTGTATATTAGATTCCAGATAGAAGTGATATTATGTGGTATTTGTCCTTCTCTTTCTGACTTACTTCACTTAGTATGAGAGTCTCTAGTTCCATCCATGTTGCTGCAAATGGCATTATTTTGTCCTATTTTATGGCTGAGTAGTATTCCATTGTATATATGTACCACATCTTAATCCATTCATTTGTCAAGGGACATTTAGGTTGTTTCCATGTCTTGGCTGTTGTGAATAGTGCTGCAATGAACATTAGGATGCATGTATTTTTCTCAATGAAAGTTTTGTTCTTGGGCATTTTTAATAATCTACCTTATTCAGCGTCGTCTCTCCAGCACACACTGCAGTACTCGGTATGGCAGGTGCTCCGTGAATCCTTGAAGAATGAAAGAAAACAGAGAGAGAAAGGAAGAAGCAGAGACGGAAGGAGGCAGGGAGCAAGGAATTATTTTCAGCTTCACTCCTGATCCATCCACCTGTATCTTTATCCAAGCTGACAGTGCTTTTAAAGGTATGAGTAAATCTTCCTCTTTCTCCTTTTTCTCTTCCTCTTTCTCCTTTTTCTCTTCCTCATGGGGGAAAGACACATGATGACAAGAGCTCCAACAGCCATCTTGGACCATGAGAGCATGAAAGGGAAGTCACATTTTGAGGATGACAAAATAATAGGTATAATCCAAGGTGAGCCGCTAGTATAGCCTGGACTGCCTCCCAGACTTCGGCATGAGGAGAATAAAAAAGTCAATCTTATTTAAATTGTTATATCTTGGGGTCTATTAGAAATAGCATCCCAATTCTTGACTAGTATTATTAATCAACTATGGACACGTTCTAAAAGAAACTAAACTTACCAGGATGGTAAATCATTGACGTTTCCTTAATTCAGTTCTTTATTTTATTTTTAATATTAGATTTCTAAGAACTCAACTGGTTTCAGGGAACTTATAAGGTCATATGATTAAAAACTCTAGGAGAGGTGGGGTCCCAGGTATAGTTAGATCCAAAGATTAAACAGTATCTGTAGAATTCAATCTCTCTTTCTTTCTCTTGGTTCTGCTTTTCTCTCTATTGAGTTGGTCGCCAGGCAGAATTTCTCTACCAGATGAAGACTGAAGCTTCTGGCTTACAGAGTCCTTAGGGACAGCAGTGACAGTGGTGGGGGTCAGAGGCCAGACTTCTTAGGTCTAGAGTTCCCACAAAATCCTCAAGGTTCACTCTCATTGGACTCTCGTTAGATCATGTGCCCCTCTCTGAACCAATCACTGTGGCCCACGGTTCAGGCCTGGAACATGTGTCCACCCCTGGAGCTGGGGATGATCCAGCTTTACCTGGGCCAGGGGCACCGAGAGGGGGAAAAGTGAGGTTCTCCAAAGAAAGTTCCAGGTGCTCTTCTCAGAAAGAAAGGAATGAACGCAGGCAGGCAACAAGCATGGATGTCTACTGTAATTTATTCCTTGATTTAACAAATATTTATTGAAGTACCAAGAATGTGCCTGGGTTGGAGTTCCCTTCCTGGCACAGGAGAAGTGAATCCGACTAGAATTCACGAGGATGCGAGTTTGATCCCTGACCTCGCTCAGTGGGTTAAGAATCTGGCGTTGCTGTGAGCTGTGGTATAGGTTGCAGATGGGGCTCGGATCCCACGTTGCTGTGGCTGTGGTGTAGGCTGGCGACTGTAGCTCTTATTCGACCCCTAGCCTGGGAACCTCCATACATATGCCTTGGGTGTGGCCCTAAAAAGAAAAAAAAAGGGAATGTGCCTGGCTTTGTCCAAGGCAATGGGCATGTAGACTAAAGAAGGCAGATAAAAACCCCTGCTCTCCCAGCAAAGTCCTCACGTTCAAGAACGGTGAAGCGATTTCTGCCATCCTCTTAAAAAAGCTTATGTGTACCTTTTTCTGGGAATGTTGCCAAACTCACCAGGGGCTCTAGAATAATCTTTCGGTCTACCAAGAGGCAAGTGGGGCTTCTAAAACATAGACCGGGGGTATGCAAAGGCTGGGTGGAGTTTTCCTTCTGAAGATGAGAGGAGATAAGAGAAGAGCCGTGCAAATGGAAATATCCCAACACTTTATAGGTGGAGTCCAGGCATTTTTCAGATGAAGTCATCTTATTCCTAGGAGAGCCCAATTATTATTATTATTATTATTTTTAACCCCCTCATCCTAATCTTGCAGAAAGTTTAAAGGGCTGGAAGAAATACCAGTCTGACATGTGGGCACCAATTACGTGTTTAGAGGTCCAGGAAATAAATACTGACTTCCATAGCTGTTTCGAGTGAAAATTGAAAAGTAATTTGTCTCCTGGAGAAAGAGGAATGGAAGTTCTTGCTGTGGTTTCCTGTTTTGCACACTGTCTCTCTCCATGCCAGCTTGTTGTCTCGACACATTTATTTTCAATAGCAGGCGGACATATGCTTATGATTTTAGAAATGGAGGCACTTGAGATAAGGTGGAACTTGTCAATGGAAAATGAGCTCCAGGGAAGTCGTTTCCTGGCCCCATATTTTGAGACAGGTTGGTTACCCGCCAAAAAAAGGGCCCTAATCAACAAAATTGATCCATGGCTTCGTGCAGCCTTAGGACACAGGCACAGACCATAGTTTAAATGGCACGCACACACGTTTGCTTGTGCCCCGTCTCTTTGGTGCTGGCCTTCTGCTTCCCCCGCATGGCCGCCACGACCTGGCAAATATGGCCAGCCATAAGGCTTTTATTTATTTAAACAAATATCTGGTGAAGAGAAAATGAAAATAATCAAATTTTGGTGGTGTTTCAGGGGGTGAGGGAGAGGGAGAAATAGAAAAAATGTCAGCAGTGAATTTTTTTTCTCCTCCAATAGTCACTGGGGTGTTTGAGGTGACTTGTCCTGTCCTCGACAAAAGCAAAACAAAGAGACAGCCTTGATAGACATGAAGAAAGTGCCCTGCCTTTCTGGTTTTTTGGGTCTTTGTTTTTTTTTGTTTTCTTTTTACGGCCTCACCTGTGACATATAGAAGTTCCCTGGCTAGAGGTAGAATTGGAGCTGCAAATGCTGGCCTGCACCACAGCCACAGCAACGCCAGATCGGAGCCATGTCTGTGACCTACACCACAGCTCAGGGCAACACCGGATCTTTAACCCACTGAGCGAGGGGTCCAGGGATCGAACCCACATCCTCATGGATGCTAGTGGGGTTCTTAACCTGCTGAGCCACAACGGGAACTCCCGTGCCTGCCTTTTGACTCAACTTCTTATAATCAAAGTGTCTTTTATAAATTTGCTTACGAGTTAGTTTCTGAGTCTCAGTTTTCCTCATCTGTGAAATGGGATTACTAACACATAGCTCCTAGAGTACGGTCCTAGGTAAAGCACCAAGCAGGCTGGCAGGATGAGAGAGTGCTTAGTGCAAGGCGGTCACTTACACACACATGCGCGCGTGAGCACACACACACACACACGCACACGTGCACGCGTAATGTCATATTTATGGAGTCATCTGCAGCACATTTAGAGGTTTGGCAGTAACGCCTGCAACTACAGCCTTTTCAGATACAGGTGACTCCCATTCCCCAACTGCAGGATCTCGAGACTGGACTCAGGAGCCACCTGGGTGTTTGAGTGACAGGACTGTTTAGAGAGATCCACTTCAGACCTAGACAGGGTCTCCCTGGTGGCTGAAGCCACTGTTTTCCAGCCCCAACGTGGGCCATTTAGATAACAGAGGCAAGTCCGAGATGAGAAACGGCTGATAGCAGCCCTGAAATAGCGCAAGTTGGAGGTGGAATAAAGGCCTCTGCTGCCCATCAGTGTCAGCGGCACCTCCGGGTGAGAGATGCTGGGAGCTTCCCATATAAGGCAGGTGCCGGGCTGCGGGAGACAAGGGCGGGGTCTGGAAACCCGCTGAACTGGGGAAGGTCATGTTTCAGGCCATCGGGTGGACACAGACCCTGGAGGAGGACGTCGCCTTCTCTTCCCGAAGGAACCAAGGTTGAGGCTGAGTGAGCTGTCTGAGATCACTGCCTCAGATGGAGCAAGCTTAAGAAGGAGAACGTGGGTCTCCCGCCTTGCAACCGCCTCAGTGACTTTGTTTCCTGGGGTCGTCTGGCTTGAGAGTGGCTACTGTGGGCAGCATCCAGGATAGAGAGGAAGAAAGGCTCTGAGAAGAAGGAAAGCGCCAGAAGAAGAAAGAGAAAGAAAGCTTCTTCTTTTTTTTTTTTTAAGGTGGGGGAGTAAGAAGAAGAAGAGAAAGAAATGTGTTTTTTCAATATAAAATTGACACCTGCTCACAAAAACGAGAGCTGTATAAAATGAACAGTAAAAATCTCAGGCACAGCCTCCCGCCTTCCACTCCCCAGAGGTAAAAACTGTTCATTTTCAGTGTCTCTCATCTGTGGGCAAACAAAAAAGTATACGCCTATAAATGTACAGAAAAAGTCAGAAAGACACCCTCATTTTGTGTACACTTATAGGTATATGGTTTTTGTTTGCCCACAGATGACGGAATAAACATCATTCATCAATTTACTCTTTTTAGTTAGTGCTGTGCTCTTTTCTTAGCATCGTCTTCTCCATCTCCTCTGTTGTTTTAAGTGGCCCTGCAGGGACATCCTCTCCCTGAAAAGTGGTTTATTCTCTAATGACGAGCACTCAGGTCGTCTCCAGCCTTTTCCTCACTGACACAAACAGGTCAGCAAATGAGCATCTTGTTCAAATACCTCTATGCACCTGTGACCACATCTCTCATAAATGTTTTAGAATTGGGTCAAGGAACAAACACATTCACTTTTTGGTAGATTTGACTCACCGTGCTTTCAAAGACTGAACCAATTTGTATTTCCATCAAGAGTGGACACCAGTTCTCCTTGTCCAACATCCTCATCAACCTTTCTACTGTTTTCTTTATGCTGTTTCCATGCAGAGTCTTGACTCTGAGTCGAGTTGAACATCCATTTGTATTGTGAATAGCTATTCGTAATTACTTTTGTGTGAGCTGCTTATTTTTTTATTCCCATTTTGTGTTTGGTTTTCTTCTCGGATTACAGTGGTTTTGGTAAATTCAATAAATGAATCTTCGCAATATTGGTGGCAATTATATTTTCCCATTTGTTGTTTGCCTCCTGGTTTTGTGCGTTTTTCTATTGAAAATATTTGTGTGGTCAGTTTTATGAATCTACTCTTTATACCTCCTGTGTCTCGTCTCGTGCTTTGAAAGAGTTTCACCATCCCGAGGATAAATTTCTACCTTTATTCTAAAGCATTTATGAATTTTCTGTACATGGAAAAATATGTATTATTACAAAATGTATATTAATAAATTACAAAATGGAATTATTTTAGGTACGATGCAGGGCCTCAGCTCCTTCTTTCTCCCTTTCTCTCTTTCCCTTTCTGTCTCCTTTTTCTCTTTCACTCTCCTCCAGATCACTAGCCTATTGTCTTAACCCAACTGATCGATCAATTTGTCCTTTGACCACTTATATGAAATACCACTGTTTCCATAAATCCAACTACTTTTCATACTTTGGTTTCTCTCTGGGTTCTGTTTTACTCCACTGATCATTCTGTTCATTTATGTACCGGCATCATTCTTTTTCAAATACCGTGGCTTTATAATACATCTTTAGTTTCTGTGAAGGCCAATCTCCCCCTAACTCTTTCATAAAATAAAGTTCCCTTTTCTTAAAAAAGAAAGAAAGACAGAAAGAAAGACAGACAGAAAGAAAGAAAGACCTCTGATTATGCCCCAAAGAAAAGACATAGTATTATATATTTTACAAAACCCACTACCATACATAGTCTTCAGGTTCTGGGTATCGGCGAAAACTTACAATGTATATATGCTATTCCCTCCTAGGTCTTGATATGTTCCAGACCCCTGGGCAGGCTGAGATTTGACCCTAGTTACTGTTGTAAAGGCAACAATCTGGGTGTTGAGGAGGATAAGCCTCCCCTTGCAAGGCTTCTATAGTGGGTGAGGTCACCACGGGGCTTTCAATCAAAGGGAGGCTTGTCCCCTCAGACACAGGAGGAGCAACTATTTCTACAAATAGGGGAGGCTCAAAATGAGTTGGGGGCTCCAGAGAGTCAGTTCTAATGCAATGTCCCCCTTCCAGGTTTCAGCATCTCGTTCTTTTCCAATCAATGCCCTGACTTTCAAATGAGAAACTTGGTTGGGCTGTGAATCTGATATTCTACAACCCTCTGCATTACATTTTGTTTGAGTTTTAACAATATGAGCCCATGGCTACAGTATATAAAAGGTCCTTTGAGGGCTGCCATGGAAACTTTCTGGTTCTCAGATCACGATGCGAATTGAGAATGAAAGGCCTTTAGCTTGTCATTCGCTTCCTGGAGATGCCCCAGTGCCCTCAAGAGAATCCACCCAACACCACCATCCTTGCTTGGGTTCATACATCATCATGAGCACTCGAGCCTGTTTAACCATGAAGCCACCAGATGCCATGGATTATTAGAATCCATTTCCCATTGGCAAGGGTCTGATTATTGCATTCGAGCCCATGGAGAGGGTGGAAGAGAAAGAGACTGACCACGAGGAACTGGCTCATGGGATTATGGAGCCAAGGGCCATGGTGGTCTCCAAACCAGAGACCCAGGAAAGCAGTGAGGCAGGAAAAAGAGGACCCAAATTCCACCTTTCTCCACCTTCTGTCCTATTCAAGTCTTCAATGGATTAGGTGCTGCCCAGCCACATCCGGGAGGGCCATCTGCTTCACAGAGTCCAACCATTCAAATGCCAAGCTCATCCAGAAACACCCTTGCCGACACACCCAGAAATAATGTTTAATTGGGCACCCACTACGCAGTCAAGCTGCAACAGAAAGTCACACCCCTTCAGCGTGGTGTTTGATCTTCTGTCTCCCTCCACATACTGGCATCTGAAATCTACAGTGTCAGCACCTCTGCTGCTCAGACTCATGAATCCTTTGCCAGGGACGCTTCTAGAATAAATGACCCCCGTGTAGAAAAAAGGCAGAATAAAAGAACATACATCTAAAAGGGAGACCAGCCTAACCAGAGGAGGAGATGCAGGTGAGAGTCTGCTTTCTTGAGCTTGTAAAAAGGGCTTTGGGCTGAAGTCATCACGGCCCTGGAACAGCATGTGTGGGATGATGAACATGTAATGTTCCCTCTGTTCCTAGGATGAGCAGCAGATCTCTGAGTTAAGATTTTACAGCAAAATCCAAGACATCAATGAAAAGAGTATGCCTATTCTAAGGATAAATCCGTGCCTACCCCAAATAGAGTGGATCTCAAAATGTGACCCCAGACCATCCGGGTCAGCCTCACCAGGGAATGTATTAAAAATGAAAACTCTTTGTGGTTACCAAGGGGGATGGACTGGGAATCTGGGGTTAATAGAGGCAAACCATTGCCTTTGGAATGGATGAGCAATGAGATCCTGCTGTATAGCACTGCGGACTATATCTAGTCACTTACGATGGAGCATGATGGAGGATAATGTGAGAAAAAGAATGTATATATGTATTGTGACTGGGTCACTTTACTGTACAGTAGAAAATTGACAGAACACTGTAAACCGACTATAATGGAAAAAATAAAAATCATTTAAAAAGAAAAGAAGAAATGCAAATTCTCAGACCCCACCCCAGACTTACTAAGTCAGACACTCTGGCTGTGGGCTGGAGCAATGATCAGAGTTCTAACAAGCCTCCAGCGAATCGGATGCATCTTAATAGCTGCGAATCACAGATTTATGTGGACCTGAATTCAGGTCCTGCCTTCTCCCCTTGTAATAGGTGTGACTTTTGGCAAGACTTTTCATCTAAGCCTTAGCTTTCTCATCTGTGTCAGCTAGACCTCGATGGCAGATACCTGAGGGGATTGTTAGGGAAATTAAATAATAAACTCAGTGTATGGAGCTTGGAAAAGAGTCTGTCACAGAGCGCTCAAAAATTGGGTTTGGGGGAGTTCCCTTCCTGGCTCAGTGGTTAACAAATCCGACAAAGAACCATGAGGTTGCGGGTTTGATCCCTGGCCTTGCTCAGTGGGTTAAGGATCCGGCGTTGCTGTGAGCTGCGGTGTAGGTTGCAGACGCGGCTTGGATTCCGCGTTGCTGTGGCTGTGGCGAAGGCCGGAGGCTACAGCTCCTGTTAGACCCCTAGCCTGGGAACCTCCACATGCCGTGGGTGCGGCTCTACATAAAGGCAAAAAGACCAAAAAAAAAAAAATTGGGT
Source organism: Catagonus wagneri (assembly GCA_004024745.2). NCBI lineage: Eukaryota > Metazoa > Chordata > Mammalia > Artiodactyla > Tayassuidae > Catagonus > Catagonus wagneri. The sequence continues at coordinate 31,193,283 of PVHT021183710.1, forward strand.
TTTGGGGGTAACCATCATTTAGAGCTCTATTGAAGATTAAAACGGACTATGGGAGTTCCATTGTGGCTCAGCAGTAACAAACCCAACTAGGATCCTTGAGGATGCGGGTTCGATCCCTGGCCTCACTCAGTGGGTTAAGGATCCAACACTGCCATGAGTTGTGATGTAGGTTGCAGACACGGCTCAGATTTGGCATTGCTGTGGCCGTGGTGTAGGCTGGCAGCTGTAGCTCCAATTTGACCCCCTAGCCTGGGAACCTCCATAGGCCACAGGTGCGGCCCTAAAAAGACAAAATACATACATACATACATACATACATACATACATACATACATACAAGAGACCATGTTTTTAAAGTTTAGTATAGTAAACACCAGGCACATAAAAATAAATAGATGGGCCCAATAATGCCAGCCAGCAGCAGCACTGGCAGTGGTAGAAGCAGTAATACAACGCTTGACACCTTAATGGCATTTATCTCGACCTGGGTATGTTTGTGAGCCCTGTGCATGCTATATTCTACTACTTAAAACAACTCAATGAAGCATCATTATCACCACTTTGGAAATGAGGACATCATGGCATAGAAGAGTGAAGGTTCTCCATCAAGATTATGTAACTATTAAGTGACGAACAAAGATCCACAAATTTGACTACTTCCAGAGTCTGGGTGATCTGGGCCTGATCTGGGAAAACGGGGAAGAAACGCTGAGAGAGGGGGCGGGGGAGGCAGAGGAGGATGGATGGCGGGGCGGAGGCGGCGCAGGGGAGGGGAAGATGCCGTTTTATATCCATTCCATTTTCCGAAAATGGAATCCATCTTCTTGCACAATTGGCAGCCAAAGAAAGGATGAATGGTGTTACCTCCAGCCTGAGGTTCCAAGGCAGGGAAGAAAAAGGTTCAGCAGGGGCCCCCGCGGGCAGGGGCTTGGCCAGCTCTGGGGTTACATCTTTTTCACTGGTGATGAGCTGGGAAACGGGAAAAACATTACCTGTCAGGGTCACTGGAGCTGGTGCCATTGGGAAGGGCCCCACAGGACCCACAAAAGGATGCAATAGAATTCAGAAAGCCTGGCCAACTTGGGCCAAGAGCTGTAGGAAAATAATCCCAGTTGGACTTGGGAGGAAGAGGCAGGGGACGGGCAAATGAGGGGACAGGTCCTTTTAGCCCACTGTCCTGGGACAGAAAAGCCAATGGTCCCCCAAAGAACCAAGGCCACAGTAGGAAGAAACTGGAGAGGCAGTGCCCTAAAAAGTGGAAACGGGAGCCCCTCCCTTCTGTCCCTTGCTGCCTAGAAGGGCACACCTGGAAAGTGGCCTTTCGTGGTTGCAGAGAGCCTTCAACGATAACTCCAGTTTCTAAAGATGCTCAGGGAAGAGCAACCGCAAAAATACCGAGGAACAGAAGAAAGGCGTTCTTAGACATGTGAAGTCCAATTAGGTTGGCAGTGAGATTGCTTTGCTAGGACATGAAAAGGAGAGTTTCAATTCAGTTAGCCTGGTATTTATTACATGCCTACTACGGGTTAATGACTACTGTTGGTTAATTAGGTTCTGGGGGAGTAGAGACAAAGGAAACCCAGTCCTGTCTTGAGAAGTTTCCAGTTTAATGTCGGAGGAGACTTGTAAATGGGTAATCGCATGCGGTGTTGAAAAGGGCCATTAAAATGCTATCCTGAGAACTACCAAGTAGGGGTATATAACTCGGTCCAGGGCCAGAAGGGAGTAGGTATCAGGGAAGACTTCCTGGAGGAGGTAGTTCCTGAGTTGAATATTAAAAGATCAGGAATATATCAGGAAGGATGCCTTTGGCTGCATAAAACAAACAAACAAACAAAAATCTAAACTCAACTGCCTCACGTGATAAGGAAACTTTAGTACCATATAATGCAGCGTCTAGAAATCATCCAGGTTAGTTAAATCAACAACTGAATAATGTAATTAAGGATCCAGTTTCTCCCCAAGTCTCCCTTTTGCCTTCCTCAATGTGCTGGCTGTGTTCCCAAATCACCACTCTTCATGGTCACAAAATGGCTGCAGAAATTCCAGACATCACATGTGGACATAGCCACGTCAAGAAGGAAAGCGTCCTTCTCTTTCTTTGAAAGAAGTAAATTATTTACAGAAGCCTACACTGCAGGCGCTCCTTCACATTTCATTGTCCAGAAAGGCTATTTATCCTCACACCTAATCCATTTCCTATGGAGAAAAAAAGTGGATTAAAAAAAAATCACAATTATCTTAGACCACTGAAGACCCACCACACCAGAGAAGAGCTGTTACCAAACACGAGGCAAAAAGGCCAGATTGTGGAGTGTGTTGCATGAATTGCATTTAACAGGGCAGATGTTTACAACAACCCCTTTTTCCCTCTAGCAGCTTTATTTGGGCATCATTGACATATTTAAATTTTCACATATTTAGAGTATACGATTTGATAACAATTTGATACATGTCTGCATTTGTGAAAGATCACTACAATCAATATTATGAATATAAGCAGCCCCCCAAAAAGTCTTCTCCTGGCTCTTTGTAAATCCCCCTCAGGCCCCTTCCTACCCACCCCTTGCCCCTAGGCAACCACTGACTTTCCATCCCTATAGACTGGTTCGTGTTTTCCAGAATTTTAGAACTTTCTACAGTTTTCAATCATCACGCAAAGTGTACTCTTTTCTTTTTCTGGTTGCTTTCAATCGGGAAAATTATTTAGAAATTTGCCCATGATTGTGTGTGTCTCAAATGTCCAGTCCTTTTTATTTTCCACGGTGCTCGCCTGTAGACATCTGCGCCCTCAGGAATACTCGGTATGTTGGCCTAGATCACTAAGGCCTTTGTTGGAGACGCCGCGTACCATCTCCCCCCAAACCACCACAAACAGCCCTCCTTCCCTGCCCCAGATCCGTGCGGGACCAAAGAAACAGTTTTCTTTCTAATCTAAACCAAGTGAGATTAACGAACTGGAGCCTGAGACTAATTTGTTGCATTTCTTATAGTAAAAGCAAGAGCTTGGAGCTCCCATTGTGGTTCAGCAGTTATTGAACCCGAGTAGCATCCATGAGGTTGTGGGTTCAATCCCTGGCCTCACTCAGTGGGTTAAGGATCCGGCAATGCCGTAAGCTGTGGTGTAGGTCACAGATGTGGCTCAGATCCCGCGTTGCTGTGGCCGCGGTGTAGGCCGGCGGCTATAGCTCAGATTAGACCCGTAGCCTGGGAACCTCCATATGCCGCGGGTACGGAACTAAAAAAAAAAAAAAAAGGGACCAAAGAAAAAAGAAGTGAAGATTGTTGTAGTGGATGTTTTTCCCAGTTGCTTTATCTCCCAAGGACCGACTGAGACCTTTTGCCTGCACGGGCCTTTGCAAACAATCATCTGGTTCGTAGGCCAGGCTGGCTTTATTAACTCATGATCTGAGGCATTATTAATTTATGACCTCTCTTTGTGTGGTGACGCGTCTTAAACAGACCACAACTAATTACCTCTCCCTGCTCCAAGGCTCTCGATTGAACTTCCTTTCTATGTTTTTACACCGTTGCACGAGTTTGCATCTAGGAAAACTCCAACTGGTTTTATACATGCTCCAAAAGTGGAGCAAAATCGATTTCAAAGGAACAGTTTTCATCTAAATGGGAAAGATTCTGCCCAAGTTTTATTTATTCAGATACAGTCTTTCCCCAACAGGATTAGAAATATGCCCCCAGGGTAAAGCACGTTGACCAGCCACTCGAACTAAATCAGTAGGTAGCCTGATCCAGTTTTCCAGTTCCAGCTGACTGCTAAACACAAACTAAACAAAAGCCTGAAAGCTAGAGCACAAAGTGGGAACTGACTGTTCTTTTGCTTTTCCATTTTCTGCTATGGTTTCCTAATGTGGGGCAGAAAAACCAGTGCAGAGTCTCCTGGAATTTCCATCCTAAATGAGTTTTTAAGTTGTATAGTCTTCAAAAAGGCTCGAGCTAGATCAACGATGAATCTTGAGATTATGCCAATTAGCTAAAGTAAAAGTTGTGCAGATGGACTCGTTGCTACTGTCCTGTAATGGGTGCAAGCATCTCTCTGTTGGGCTACAAGTGCATTTACACTTTTTACGAGTCTTTTTTTTCAGGCTCACCCTCGGGAGGCTGGAAGCCCAGGAGTTCCAATGTCTGGGCTTCATTTCTCACCGAAATCCTGGTTGTCCAGTGTGGTGGGTGGAATTATATCCCCTCCCCCCATTTCATGCACCAAAGCAAGCCCCATTACTTCAAAATGTGACTGTATTTGGAACTAGGGTTTTTTTTTTTTTTCGTCACCCAGTGGCATAAGGAGTTCCCAGGCCGGGGATCAAATCTGAGCCGCGACCAAGCTTCAACTAAGGCAACGCCAGACCCTTAACCCACTGTGCTGAGCTGGGGATCAAACCTGCGTCCCAGCTCTCTCAAGAGGCTGCCAATCCCATTGCACCATGGCTGGAATCCCGGGACTAGGGTCTTTACAGAGGTAATTTAGTTAAGCTGAGGTTTTGGATGGATGGGCCCCAATCCAACATGACTGGTGTCCTTATAGAAAGAGGAAAATTGGACACAGGCACAGAAGGAAGACCGTGTGAAGTTACAGGGAGAAGACGGTCATCTACAGAGCCGAGGAGAGAGGCCTCAGAAGAGAGTGACTCCATGGATACCTTGACCGTGGACTTCCAGCCTCCAGAACTGAGACAAGTGCATTTTATTTTATTTTTCATTTTTTGATTTGTTTTGGCTGCCCTGCAGCATATGGAATTCCTGAGCCAGAGATCAGATCTGAGCTGCTGTTGTGACCTACGACGCCACGGCTGCAGCAAGACTGGATCCTGTTACGCGCCGTGGTGGGCTAGGGATCCAGCCTGCATCTTGGCGCTGCAGAGGCGCCGGTTCTGCAAGATCCCATTGTGCCACAGCGAGAACGCCTTATTTTTGATGCTAAAAAGATTTCATCGGGGCAATATTTCCTCACAGTGTGCTGTGCGTTCGTTTAAAGGGAAGATGTTCAGATGTTCGGATGTTTCGCACACTTGGGACAGACTGTTCCCAAAGTGTCAAAGCAACGAATAATGGAACGAGATGACGGCGCACAGCTTACGGGGTTGCAATTTTGCACAGACGCCCAGAAAAGGAGATGCCGCCCTCAAGATAACCCGCGACTCATAAACCAAGAACTGTGCGAAGCTGAATGGTCAAAAAAGGTCTGAAAAAAATACCAGAGCAGGGAAAGGTCACCGGCCCCAAACAAACCAGACGCCCCCAAACATTGATCAGACCTGTGAGTGAACTCTCTTTGCCCTGCTGTGCTATGTAAAGATTATCATTTTAAAACCATTGGTCATTTAAAATATGACTTTTGATTCTGGCCCCAAATGCACTCACCTATTTGGCTCAAACACACAATAACTTCAGTATTACAGTGATTTTATTTTTTGAGAAATTTTGGAGATGCAGTCACATGGCTCAGAACAAAATACTCTGACCTGTGAGACTTGCCCTTAATTTGACCTTGTTTCCAAGAACCTTCCTGGAGACAATAGGCAAACCTCAAATATTCAGACTAATTACATGGTGGGGGAGGACAGAAACCAGACGAAGTTAGTGGAAAGTCTGAGTTACAAAAGATTATGAGAAATACCATCCTGTTTCTTCCCAAGTTATATTCAAAATCAAAGCGTTGCTATTAAGAGGACTATGGACAGATACCTCCAATATTAGTTTTTGCACTGGTGCCAGTCAGAGGTCTGGGGCCCTGTTTTCAGTGGTTTGAAGCAAAAAAAGAAAAGCAAGAATTGTGCACTGATTGGCTCACGGGGTTAAATTTCTTCTTTTCCATTCTGAGATTATTTAATTTTTAGTGTTTCGATTTTTAAGCTGGCTCTTTCAAGAAATGATGACAAAATAGGTTTCCTTTTAAAAAAAACTGCTCATTTAGCAAAGCAAAAAGTGGACACCTTTTTGTCTGAATCCCAAATATTTAAAAATTTTTTACTCATCTGTCAAATCTAGCAATGTTGGCCTCAGTGTCTTAGTATCTTTAGAAACCTACTTTTTTTTTTTTTTTTTGGCCATGCCTGTGGCATCCAGAAGCTCCTGGGCCAGGGATTAAACCCGCACCACAGCAGTGACAATGCCAGATCCTGAACTGAAAGGCCACCAAGGGACCACTGAAGATCTACCCTTCTTATTGAACAAGGAACAGATTGGTAAATACCTGGATATCAATATTTTTCTGCATAGACGCAGTAGAGCATAGTGTTTAAGAGCCTGGGCTTATTAAAAAGAATGAAATAATGCCATTTGCAGCAACATGGATGGACCCAGAGAATATCATACTAAGGGGAATAAGTCAGAAAGAGAAAGGCAGATACCATATGATATCACTATACACGGAATCTAAAATAGGACACAAATCAACACATCTACAAAACAGAAACAAACTCACAACTATAGAGAACAGACTTGGGTTGCCAAAGGGGAGGGGGATAGGAGAGGGAAGCTTGGGGAGTCTGGGATTAGCAGAGGCAAACTGTTCTATAAGAATGGATAAACAACGAAGTCCTACTGTGTGGTCCAGGGAATTACATTCAATATCCTGTGATAAACCATAATGAAAAAGAATATGAAAAAGAATCTATATGTGTAACTCAGTCACACTGCGGTACAGCAGAAATGAACATGACTCCGTAAAACTTTTTTGAAGTAAATCAACTCTATTTCCATAAAACTTTTTTAAAAAAAGAGTCTGGGCTTTGCAATCAGACCTCAATTCCAACCTTGGTTTGTACCACTTATGGCCGTAAGACCTTGGGCCAGTCACATGACACCTCTAGAGCTCTGAGTCCTCCTCTGTAAACTGGGGATAATAAGAGCACTGTATCTATTTCTTACAGGTAATGTGAGAAATAAATGAGAAAGCGAGCGTGAAGGAACTAGCACACTTTAAATGCTCATGGACTGTATCTATTATTATTACTGACATTATTAATAAATAAGCGACAGCTTGAAACACATATTCTTAGCAGAAGTTTGGATTTCAGGCGTCCTTATGTTGCACATTTACCAGGCAAACCCCGTCTTCTGGATGTTTCCAAAGTGAATTGGTTTGACCCCTGTTAAGTGAGCCTAGCTTGTTGAGACATTTTTTACCTGATTCTCCTCCCTCCAAGAACAGAGGGAGGACGTCCCCTCCGCTACCCCCATCCCCATCTTGGGTTGGCGGGTACCAAATGCCTTGGGTGCCACGCTGCCTGACAAGGACACTCCTGTCTCTCAGGTTCCACAGAGCCACCGAGACAACAGAAGACAGACAGTGGAGGCTGCTCAGGGCTCCTATTACAGCCACACGCACACTCTTAGCTCAAAGTCAGTGCCTGTCTGACCTTATCATTTCAGCCACAAGGCGACCACGGCTGAAGCTGTAGAAATGACACAGCAGAAAAGTCAGGCAGGAAGAGTCAGGGCTGCTGTATGCTCAGTCGTTATTTCTTTCTCTCTGAAGAACAGGACGCTGTGTGACCATGACTTTCTTCGTGTGGCTACGGCGATCCGCACAGGTGTGTGTCTGTCCATCACCGGACGTGGAGGCAGTTAACCTGGGGCTCTAGCTGAAGTTTGTCGAGCATTCAGCCCCCTCCACCATGCCGAGCCTCCCTGTCCCTCTCTGGCATCGCTCTCAAACGCCGCTCTACCAAACATCCAGGGCCCTCCTACCAGCCACCTGTGATCTTGTCTCCTCTTTCCCAGATCTTATCACCATCCAACTTTACTTCTCCCCTTCCAGATTTTAAACGTTCAGAGGAGCTTGGGCTGGTTTTGCTCAACCTTGTCTCCTAGCTTTGGGCATGATTCCTGGAACATCATAGGCTTCCAGTAAATATCTGTTAAATGGATGGATGAAAGTAGCCAGACTAATATCATCCCATGGAATTCTAGGATTAGGATTTCTCACTACCTGTTGTCCCATCATCATGTATTGCCCTCGTTTTTACATGTGTTTACATCTCCTTAATCTGTGAGTCTTTTTAATGTATTAGAAACATCTGAATAAATACTCTCCAAAGCAACACGTGCATTTTTTTTTTTTTTTTTTTTTTTTTTTTGGCCATGTCCATGGCGTGTGGAAGTTCCCGGGCCAGGAACTGCACCCACACCAAGCTCTGACCAGATCCACGGTAGTAACAATGCCAGATCCTTAACCTGCTGAGCCATGAGGGAACTCTAATACGAGTGCATCTGTCAAAACAAAATGCCTGAAGAGTAACTCTAGCAGTGAAACTCCAGGCCTGGTGGACCTGGCCAAGAGTGAAAGATGGAGTCAGAAGTCACTTCGGTAACTTCTCAATTCAGCAAGTCTAGCAAAGAATTTACTCAAGTCAGAGTTCCCATTGTGGTGCAGCAGTTAACCAACTTGACTAGTATCCATGAGGATGTGGGTTCGATCCCTGGCCTCGCTCAGTGGGTTGAAGATCCAGTGTTGCCATGAGCTGTGGTGTAGGTAGCAGAGGAGGCTCGGATCTGGCGTTGCTGTGGCTGTGGCGTAGCCCGGCAACTCTAGCTCTGATTGGACCCCTAGCCTGGGAACCTCCATATGCCATGGGTGCGGCCCTTAAAAAGACAAAATACAAAAAGAATTTATTCAGGTCAGTCAGGGAGTTGGTACAGGGTATAGTGAACGGTTAAGAGCCTGGACCTGAACTGCCTGTACCACTCGGTGGCTGTGTGGCCTTGGGCACATGACTTAACTTCTCTGTACCTCAATTTCCTGCTCCATAAAACTGAGAAGATGTTATAATTGAATAGGATATTCTATCAGAATAGTACTTGGCCTGCGTAATAAACATCAGCTATTATTTTAAATGAACTCTTGCCTTGTTTTTTCCATTCCAAATAACATTGTTGCCTGGATTACGGGCTTTCTTGATCAGATTTCAGCATCTGTCTCAAAATCCAAGCCCAAAGTTTGACTTGCCACCACCGAGAAAGCTCACAGGACTTTGTCTCTGCTTGTAGGCCTGTGCAAAGCAGCTTTCCAGGTGGCCCTGGCGGATGAGATGACGTCCCTATGGCCTGGCTGCTCTAGAGATAAACCTCCTTCTGGAAGTGTGGATTCTGGAATGCGCGCTTTTTGGAAAAGTCAGCTGGACAAAGGAGATGGGCTTTGCTTCGCTGAGAGCATGTCTCGGGAGCACAGAGGAGGACACACAGACCCCGGGTTCTTTCCAGTGTTGGGGTGCAGAGGCCTGTTCCCAAGGCAAAAGCAGCATCACTGCTCTATCTGGTGGCCCTGGGTCACTGGCGACAGGTACCTTTGGCCTCTTCCCTTGCTGATAAGCCCCCCTGGGGGCCTCTTTGTAATGTTCCCATTGCAGAGTGTTTACCTTTACGACAAAAGCACATGGCGTTATTAATGGAGGCTCAGGGTGAATGAGCAGCTGCTGTTTCTCACTTGGTCTCACAGACTTCAGAAGCCTGCATTAAAGTCCTTGAACCACAGTGTCCGGGGGCCACGGCTCGCACACCCCCGCCCCTCCCCCACATCCTTGTTTATGAGGAAAGTGGAGGAAAATGGGGAGCAGCCAAAAAAGGTGACATTCGAGGAACCAGGCACCACCGCTTGGGTTAGCAGCCACAAGAAACACCAGAACGACGCCTTGCCCCTTTTACTGAAGCCTGGATCTGAGGAATCCTAGTGAGAGAACCTGTCATAAACTGGTGGGCCTGCAAATCAAGGGAAATGTGGCCACAGCCCAAATTTCCAGGGACAATTATCTCAGACCTTTTCCAAAAAGAGCTCTGGGTGACATGAATTGGTGACAAAAAGACAAATAACGGTTCGTCTCAACTTCTGTGAGGCACAGAGAACAGTGAAAATCACAGAGACAGAAAGAAGGAGGGGGTCGGCCAGGGGCTGGGGGTAGAGAGCAGATAAAGCGTTACTGTTTAATGGGTTCCAATGCGACAGAATGAAAAGAGTTCTGGAGTTGGAAAGTAGTGATGGTTGTGCAATATTATGAATTGATGTGTATTTTACTGCAATTAAATATATATGCACACAGGAATTCCCATTGTGGCTCAGCAGTAACAACCCAACTAGTATCCATGAGGATGCGGGTTTGATCCCTGTCCTCACTCAGTGGGTTAAGGATCCAGCATTGCTATGAGCTGTGGTGCAGGTCACAGATGAGGCTCGGATCTGGCATTGCTGTGGCTGTGGCGTAGGCCAGCAGCTAAAGCTCCGATTCGACCCTTAGCTGTAGGTGAGGCCCTAAAATACATATATATATATTTGTATTTATTTAATACATAGAAAAGATTTATATTTAGTATATAATTATATATATATATATATATATAGTCTCCTTGGAGAGCAACTTGTATTAATTCAGAATCATGGACATGTTTGTGTGGAAGTGGCTTCTCTTCCAAGCTGTTTAAAAATACAAGCCCAGGAGTTCCCATCGTGGCTCGGTGGTAACGAACCTGACTAGTATCCATGAGGACATGAGTTCGATCCCTGGTCTCACTCAGTGGGTTAAGGATCCAGCATTGCCCTGAGCTGTGGTGTAGGTCACAGACATGGCTCAGATCCTGAGATGCTGTGGCTGTGGTGTAGGCCGGCAGCTACAGCTCTGATTGGACTCATAGCCTGGGAACCACCATATCCCACGGGTGTGGCCCTAAAATGACAAAAAAAGAAAGAAAAAGCATGCCCAACTTCACGTTGACTGGGACAGGCCTGAAGAAAGATGACATTACAGCCGCTCTGGGCTGGCCACACTGAGGAAGGAAGGTTCAGGCAAACCTTGTGGAGTGAGCCTGTTGCAAAAGTGTGAAGTTGGTCTTTTCCTCATCTCCTGTTTCTTATATTTTTCCAAATTTTATCTGGCTTTTATGTTCTCATCTGACTTTCTTTTTTATTTATTTGTTTGTTGTCTTTTGCCGCACCCGTGGCATACAGAGGTTCCCAGGCTAGGGGTCTAATTGGAGCTGCAGCGGCTGGCCTCTGCCACAGCCACAGCAATGCGGGATCCCAGCCTCATCTGCAACCTAAATCACAGCTCACAGCCACGCTGGATTCTTAACCCACTGAGCAAGGCCAGGGATCGAACCCGCAACCTCATGGTTCCTAGTCGGATTCGTTAAGCACTGAGCCATGACGGGAACTCCTCCTCTGACTTTCTTTCATCACAGAGAAAGATTTGCCCCCTGTACTTTGGTCCTTGTACCTGCTAGACACCTGCTAAATATGAGTTGAAGGACTAAATGATTTCCCCCTGTAGTACTGATTATTTGTAAAATCCACTTACTCTTTCCCAGACTCCTTCATTTTGCTACCTCCGTTTCTCCTCAAAACACCTGTCTCAGGTTTGCCACCACAGGGAACCTGGCGTGAAGGGCATCAGGGTGCCCTTTTATCGGGTGAGGAAAATCAGGGTGTGTTCAGTCAAAGTCAGACGGACAGAATTTGGAGATGTAGTCTTAGCCTCGGAGCTCCTGGCTGGCTTCTCGATGCCCTTCGTATACAGCTAGGATGCCTCGCTGTCAGGAGAAAAGCTGACATGTACCAACCATTTATCAGGTGCCTGGCACCACGCTAGGAGCCTGATGTGTGTCATCTTCTTTAATCCCACTATAACCCTCCAGGGAGATATTATTATTAGCCTCGTTTCACAGAGGAGGAAAATAAGGTACTGGGTGGGGTGGTGAAGAAAAGAGAGGGAAAATCATACAGCCAGTAAATGGTGCAGCCAGGCTGTGACCCCAAGCTCTCCGGCTTAAATCCATGCACTTAACCACCATCCAATTACCATCTTAAGACAAAGGTAATGTTATATTGCCCTGCCATGAAGGGAAACCAGCGAAAGAGGGAAAGTTTAAGCAAAAGGATGACTCCCCAAAAGGGGACCCTCAAGTATTGGGGGACCAAAGGAAGCATATGAGAGTGAATAGGGCCCCGGAAACTTCTCCCACCCAGAGCCCCTAGTCTTTGAAATATATTCCACTGGAATAGATTTCGTAGGGAAAACTCTCAAGTGCATTCTGGTTTGAAGGGGAATTCTAGAACGTTGCCCCCGTTTTCAGTGATCCTGGCTAATCTTTCATGTTGCCCAGGCGAGTTATCTTGAGCACAGTCTATTTTTATTCTCGGGTCCAGTAGATTTTACTAGTTATATCTCAGTCGTGTCTCTGATCTTTTGATTCTGTTTTGATTATGGCAGAGAAGATAAATTGATCTTTTGATCCTATTTTCCTCTTAGTGACACTACAGTTCATAGCAGGACTTAACCTAAAATCAAATGGAATAATAGTCTCACGATGACTTTTTAAAAAATCACAATTACTTTCCTTCATAATATGGTAGATATAATGCTTATTATTATTAAAAGTAACTTCGGAGTAAATATCATTTTAATATTTAAGAAGAAGGAAGAAGAATATTTCCTGTATGTGCCGTGCTTTTAAGGTAACTTTTACTTTATTTTATTTTATTTTATTTTATTTTATTTGGCCTTTTGTCATTTTATGGCCGCGGGTTTATGGCCGCACCCGCGGCATGTGGAGGTTCCCAGGCTAGGGGTCTAATCGGAGCTGTGGCCACTGGCCTGCGCCGCAGCCACAGCAACGCAGGATCCGAGCCGCGTCTGCATAAGGTAACCTTTACTTTTAAGTGAAAGTTTTAACTGTCGTACTTTTAAGGTAACAAATGAAAGCAACTCCCCTAAAATCACCTTAAATAATGAAGGAAATTGGTTCACCTAACCAGGAAATTCAGAAATCCAGGGGGCCTGAGAATCCTTTAAGACTCAAATGATGTCAACTGCTCCCTCTCTGCCTGTCTCCCCTGCTAGTCTCTGCTTTTCTTGGTATCTGGATCTCAGTTCCTCCTGTGATGGTTGAACTTCTGCCAGGAAGAGGAACACAGCCTCATATGGCTTTAAGCACAATCATGTCTGATGGAAACATTCAGAGGAAACAGAGATGTTCTCTCCAAGCATATAAATATGCACTCCAAGGAAGGACCCTGATTGGTTCTTGTTTGGTCACATGCTTAATGCTGGGCCAGTCACTGAGGCTGTGGAGAGGTTTGAGTTTGATCAGGTGTAGAACACATGCTCGCTTCTGTGGTCAAGGGGTGAGTGCCCTGAGCTGCGGTCAAGGTCGACTCCCATCTAGCCTTAAACATTTGAGCTAAATAGGGGATTTGGATTAGAAACAGAACAAAGACTGTTACATTTGGGATGGATGGGCAACGGGATCCTACTGGACAGCACAGGAAAATGTGTGTGATTGGGTCACTTTGTTGTACAACAGAACTTGATGAAACACTGTAAATCAATTATACTTTAATAATAATAATTTTTTAAAAAAGAAATAGAACCAAGAACTTTATTATGCTCCAGAATCTACTCTCCCAATGATACACACAAACGAGTCACATACCAAACACCCACTGAGTGCATACGATACACCAGAAAGACACATGCTATGCTGAGTGAAGCACAGACTCTATTGCTTATCAAACGTATGACTTGGGGAGAATTATTGTTTTTCTTTTTTCCGTATCTTTAGTGGGAATAACCGTATTCCTTACCTTCTAGGGTTATCAGGAGGATACATTTGTAAATAGATGTAAAGCGATAGGTAGAGTCCCTGCCTGGCTCATAGTAAACGCTATCTAGGGGTTTGTCGTTTTTGCCATTAGTATTAATTTTAGTGTCAGTATTATGTGACCTGGGGCAGGTTGCCTCGCATCTCTGTGCTTCCTGTTGCCTCTCTGTAGACTGGGACTGGTACACCTGTTTCTCTGTGCAGATCATCGTATGCTGCAAACCAATAAGCCTGGCCATCATCGGAGAGACAACATCCACGCTGTACAACTGCCGGCCCCATTCATGGCCCTTGACCATGGAGACAGAGCCGAGATCCCAGTGGGGAGACAGCCCTGCTGTTGATTCCTTTCCAGTGAGCGTAATCCCATGTTACTCTACAATATTCAGTCACCGCAAGAACCCTTTTGATGGCTCCCCATTTACAAACGGTTTTAGTGTTTCATCTAAGTCAATGGGCAACATTACCGTGCTTTTGATAGCGAAAGAGAAAAGGTAATTTCTCCCCATTTAAATGGTGGTCGACTCTTCTCTTTTCCTACTTCTTGCTTCCTGTTCCAATCCGTAGAGGTTTGTTGGAAATTTTAGCCTTAAAAAATGACCAATAAATATTGCCTAAATCATAGGCCACGGGAACCGGGGAGAAGTTAACCATATGATAGCAATTAAGGTGGTGCCTGAGCTAAGGCTGAAAACGTTAAAGGCTGTTTGAGACTGGATTCCCAGCGGCTTTGTCTTAAATAATTTCTGGTGGAAGTTTGTCACTTCGCTGTCCTTCTGATGGCACGTTACCCTTCAATCTCTTTTCCCAGAAACAGGATCCTGTTTTAAGTTCTCTTAGATTCTGAAAGTAGGTAAAATGCTAGTTGGATGCAAATGTGGCACTTTAGAAGTTGTACCCGGACCAACATTATTTCCTTATGGAGTTTTTGGGGGGCTTTTTTTGTTTTTTAACTTAAACATGTATTTATTAGTTATAATACAAGGCAGTACATCAGACTCTCGGTACTGGAAATGGAGAATGTTGGCTACAGAGTTTGGTTTTATTCTTGCTTTAACAGCTTTATTGAGGTAGAGTTGACATTTAAGAAACTGTACACACTTAATGTGTCCGCTTTGATAGGTTCTGAAACCATCACCGCAATAAGGAAAAAGAGCATGGAAGCCATTCCCAGAAATTTCTAGAGTTTGGAGGTCTCTTTTCCCTCCCCTAAAGTGTTTCTGATTTTTTAAGGTGAAGAAAAGCACCGGGTTCCCTCTACGGCGCAGTGGGTTAAGGATCCAGCGTTGCCACAGCTGTGGCTCGGATTCACTCCCCGGCCTGGAAACTTCCACATGCCACCAATGCAGCCAAAAAAGAAAAAAGGAAAGGAAAGCATTGTTTATTTATCATCCAAAGCAAAGATTTTTGTTTGTTTGTTTGCCCCCCCCCTTTTTTTTTTTTTGGCTTTTTAGGGCCACACCCGCAGCATATGAAGGTTCCCAGGCTAGGGGTTGATCGGAGCTACAGCTGCTGGCCTACACCACAGCCACAGCAACACAGGATCCTTAATCCGCTGACCGGAGGCCAGGGATCAAACCTGCAACCTCATGGTTCCTAGTCGGCTTCGTTTCCACTGCTCCACGAGGGCAACTCCCCAAGCAAAGATTTTTAATGTTGCTGGGGAACTAGAGAAGCTGGGAGCAGGATGACAACTCGATTATAAAACTGACTTCAGAACTGTAAGAGGTACGAAGCACCCCACTCCGTAGATATGCCGTTTTCCTAGCTGCAGGTCTGCTCACTCTGAAAAAGGCTTTGGGGACACAAGTGTCCTTCCAGGATTTATAAACATTCCATAAACAAGACTCACCCAACCCACTGGGGCTCCCTGAGGTCTTATTATAAACAGATGGGCAGAAAGTATCCACTCTCTGTGACCTTTTTGGGGTTACTTAGAAAGACACCAGTGACGTGGATGTCGTGTGAAAATATAGTCCCTTGATTTCGGGAGGAGACTTCAACCCAACGGACCCAACCATTGCAGATAAAGCTTAAGACATATACTTAGAAACCAAACTAAAAGAGTTAAAAAAAAAAAAGATAAGACCAAAGGAAACATTTATCCTTCTCTGAGTCACCACAGCTTCTGAGCTGGGTCCCCTTGTGAAAGGCTGAAGAATTATGAAATGTTTCGGCTGGGCAGGAGGAAGGAGTGTTTACCAGACTGTCTTGCAAAGTGTCGTGCAGGAAATTATCCATCAGGTGGGAGAGGATAAGCCTGCAATTCCATCCAGATGAGGCACAGGCAGCGCAAGGAAGAGTCCACGCCGAAAAGTAAAACAAAACCCAGTGAAATCCTATGAGACGAGAGGAGGTTAGAGTGAGGAGTTGGGAAGGAAATGAGCATTGGAAAACAGGTCGGCCCTGTACACTCCTGGACCTTAGAAAGACTTCTGTTATTCCGTCTCGCAGCTCTGATTCACATCTCCTAAATTCCCTGGAGGTCCCGGCCTAGGGGGAGGCACAAAGGGAGCGTCTATTGTTCAGGGGGTGTAGTAAGCAGTTGTTGAAATGGATTCAATATGACCAAATCTAAATAAACACAGTGCTTCATCAGTTAGAGATGAAAGGGTCTGGCTAGTTCTGAGCCTCTTTCCCTGAAAACACAGAGATACCAAAAGGGAGTCTTATCCAGCGGTTTTAGAATCCAGCGATATGAAGTAGCAGTCTTGAAACACACACAAGATAGAATCTGGGGACAAACTGACTGGACCTGAATTCCTCTTTGTCTTTCCTTCCCTTTTTCTTTTTCTCCTATAAAAGCTGATAAATATCTGTGTGCCATGACAGTGGGGAATTCAAGAAACTTTATGTTTCAAAAATAAAAGGAAAACCTGCCTTCAAGGACTCTGTGAAAAGTCTCATTTTCCTCCTTCTTGTTGGCATAGTGGGCAGGCCTTCACTAAATCTCAGAATTGCTTGCCTGGGCATAAAGAGCAGAGAAAGACAAATATCATATGAGACCACTTAGATGTGGACTCTAATAAAAATGATACAATAGAACTTGTTCATAAAACAGAAACAAACTCACGGATTCTGCAATCAAACTTATGGTGACCATAGGGGAAAGAAAGAAAAGAAAGAAAGAAAGAAAGAAAGAAGGAAGGAAGGAAGGAAGGAAGGAAGGAAGGAAGGAAAGAGGGAGGGAGGGAGGGAGGGAGAGAGAGAGGGAGGGAGAGAGAGAGAGAGAGAAAGAAAGAAAGAAAGAGAGAGAGAGAGACAGAGAGAAAGAAAGAAAAAGAAAGCCTCTTGTGTTGTCCAAGCTTGCTTGTCACTGCTTCCGGGTCTCTCCCAACCCCAGGGGAGCTGGGCACAGACTTGCAACATGAAATCAGGAGCCTCTCTGAGCAGGGCAGATGAGTATTTCAGTCCTGTCTTCCCAAGAGTTTTGCAAGAACATCCCAGAAAAGAGGCAGAAGTATCAGTCCTTCTCTGAGCGGGGAGGAGGATGCCTAAGGAAAGGTCCCTGTTCAGCTGGGTGGTTCACCATTCCTCAGTCTTTTCTTTCTTTTTTCAGGTTACAATTTTCATTTGTGTTCATTTAAGATAAATGAGGTACCACCTAGCCCCAGTCAGAATGGCCATCGTTAACAAGTCAACAAATAACAAAGGCTGGAGATGGTGTGGAGAAAAGGGAACCCTCTTACGCTGTTGGTAGAAATGTAAATTGGTACAACCACTATGGAAAACTGTACGGAGGTCCCTCAGAAAACTAAATATAGAACTAACATATGACCCAGCAATCCCACTCCTGGGCATATATCCGGACAAAGCTTTCCTTGAAAAAGATACATCCACCCCTATGTTCACTGCAGCACTATTCACAATAGCCAAGACATGGAAACAACCTAAATGTCCATTGTCAGATGAATGGATTAAGAAAATGTGGTATATATACACAATGGAATATTATTCAGCCATACAAAAGAACAAACCATTTTCATTTGAGGCAACATGGATGGAACTAGAGACTCTCATACTGCAGTAAAGTAAGTCAGAAAGAGAAGGACAAATACCATATGATATCACTTATATCTGGAATCTAATATATGGCACAAATAAACCTTTCCACAGAAAAGAAATTCATGGACTTGGAGAACACACTTGTGGTTGCCAAGGGGGTGGGGGAGGGAGTGGGATGGACTTGGAATCTGGGTTTAATAGATGCAAACTATTGCCTTTGGAATGGATAAGCAATGAGATCCTGCCGTATAGCACTGGGAACTATATCTAGTCATCTATGATGGAGGATAATGTGAAAAAAAAATGTATATATGTATGTGTGACTGGGTAACTTTGCTGTATAGTAGAAAATTGACAGAACACTGTAAACCAACCATAAAGGAAAAAATAAAAATCATTTAAAAAAAGATGTGGTACAGACAAAACGGAATACTACTGAGCCATAAAAAATAAACAAATGCCATTTGCAGCAACATGGATGGAACTAGAGATTCTCATACTAAGTGAGGTAAGCCAGAAACAAAAAGACCAGTGCCATATGATATCACTTATTTGTGGAATCTAAAATATGGCACAGATGATCCTATCTACAAAACAAAACAGATCACAGCCAAGGAGAGCAGACTTGTGGTTCCCAGGGCGGGAGAGGGGAGAGAGGGGGATGGATGGGCAGTTTGGGGTTTGGGGAAGCAAACTCTTCTGTTCGGGATGGATGGGCAATGGGGCCCTACCGTACAGCACAGGGAGCTGTGTGTGTCTGGGTCACTTTGCCGAACAACGGAAATTTAAGAAACGTTGTTAATCAACTATACTTTAATAAAAAAAAGTTTGTAAAGATAAATGAGAAAGTACAAATGGCCAAAGAGACGAAAACCGCTGTTTCACATTTTCTGAAATAGACTTCTGAAGCTTTCTATAGAAAACCAAATGGAAGATAACACTAACTTCTTTTTTCATAATTTACTTGTTTCTCCCACTTAACAGTACATACAATGCACATGTCATCATCTGTAACTAATTCTCCTGTACTGGACAGGCTGGTTGTTTCCGGTATTTTGTTATTATAAACAACCTGTAGCCCTAAATCTTTGTAAATTCCTTATTTCCTTGGGATAAATCCCTAGAGGTGTCAAGTCAAAACTATGCATATTTTGAGGCTTCTTCAAATGACCGTTTCCAAATTGCAACACCCCAGCATCCACCTTCCACGCCCAGTGCACTTCACCCCTCTGCTCTACCCACGGGTAGTGTCCCTCTTTTCTTCTGTTCATCTTTTTGTGTAAAAGTGTTGTTTTACTTTGCATTTTTTAAATTACTAGTAAAATGAATTATTTTTCATATCTGTACTGTCCATTTGTTTTTCTCTTATTAACTCACTATTCACGTCTTTACCCCATTTTTGGGTGGGTGTGTATGGTATCTTTGGTTTTGGTATCAGGGTGATGGTGGCCTCATAGAGTGAGTTTGGGAGTGTTCCTTCCTCTGCAATTTTTTGGAATAGTTTCTGAAAGATAGGTGTTAGCTCTTCTCTAAATGTTTGATAGAGTTCGCCCTGTGAAGCCATCTGGTCCTGGACTTTTGTTTATTTGAAGTTTTTTAATGACAGTTTCAATTTTGGTACTTGTGATTGGTTCATTTGTCTGATCTATTTTGTCTTGGCTTAGTCTTGGAAGATTGTGCTTTTCTAAGAATTGGTCCATTTCTTCTAGGTTGTCCATTTTATTGGCATCTAGTTGCTGTAGTAGTCTTTTCTGATCCTTTGTATTTCTATGATGTCTGTTGTAACTTCTCCTTTTCCATTTCCAATTTTATTGGTTTGAGTCCTCGCTCTTTCCTCACCCTATTTTTCTATTGTGGTGCAGTATTCATCCTTTTCTTCATGAGAACCCTTCACATGTAAAAAAATAGCCTTTATCGCTTGTAATACAAATTAAATATTTCTTTAAAGTTTTCATTGGCCCTTTAACTTTTTAATAGTGTTTTGTTATACAGTTAAGCTTTTTTTTTCAGATTTAAAAAAAAAAGGTTTCTGCCTTGGAATCATGCTTACAAAATTCTCCATTTATCTCTGCTCTCCGAGGGGAGATGGTGGCTTTTAGACAATGCCTCATTAAACCTCCATGGCTCTTCTTAATGCCTTTTTAAACAAAAAGAACAGAGGAAGGGAACAGAAGCAGTGAGACTTAAATTACAGTGGAATAAAATATTACATGTTTTTGATTACTCGATTTGGCTTGCTTTTGCTAATTTATCACAGAGCATGGAAAGTCCAGTAAAGCCCCTCGATAGACAATGATGCTCAGAGGCACGCTGCTTCTTCACTTGAATGATTCAGTGTTTCCTAGAGTCTTACTCAGGACCCAACCAAGTAATCAATCCATGGGGGTGGGGGCGGGGTAGGGTGGGGTGGGGGAGTCCCCTGCTCGGTATCACCATCTCAAAGCTGCAGAAACAAAGACTCAAAGCTGCAAAAACAATGGCCTTCTCTGAATTCCGTGGGGGCACATGTGCTTTGCACGTGCGAAATTCATTTTACCTAAAGGGGATTATTTTCTGCAACAGGGTAAGAGCCAGTAGGAAAATCTCACAAATATTATCTAGAAATTCACTCTGTTATTTGACACAAGTCTCAGCATCTAGAGTACATCTCAGTTTCATGCCTTCCCAGCACCCATTCTCTTTTTTAGGTTCGATGGAACGTTTATTTTCTTTAAGGAATCTTCCTGTCCCCACTCTCCAGATCTGAGGATGGGTTGCTCCCAGAGACTATAGATCTAGCCAATCAGCGCATGTCATTCCCCTCGGCTACACTGATTGGCTCAAGGACGGGCACATGACCCAAGCTAGACCAATACAATTCGATTCCTATATTTTCATGCACAGCTTTAGGAAAGGCTTCTCACTAGGGGGGCTGAGCCCTGTGTGAGCCTGGATGTTGGTGCCCTCCCTGCCGGATCACGGGAGGAGCCCATCTGAACGAAACCTGCTCAGAGGAAAGCAGAAATGGAAAGTGGCTGAGGCCTGACTACCGCAGTAAGCCCCGTGATTGAAATTGGTATCCCCCTAACCAGATTCCTGAGCCATGAAACCCTCTTTTTTGCTTAAGTCCGTGTGAGATGAGATTTTCATCATCTGAACAGTACTTCTGAAAATGCCAAATTCTTAATAGCTCTAGACACCTTGGCAATAAAGCCAAATGTAAAAGGAGCTGATCTGGGAGTCTGGGTTATAGCCCGACTTCCACTAAATACTTTCAAATCCTTGGGCCAGTGGCTTTATCTGCGTAGGCTCACTTTTCTCATCTAAAAGAGGTTCTTGGAAGAAAGAAACTGTAAATGTCTCTTCTAGGGCCATAAGTCTTGGCTCTGTGATAGCATTGTGTCAACACTTCAAGTTAATCTGAAGTTCTGTCTCCAACTGCCACCTCCACACCCAATGACAAATGACACCGATGTATTTTAAAAGTTGAAAACCATGCTGTAAGTACCATGTATGCTTTAAGGGACTAGCAGGGAGACCAGGACTATCTCTAAAACACTGTTAAGATGTAGATTCCTCCGGAACTGTGTTAATGAAGTAAGTAATATACTAATACGCTACCGTAACTACTGTATAGATTGGTAATAAATATTTTGCTTCTAAAAGGTCTTCTGCTCCAGTTTTGCTCAGCTAAAGTAAACTAAGATCCCAGTATGTTAACAGATGACACAAGTGCTCAGAAGCGATGTACTCTGCCCCAAGTAGAAAAACCAAGAAAATGAGAAGAAAATTGGGTCACACTCCTGTCACCTTAGTCATATCGCCATGATTTACTTTGATGAATTAACAACGTTCCGAACTTCAGGCACAGTCATGGAATCATCTTCCAGAAAAACAAATTGAGTCTTATGCATTCCAAGCTTCCGGTGGTTCCCCGGCGCCTTCAGGACTAAGTTCAAAACCTTGGCGAGGGAGTTCCCTTCATGGCTCAACAGTTAACGAACCCAGCTAGGATCCATGAGGATTCGGGTTCAATCCCTGGCCTTGCTCAGCGCATTAAGGATCTGGCATTGCCGTGAGCTGTGGTGTAGGTTGCAGACACGGCTCAGATCCCGAGTTGCTGTGGCTGTGGCGTAGGCCGGCGGCCACAGCTCTGATTTGACCCCTAGCCTGGGAACCTCCAGATGCAGCAGGTAAGCCCCTAAAATAGCAAAAACAAACAAAACAAAACCCAAAACCTTGGTGTGGTATGTAAGCCCTTTGTAGTGTGAGCCCTGCTTTTCATTCCATATTGCAGCGACAGCACCTGCCATTCTTCTTAAGGTACATAACCTCAATATGTTAATGCATATAAAACACTTAGCATACTTCCTGGCATTTAGGAAATGCTTATAAATGTTGGCTATCAGAGTTCCTGTGGTTGGGCAGCAGAAACGAACCTGACTAGTTTCCCTGAGGATGAGGTTTTAATCCCTGGCCTCACTCAGTGGGTCAAGGAGCTGGTGTGGCCATGAGCTGTGGCACAGGTGGCGGATGTGGCTCGGATCCCCCGTTGCTGTGGCTGTGGAACTTCCATATGCCGTGGGTGAGGCCCTAAAAAGCAAATAAATGAATAAATAAATATTGGCTGTCATTATTGCATATTAGTGAAACTCACATTTTCCCAAAGGTGCATCATGGGTCCTGAGCCCGTTTGCCCTGAGTCCAACCTCACCCACCCCCCACGGCTGACCCCTGCAGGCTGCATTGCTTCACATGGCCAGCAGCTTAAGTCAGGCCAGTGGGAGGCTCTAGTGAAATAGCAGAGGATGGGAAAAAGGGAGAAGCCACGGTACTTCTCTCGTTGCTGCCTCAGTGGCTTCTGCAGCAGTGACTATGTCTCTTGTATAGTTCCAGCTCCTACCTAGGAGGCCCACGGTGGTCTCAGCTTCCAGTCCCTTCTTTTCCCCTCTAGCAGAGGTGATGGTGACTTCCCGATGATGTCATTTCCTGCACTGCTTCATCGTCCCATGATGAGGCGCTCTCAGCATCTCTCTCTCCCATATAGCCAGTCCCCCACCTCGCTTCCCTCTGCTGCAAATACACGAAGAGGTATCTGTTTTCCTGGAAAGACCCAGGCTGTGTCCCATTACCTGCCTTCGCCCCACAGGCCTTTGCTTATTTTTACCTTTGCCCCCTCATCCCCAAGCCAGCTCTTCCTCAAGCCTTTGTTCTACCATCATCTCCTCTTTGAGACTTTCCCAGTTTTCTACCCGCTTCTTCCTAAAGAATGAACTGGATTTCCCTCTTCTATCACATCTCTCTCATAATCAGTGGTTTATTCTTGGAAACCACGATAGACTTGATTTTCCTAAGAGCAAGTACACTGTGGTATTCATCGTGGTATCACAAGCTGTCACACGGAAGATGTGTTTATTAAGTGAACGTCTAAATGCATCACTAAAGAAACACCTTTCAAATCCAGATAAAAAATCACTATAGACCGTCCCTGTGGCAGACACTATAAGTTGCCCAAGAGTCACATCTCCTTTTTCTTTCTTTTTTTTTTTTTTTTTTTTTGCCTTATCTAGGGCTGCACCCATGGCATGTGGAGGTTCCCAGGCTAGGGGTCTAACAGGAGCTGTAGCCGCCGGCCTACACCACAGCCACAGCAACGCGGGATCCAAGCCGCGTCTGCGACCTACACCACAGCTCACGGCAACGCCGGATCCTTAACCCACTGAGCAAGGCCAGGGATCGAACCCACAACCTCATGGTTCTCAGTCGGATTCGTTAACCACTGAGCCACGACGGGAACTCCTCCTTTTTCCTTGCTAACAGAGCCCTAGCACAGTTTGGAGCAGCATTTTTTTTTTTTTTTAATTCTTTTCTTTTTAGGGCCGCACTCGTGCATATGGAAGTTTCCAGGCTAGGGGATGAATTGGAGCTACAGCCGCCAGCCTGTACCACAGTCACAGCAACACAGGATTCGAGCCGTGTCTGAGACCTACACCACAGCTCACAGCAATGCCGGATCCTTAATCCACTGGGTAAGGCCAGGGATTGAACCTGTGTCCTCATGGATACTCATTGGGTCGTTTACCACTGTGGCAAAATGGGAACTCCTGTCATTCCAAATTTTGTTGAACACGTTTAGAATTTGATTTTTTTTTCTTTTTGCAGTTCTGGATAAAGAAAAACTTGATCTATCCCACTTTCTCTTTTGATCAAAGAGGAGTCCACGTACCTTCCAGGCTCAGTTTAATTCATCTTCAGCCTTCTCCTTTTCTTCTCTGTGGAGTCGTATCTGTTAGGACCTGGCCCGGTGGCAAGCATCCTCCCAAACCAGTTTTCTACCAAGTACAGATGGGAATCTCCTGGCCCTGGGGACCACCCCTCTGATCCCTTTTGATCATCCGGGGAGTTCCTTTGTTGTTGTCAGAATTCAAACCGTAGCCCCGCCCTCTGCTGCCTAGAATGAAAAGTTATGGGATGAAAAGAACCTATCACGGGAGCGAATTATTGATGAGATGGACTTTTAGCATTTTAACCTCTGAGCATCGTTCTGGGCTGGATGGCTAGGAAATGACAGCATTTCTGAAGAGCGGGATGAAAGCTACGTTGAAACGCAGATGTTGGCCTGGCTCTCACGTGTTCTGCACTAATGGCTGCACACGCTGAAGCAGGCTGGCTTCGGGCAGAAGCAGGCAGCCCTGGGATCTGACTTTGTCTTCCAGGTCTGCTTTGTGTCCTTCGGCCGCTTCGTCCCTTCACTGAGTCCTTTTCCTTGGTGGCCATCACCACCATCTCCTCCTCTCCTGACCGAGGGAGAGAAGACAGGAAACTCCTTTCTCTCTTAGCTCCATCCCAAAGCCTCCTTTAGGCAGATGGGTGATCTAAGCGGAAAACTGCTTCCTCTAGCAGGCGGCGGCAAGGCTCAGTCCGGTCTCTGTAGCCCTCTCAACTTTGAAAGTGAAAAGGCAAAAAATGATGAATCTGTGACAGAGACCACATGTAGCCTACAAAGCCTAGCATGTTTGTTCTCTGACCCTCAACAGTTTGCTGACCCCTCTAGGTTCCAGAGGAGGAAAGTCTGTAGCAGTGGAATTGCAGGCATGAAGCAGGAATTCTGTGGCCTGGGTCTTGGGCCAGGTCTGTTCAAAACAAACAAGCAAACAAAAACGATGCAAAGAGAAGTCCTTGAAAGATTAGGGTTGAACAACTTGTCCGCAGGAAACGGAGTCACTGTTGATAGAACTTCTGTCGCTGGGAAAAGCTGAGTGCCTTAATTATCGTGGATTCTGCCGAAAAGGAAACAGTTAAGTGTTTCTGTTCATCATACGCACTCACCTGGCACCAAGCCCTGGTCAGGCACTTGTCATGTGTTTATCCCACTTAATCCCCACAACAACTCTAAGAGGAAGGTGATGTTACTAGCCCCAGTTTGTGGCTGAGTAAAACAAATCTTGCATCAGATGGGTCCAGGTTACACGGCAGGTTGGAGGAAGAACCTGCACCCAGATTCACAGCTGACACATACACGTAGTTACACACCTATGTCGCTTTCCATTTTCTTTTTTGGTCTTTTTAGGGCTGCACCCAAGGCACATGGAAGTTCCCAGCCTAGGAGCCAAATCGGAGCTGCAGCTGCTGGTCTATACCACAGCCACAGCCACGCGGGATCCGAGCCACATCTGCAAACTACACCACAGCTCACGGCAACGCCAGATCCTTAACCCACTGAGCGAGGCCAGGGATCAAACCTGCGTCCTCGTGGATGCCAGTCAGGTTTGTTGCCACTGAGCCATGACAGGAAGTCCACTTTCCATTTCTGACAAATGCAGCGCGACACGTTTTCCTTCCACAGCCCGCTGGAAGGTTCTTGATCCTTGAGCAGGCCTCCCCAGGCGTCTCCGCCCTCCTGTTCCCCATCCTCCGACCCCATCTTCTCCAGCCAACTTCCTGTCCTAACCTTGGACCTGGCGTGGGGGAGGAGGGAGGCGAAGGCGGTGCGGTCACTCAGCTCTGTTACGCAACCGTGTAACACATCCCAGTCCTTCAGGAAGTTGGACAAACTGGAATATGTGTTTAGATTTCTAAACTCGGAGACATTTCGGAGCAGAGAGGATCAGGCTGTGTCCTCCAGATGGTTACAAATGGTTTTATGCCTCTGTGTACCTAGGGTTGCAGCTGCCTCTGGAATACAGCTGTTTACAGAGTCTGTGCAGGGAGTATGTGAGGAATGTCGGTGTCGCCGGCCTGCTTCGCTCTCCCCCAGAAGGCAGAGCGGACGGGACTGCAAGTTTCTGATGTGAAATCATGCCCATTTGGTTCAAGAAGAATTTATTTTCTTTCTTTCTCTTTCTTCTTTCCTTCCTTCCTTCCTTCCTTCCTTCCTCTCTCTCTCTCTTCCTTCCTTCCTTCTTTCCTCTTTCTTTCTTCTTTGTCTTTTTAGGGCTGCACCTGCAGCATGTGGAGGTTCCCAGGCTAGGGGTCAAATTAGAGCTGTAGCTGCCAGCCTACACCTCAAGCACAGCCATGCCAGATCTGAGCCGCATCTGGGATCCATACACACCTCGCGACAACACTGGATCATAAACTCGCTAAGCGAGGCCAGGGGTCAAACCTGCATCCTCGTGGATACTAGTTGAGTTTGTTAGTGCTGGGCCATGATGGGAACTCCTTTTTTTTTTTTTAACATTTAAAAAAAATTTATTACAGTTGATTTAAAATATACTGTCATTTTCTGTGTATGGAAAGTGACCCAGTCATACTTATACGTACAGCCAACTTGTGTATTCTGTCAGAAGTGATTGATTCTAGTTCCCTGTGGGTTTGAGAAGAATGTATGAAAGTGTTGCAAAGGGTTCCAGGCTCCCACACTGCACGACGCAAAGCCAGGTGCAGGGTGCCAGTGGGTCTGTATTAGTTTCCTGTGGTTGCCGTAATGAATTACCATGAATTGGATGGCTGCAAACAACAGAAACGTATTCTCTTACGATTCTGGAGAGAAAGAGAGAAGCCCTAGGTCAAGGTGTCAACAGGGCCACCCTCCGTCTGGAGGCTCTAGGGAACAGTCTATTCTCAGCCTTTTCCAGCTTCTGGTGGCAGATGGCTTTCCTTGACTCATGCCTGCATCACCCCGGTCTCTGCCTCTGTTCACATCAGCTCCTCCTCTTCTGTCTGCTTATCTTCTGGGTGCCTCTTATAAGGACACTTGTCACTGAATTTAGGACCCATTCAGATAACCCAAGATGAGCTGCTCATCTTAAGACCCTTAACTTAATTACAGCTGCAAAGTGCTCTTTTTCCAAATAAGGTAACAGTTACAGTCTCTGGAGATTAGGATATGGACATATCTTTTTAGGGTCATCCACCATTCAGCCCACTGCAGGTGTTTAGTAACATGAGAGAGAGAAAAAAAAGAGAGGCGAGGGCGTGGAAGAAAACAGTTGCCTACCCGGGGATTCCAGCACCAGTCCAGCCAGCTCTAGCCCTATCTCATTTTTTTTTTTTTTTTTGGTCATAGAGAAATGCATCCATTCCAGTTTGTAATTGGTGGTGAGTATCATAGGGATAGGATTTTAGTAGGTGTTTATGTTTACCATGTAATGAGAGTTAAAAGAGAGACAGCTTAAGACTATTAAACTGCTCTCTCATTATCTGAGACCCTTCCACTCCTGTCCTCTCTATCCAGCCCTAGTACAAGACTTCCATCCTTAGATCACCACATAGTTCAACCAGGCTGCTGAAGCTCCAGCCATCACATCTACAGGCAGGAAGATGGAGGAAGGTTAAAAAGGGTAAAGTAGTGTGTGCTTTCTGTGTTAGCTTGCTTAAAGGGCTTCATGGAGGGTACACCTGAGTGCTTCTATCTCATTGGTCAAAACAGGAGAACCCATAGCTGCAAGGGAAGTCAGGAAAATGGTGTGTGTGTGTGTGTGTGTGTGTGTGTGTGTGTGTGTTTAATCTAGCCACACTGCTATACTGAATAAAATGAAGGGTCAAATACTAAGGAAGAGGAGGAGAAGGGGTATGGGGGAGGGCAACTAGGACTCTCAGCCATGGGGGCCTTGTAAGTCACACCAGTCTTAGCGCTTCTGTGGCGGAGGCAGAGAACACTGTCACCTCCTCTAACTTGTAATAATAATAAAAGTAACCAACATTTCCTGCGCACTCCCCATGTGTCCGGCACTGGGCTTGGTAGAAACCGAGGTTCATTAAACCTTACAACGACCCTTTAAGATTGGCCCTATTATAGTGTTCCCTTTCACAAATGAGGCAACTGAGGCTCAGCATGACCCAGTAATTGGTCAAGGGTCACGTGGCTGGAAAGTGGTGGAGCCGGGATTTGAACCAGATGTGGTGTGCCATAGCCCAGGCTCACGATGGCTGCCCCACATGGCCGGGCTGCTGGGAGACCTTGAGGAGGCTGGAGGGGAGGACATAGGTCACCCGATGGCCGTAGAACTGTGGGCACATGGCCAAGGGCCGCCTTGCCCTTCTTTTGGCTCCATTAACTAGATGTGCAGAACTGACTTGGCAACAATCTGTATTATATGTTACTACTCCCTTAAAAATATTTTCTTCGTCTTCCTACCTTCTGCTTAGCCCACAGCCTCCTATATTTATTTACATATAGGATTATATATGAATTATGTAGATAGATAGGTAGATACATGGATATTTATGGAAAACACTTGACCCATTATCCTGTGATCATGTACGTGGGAAAAGAATCTGAGAGAGCAAGGATATGCGCATGTGTATGCCGGAGTCACTTCGTTGTACAGCAGAAATTATCACATTGTAAATCAACTATACTTCAATAAAACTTAAGGGGAAAAAAAAAACCAGTCGCGTTACTCTTTGCTGCCTCTTTGCCACGCGGGGTGGCAGGCAGACTCTGCACGCGAAACCCCTGCCCCTTCTCGGGACCCAGACATTCTCTTTCCCCGCCTCCGAGCCTTTGTACCTACCAACTGTATTCTCTGGAAGGCCTCTGTCTCCTAAACTTAAGCCGCTCCCTCTAAGACCCCAGATCAAGTGACATTCTCAGACTGCCCCTGCTGACAGGTCTCTCGTCTCCTGTCCCCTCCCCTGTCCCTTTCTCTCTCCAGACACCCATCCATTCTCAGCACCTCCTTTCGGTACCACTCGCTCAGCAGGGAGTTGTCTGGCTCACAACAGGATGTACATATTTGAAGCCATCCAGCTTTTAAAGACCGGTGCTGTACCTCACGCTTTTTATGTCCCGACTGCCCCGCGATCCCACCGCTTCGTGGCCACCTCTCTCCACGGCCCGTGATGCAGTCACAGTGCCTCAGAGCACTGGCTCCTGGAGTCCCACACCCGCTGAAGGGCCCTCACGCACTCTCGAGGGAGGGCTGCGTGTGCGGGTTCATGGGATGATCCTGTTTATTTGGCCGAGATACGGAGCAAAAGGGAGGGGGAGCGGTCCCACCAGGCAGAAGCAGGTGCACCGTGTCTTAAAGGGGTTTCTCCTTTGCTCCTGGGGTCCCTCACGATGCATGGCTGCCGGCAGCTCTTGGCAGATGGGGCTCTGCCAGAGCTGAGAGAAGAGCCCGGGCCCGGCTCGGCCTCTGGCCTTTTAGCCAGGAAGGGCTTACGCCGACAACCCAGGTACTTGCCTCTCCCGGGCAGCTTAGGAGCATCAAGCTCTCTTGGATCTGACCTGGGCTCAGCATCCGTGAGATCACGTACTCATCTGGGTGGAGAAGGGCGGGCCAGAGACACCAACCGGACATCTCTGCCCCAATTCTCCACATCCCTGATGGCTCGGTTTCCTGAACTTGTCCGGGGGGATGAGATATCTGGGTCCCGCTGTAACCTAGAAAAAGGACTCCATCCAAGAGGAACCCAAGGTGCCTTAGCGAGGATCAAGCACAGCTTCCCTGGCTCCTGTGATGCTGCCTGGGAGAGGCCAGGCTCTCTGCCCGCGGTGGGCTGCCCGCCTCTCCTTCCCTTTGCTTTGTGCCCCGGGGCTTCTGAACTGGCTTCACCAACTGGTATCAGGAGGTGCAGCTCTTTGTTGTGGGTACATTGTGAACCCAAACATTCACAGTGGCATCAGCTCCATTGCCGACGGTGCCTGCATTTAACACACTGGGCAAACCCCAAATCCATTCAATCTTTTGTTCTTTCCTTTTTTACAGCCACACCTGTGGCATATGGAAGTTCCCAGGTCAGGGGTCGAAACAGAGCTGCAGCTGCCAGTCCATGCCACAGCCACAGCAACGTGGGATCCGAGCCATGTCTGCAACCTACACCACAGCTCACGGCAATGCCAGATCCTTAACCCACTGAGTGAGGCCAGGGATTGAACCACATACTCAGGTCCTTAACCCACTGAATCACAATGGGAACTCCACGGGCCACAAATTCTTTAACCACACCCTTGTTGATGGACATCTGAGTTTCCAGTTTAAAGCTATTCTGGGTAGAGTTGCTGAGTCTTTGTCGCCCCTCGTGTCCTTCCCCAGCATTTCTCTCCTAGACTCTCCAATCCCTTCCCTTTCCATTTTTCCACCTCAGCCTGCACAGATGGCCAGAACTCTGAACGCTTCTAACTTAAAGGAAAAAAAAAAGGAAACCTTAAACAAAAAAAAAAAAAAACAAGGTCTGGAGTTCCTGCTGCAGTTCAGCAGAAAAATCCAGCTATGAACCATGAGGTTGTAGGTTCGATCCCTGGCTCCGCTCAGTGGGTTAAGGATGCATCCTTGCTGTGAGCTGTGGTGTAGGTCACAGACATGGTTCGGATCCTGCATTGCTGTGGCTGTGATGTAGGCCAGCAGCTGTAGCTCCGATTGGACCCCTTAACATGGGAACCCCCATATGCTGTGGGTGAGGCCCTAAAAAAAAAAAAAGTCCTTCTTCCTGGAGTTCCTGCTGTGGCACAGTGGGTTAAGAACATGACTGCAGCAGCTTGAGTAGCTGCAGAAGCAAGGGTTTGGTCCCTGGCCGCACGCAGTTGTTAAAGGATCTGGCATTGCTGAAGTTGCATTATAAATTCCAACTGCAGCTCAGATCAGTCCCTGGCCCAGTAATTTCCATATGCCGCAGGTGCGGCCATTTAAAAAATAAAAAGTCCTCCCAACCAGAATCCACCGATTTACCACTCTTCTCATCTCCTTCCTCTGTTCCCCAGATTTCCTCCTGGAGGTGCGGCCAACCCCTGTGTCTCCGTGTCTGCAGTGCCCACTCGGGGCACAACAGCCTATTATGCGGGTCCTGACCCTCCCCCTTGCCCTGGCCTCTCCCCCTCAAGCTCACAGACGCAGGCACATCTCCCCTGGAGCGCGTGAGGACTTGGTACCCAGGATGCTCTCTGGTGTCCCATCTCCCGGTCTGCAGACCCAGTCCCGCCCTCCCAGACAGACTTCAATCAGCAACACTGCCTCCTGCATTCCCCC
This sequence comes from Catagonus wagneri, assembly GCA_004024745.2. Lineage (NCBI taxonomy): Eukaryota > Metazoa > Chordata > Mammalia > Artiodactyla > Tayassuidae > Catagonus > Catagonus wagneri. Next base: position 31,224,287 of record PVHT021183710.1, read on the forward strand.
AGCCTGCGGGACTCCCCACTCCTCCGTCCCCCTGCTCTTTGTCATTTGATCCTCTTTCATGGCATTGATCGCTGTCTGCTTTGCATTACTGATATTTGGCAGTACAGCCCATTACCTGCCTGGGCCTGAAGTCTCTGAGCGAATGATCTGCATCTGAGTCATCTCTGATTGTCCCAAACCCCAGTACTGTGGCTGGCACTGAGAAGGCTTATTATTAAATGAATAATATGATTCATTGATTATTCATTATTACTAAATTATTAAGTGGTTTATCCTTAAAGGACTTGCTATAAGTACTGTATATTATGAAGATGTGACCTCTGAAACATATCTGAAAAGTTTAAACCTTTTCAAGGACAAGATGAGGAAATAATGTGTGTGGCTGAGGGGTTGCCAGAACTGTCATGTCAGGGCCATGAGTTGGTGAGCAAATCAGTGCCAATGTGTGTGGGGCCGTGCGGGGCCACTCTGTCCATGCAAGGGCGGACTGTCCTGGAACATTCAGGTGGTTTCAAAAATCCTTTAGCCCTGAGTCAGCCCCACTGAGGACTGGAATCCTCAGAGGAGAGCAGAGAGGGAAAGGCTGGCAGGCATTTCACAGACCCCCATGGCTGCCTGCAGCTAACTCGGCCCTGCAGAATTTCTTTGCGATGCCTCACGCTGTGTTTTCGATCCCAGTATTTTCACACTTTGATGACAGCTGGTTTTTCTATTTGATGTCTGTCTGTGTGCAGCGGGGTGTGAGCAAAAGGAACCAACTTTATCCTCCAGTTTGCCTCTTAGTCCTGAAATGCCACCAATCTAAGGAAACGCACGATTTACCAAAAGTTAGGTGTGCATGACGTCACTTTTGGACGCCACACACTTAAGTCGTTCATCATAGAATAAACTCAGGACTCTGCCCACCAGCCCGGGACACGATGCCCTGGCGGGGAACACTGCCTCCTTTGTAACGCTCAGGCCCAGGCCTTTTGGTTCCCTCTGTGGGCTGACCTTCAGAAAGAGGCTGTGAAGTTACCCTCTCCTCTGCAGTGAAACCACCAAAAGGGCAGCTTTCTCAGTGGTCCAGGACTCAACATTTCGGAAGAAACGCTCTTTCAGTCACTTCTCAGTGTCCTGTTTAAGTCCAGAAATATTATTTCTCTAGGGGATCAGAATATCAACTTGGGTTTTTATCCTCAAGGGGAAAAGGAAGAGATGGCAAAAACTTTCTTGAGAGCCATACTCCAAGACAAGCCTTATAATTCGGAATCACTGACCTTTTCTGGGATTAAAAGAAAAGATGATTGGCTTTTTGAAAATACACAGACTTGTCTTTTCGAGCAGTTTTAGGCCCATAGCAAAGTTTAGTGGAAAATACAGGGTTTCTGTATCCCCCCGCCCCGCCCCCAACAAACGGCCCCATTATCAACACCCCCCCCACCAGAGTGGCTCATTTGTTATAACTGATGAGCTGTCATGATACATTATAATCACCCAAAGTTCGTAGTTTAAATTAGGTTTCGCTCTTGGTGGTGCACATGGTGTGGGCTTTTGACAAATGTATAATGGCATATATCCACTATTATAGGATCATGCAGAGTCATTTTACCGCTCTCCACCCAGTCACCACTACCTCCCCCAACTTCTGGAAACCACTGATCTTTTTGCCATCTTTATAGTTTTGCATTTCCCAGAATGTCATCCATTTCAAATCATACAGTATGTAGCCTTCCAGGCTGGCTTCTTTCACTTAGTAATACGCAGTGAAGACTACATATCTTTTGCTGTTGGATAGATTATGTCTTTTTAGTGCTGCGTAATATTTCAGGGGTGCAGCACTGTTGATCCATTCGCCTACTAAAGGGCATCCTGGTTGCTTCAAAGTATTGGCGATTATGACTAAAGCTGCTATAAAAATCTGCACCCAGGTGTTTGTGTAGACAAGTTTTTAACTCAATTGAGTAAATGATGATTTTTTTTTTTTTTGGTCTTTTTAGGGCCGCACCATGGCATATGGAGGTTCCCAGGACAGAGGTAGAATCGGAGCTGTAGCCACCGGCCTACGCCACAGCCACAGCCACGTGGGATCCAAGCCGCGTCTGCGACCTACACCACAGCTCACAGCAACGTGGGATACGAGCCGCGTCTGTGACTTACACCACAGCCATAGCAACATGGGATCCGAGCCGCGTCTGCGACTAACACCACAGCCACTGCAACGCGGGATCTGAGCCGCGTTTGCGACCTACACCACAGCTCATGGCAACGCCGGATCCTTAACCCACTGTGAGGCCAGGGATCCAACCTGCATCCTCACGGATACTAATTGGATTCGTTAACCACTGAGCCACGATGGGAACTCCGATGACTGCTTTTTTGAAACAAACTTAACAGCCACCATTTCTGACTCCCACTACATGCACAAAGCTTCAACACCTTTTGAGGGATTATATACTCTGCAGAGGACTGTTCTATGTGCCACAGGGAAAAATTCGGAGAACAGGTGTTTCTGTCCTCGTTTCCTGGTACAAAAGGGAAGGTCAGCATATAACTCACAGAGAAACATGACAGCATATAACATGTGCTAGAGAAAAATTCTACATCAGAGAAGTGCAAGTTAAAATCGAAATAATTAAGTGCAGCTATAACAACAGAGAGATAAAGAATACGGAAAAGTGAAAGTTAATCCTTTTTTCCCTAATATGTGGATTTACACTGTAAAGCAAATGCAGTTGATTTGCATCCTTCCACCTTGTTCAGTGTGTCTCCCTCCCCTCGGCCTCCTCAGTCCAGTGGGGACGCAAGGTCAGTCCCCAGGCAGCACGGACAGAGCGTATAGAGACGGCCGGATGTACCAGTTCACTTGGTACAAGTCATCCATAACTACTCACGTTTATTCATTCAACAAACATTTGTTGAGCACCACCTTGTGTCAGGCATGGTCTAGGTACCGTGAACACATCAGTGAACAAATCAGATAAAACTATTCCTGACCTCACATTTCACCCCTCTCATTAGACACTAATTGTAGGCTTATTTGCATCAAATACACTCTGAGTGACTACAGGTTAGGGTTGAGATTATAGCTTATTTATTTTGATTTCTCCATTGCCTTTCATCACATGTGTGGCACACAGAAGATGCTCAGGGCTGGCTCGTGCATAGAGAGAGAAGCCTACAGGACAAAACGTTCAAAAAGATGTTTCCAGCTCCTTAACCTCTGGGCGTATTTTAGCTTCACATCCACTGTAATAAAAACTGGCTTCTCTACTTCTGTCAACATCAGAAGGATGCTAACTCCATGATTATCAACCATAGAATTACCTGGAAAGTTTAAAAACAAAACAAAACAAACCACCTCATTCCCAGGGCCCATTCCCAGATCAACTAAGTCAAAATATCCCATATTTTTAAAAGCTCCCCGGTGATTTTCATGGGCAGCAGGGATTGAAAACCACAGGAGAGGCTAAGATGTTTGAAGGAGGATCAATTGTGAAGAACCAGTAGGTATTACTTCCAGTGGTCAATAGAGCTACTTGAGTTCTTTGCTTCTCTTTCCTTTTTTTCCTACGTGTCAATGGCATCCATTTATGCAGGTCCATCCTACAGAGTGACACAGATGTGGGAAAAGTCCAGAGCTGGTATTTGATAGAAAGGGTTATTCAGGGAGTTCCCGTTGTGGCTCAGCAGAAGTAAATCTCACTAGTATCCATGAGGATACGGGTTCGATTCCTGGACTCACTCAGTGGGTTAAGGATCCGGCATTGCCCTGAGCTGTGGTGTAGGCCACAGACATGGCTCAGATCCCGAGTTGCTGTGGCTGTGGCGTAGGCCAGTGGCTACAGCTCTGATTTGACCTCTAGCCTGGGAACTTTCATATGCTACAAATATGACCCTAAAAAGCAAAAAAAAAGGAAAAGAAAGAAAGAAATTCACTTTAGATACTCAGTGTAACCCTGAAAGCTACACGGAAATGGAAACTCTGGGAGAGCAAGGACTTTGTTCTGTTTGCTTTGTGCCCCCCGAGCCTAGTGCCAGCTCTTGGGGATGCTCGTTACAGCATCCTGACTAATCCACTCCTTGAACCTTCTGTGAAGCCTTTCCTAATTCTCACAGGAATCAAGGAAACCCTCCAAGAAAGTACTGTTAGGATCCACTAACTCCAGAGACAGGAGAAAATGCCACGAGGGCAGATGGCAGTCACTGGCTTGGACAGCTCTTACCGGAGCTTCTATTGGCTGCCTGGCGCTAGTGGCTGGCAGTGCAGGTGAGCCCCGGTGGGCTGGCAGCAGAAGCAAATCTAACAGCCTTGCCACTCCTAGGAGGCTGATCTCACACCAGCTACTGCCAGAGGGGAGATGAGGATTTTCTGGATGGCCCAACTTAATGCAAAGAGGTTTCAAATTGGGTCTATTTTAGATGGGCCATCTGGTATACATTCACTTACTAAAAAGGGATAGATGCCAAATCCTCTCTTGTCCTCCCCAGAAACGTCAAAGTCATCATCGTAGTCTTTTCTTCGGCCCCTAGATAATGTAAATACCAAAGCAAACATCTCTCTTTGTCCCTCTTCAGGAATGTACAGGCCAGGAGATCTCACTGTAAGTCAAGGGGGGAAAAAAAAGCACTTTTTTATAGGATACCTGGCAAAATTATTTTCCTAAGTCAACCACTCTGTTTTCATGTAAACTGTGACCCCCCACCCCACCCCCGGCTTAGTTAACACTCCCTGGAAATTAAATCTGATAATACAACTCTAAGACGCAATTGGCAAGTACTTTGGAATTCACTGGTATTTGGGCTTGGGATGGGTTTTCCACAGCCTGTTTTTCCACCCCGTAGTAAACAGGACATACCTCTTGAATGTTTTTGAAAAACTCAACTGTGGGGGAAAATAAGGGACAGGACTGTGTTGGGCAACCAGGAGATTATTTTGTTGTTTGACCTCTATCAAGAAATGTTGGCCACTGCTAGTGTTTTTCCCCTGGGGCCTCATCTCTTAAAGTCAAGGAGAAACTCAGCTATTGCAGACAGCCAGACAGTCAGATGGCATCTCATTCTATTTCAGGAAGGCCAGAATCCTTTCCACTTGGTACAACAGCCTTGCACAAAATACTGAGGTTCCATTTTAGTGTCTCCAGAGGACACGGGTGACCCACCAGCCACCATCCTTTCTACTTTGGGTTCAAGTACTTTCCATAATCCCTACAATGGGGAAGGTCAAGTAAGGAGTGACTCCTCCAGTTCCTGGTCAGACAGGATGAAATTATTCCTCAAATGTTCACAAGCTGATTCGCAAGCTTCAGAGGCAAAGGAGGTCCTCTTCTTTCCCTAGCCTGAAGGTCCTTGGGAGACATAAGGATTCCTCCATCACAACCCAGAATCCATTGATAACTCCCAATATATCTCAAGTAAATACCAAGCTTTTCCAAATGAACCGAGAGACATTTAAAAGAGGCCTTTCTGTAGAACATAATAGCCAGTAGTAAAAAGCTTTAGAAAAGAGGCAGGGTTATCTTGGATTTATAGGTCTTGCAAATATTTACGCAAGGTGCTAAAAAGTAGCATCTCTCCTTCTTAAAATTATTGGCCAAAGTGGGCTCATGCTTTTACTTTGTAAGTAAATATTGCTGCAACATCCTAAACAGATTTATTAGGCCTGTCACCAACAGCCAAATATTTATGTAAGCTCCATGGGTTGAAAAGGTAATCCAAGGAGACCGTTTTAACCACAGCATTGTAAATGTTTAAGGTAATATCCTGTCTCTTTGAAACCGTCCCACCTAGCCATATCATCATATTTATAATAAAAAGACAACTTGTTCAAAATGATGCATTATTTCCTGCTGTCCAGTGTGAGGTTTTGTCCTTTTATCACAGCCAAGCAGAAAAAGAGAAATGATTTCAGAGAGATCATTCTAGGCAATACCTGGGAAGAGGCCCCTGAAAATGTTACTATGGGAGTTGGGAGAGAGAAAACGTAACTCTTGTAGCAGATGTAAACTCAGGCAGGCCTCAGAGATAATGAGGACTTGGTTCCAGACCATCGCAATAAAGAGATTATCTCAATAAGGCATGTCACACGAATTCTTGCATTTCCCAGTGCATATAAAAGTTATGTTGACATTATGCTAAGCATGCAACAGCAATGTGTGTAAACAACAACATACATACCTTAATTTAAAAATACTTTATTGATAAAAATGCCAACCATCGCCTAACAACACAAGGTTGCCACAAACCTTTGACTTGTTAAAAAACACGGTATGTGAGAAGGGCAATAAAGAAAAGCTTTGATGAAATGAGTTATGCCATTAAGAGGGAATAGATTTTTAAAATGCAATTAGACAGTGCTAAGAATACACAGATATATTAACTAGTTGTATTCATTTTTCAGTCAAGTTTGCTTTAAGAGGGTGACAATAACAACTAATAAGATTTGGTCCCAAGTCTGGTCTGATTCCCAGAATAATCTCTATGTGTGTGTGACTAGCTTAATCTGGGCTTTGCTAAGCTCTGACCGGTCTCATTTGCCTGTGGTCCTACTGGCCTCAATTTCGTACTGTGATATATCCTTTAGGACTCTTTCAGATGCAAGTGAAAGAAACCAAACTCAATTAGCCTAAACAATATAGGGCACACATTGGCTTACACAATGGAAAAGTCCGAGAGATATACCTTCAGGTACAGCTGGATTCAAGTGCTCCGAGTTGGTGCTAAAATCCTTTGCTCTGCTTTCCTTTGTATTGACTTCATTGTCAGGCAGGTTTTAGGTTTGTTGTGGCCAAGATGAGCACCAGTATCTCTAGACATTTTTTTTCTTACCAGCTTAGCAAACTACAGACAGAGATTTAGTCTGGGCCGGGATACTCAGCTCTTCACAACAATCACTATGATTTTATGTACCTTCCACTGGAACCAGGGGTAGGTTATGCGGGTGGAGTCAGCTCTGATGGGACCACTATCGATTAAAAGAGGGAAAAGTGTTATTACTGGAAAAAAACTGAGTGAAGTAGCAAAAGATGGATTTTGCTGAATGAGCAAAAAAAGATGGATCTAGAGACCAGAAGCTGCCTGCAAAACTGGTTGTCTGTGACACAGTCAAGAAATTAAGAGGGTGGGGGAGATCAAAAAGTCATTAAATTATGTAGATGTTTACTGAATATCCATCACTAAGAATTTCACCAGTTCTTTGCTCACATTTGCTGACATCCCAGTGTCGATAAACATAATGGTGTAATTAAGGATTAAGAGAGTTTATCTCAAACATGCGCCCTGTTTCACCTGAAGTGCTTATAAAAATGCAGAAGCCTGGATTCCAGACCTCCTTGTCTTGATCTCTGGGAATAGGCTATCTGCATTTTCACATACTCTCTAGGAAAACTTTAATAAACTGGCTGACATGGTAAAATCCAGGGATTTTAGACCAAGGGGTATTATTATGTTTTCGTTTAATTCCATTTGCTATCTGCTCAGCACCTGGCTAGTTGACATCTTGATACCACATGCTCCAGAAACAATGGCCCTAGGTTCTGACTTGAGTACAGATGCAGTGTTCTAGATAATAGGATTAGTGGGGTAAATTGAATTATCAGCCCCAATTCTTCACCTCCAGAGTCACACCCTTGCCTTAGCCTCATGTTGACAGAGAAAGCTTTCCCGCTTCTTGCCTTTGGGTTCGCCCGTGTATCTTGCTTTGGCCAGTATGATATGGATGAATGGCACAGCTCTGAATCTGGGCCTTAAGAGACCTCAAGGCTTTCACTTTTCTTTTTCAGTTTTGCCAAAGCCCTGAGAGGAGTTTTCCCTGAGTAGTTGCTGCCTTTCTTTCCAGGCCCTAAGTGAACACATTTGGAGCACAGAAGTCTAGCTGCACCCACAGCTTGAAGCAGAACCTTCTAGACACACCCAACGTACATCAGCCAAGCTCACCGACAGAATCACAAGAACAAGCAATTGTAGTTTAAAGTCACTGGGCATGGGGTGGTTTCTTACACAGCACGGTGCAGTAAGAGAGCTAACCAATACAGTCAGGGGCTGTAAATATCTTTGGGGGGTTGGTTTGGTTTGTTTGGGGTGGACTTCCCCTCCCTGAATTGAGGAAAACAATTTGAATTTGGAGAGTCAGCATTAGTAATCTCACTAGGAGGGATTTTTCTGGGTGAGAGGTAGCCCTAGCTTCCTAAAAATCCAGAAGAGATGAAGGTGAAACTTGTGTTCATTGCCAGTACCATCATCATATACAGCAAATATCAAGGGCACTTACACACACCCAGTGCTGGGTGGAAACTGAGAGGTGCAGCATAGGTCAAGTGCTGCAGAAAAGCTCTGACTCGCTGCAGGACCAAACCTGGGACGGAGGTGCTGAGACCACCCCGGGACACTCCACAGACACAGGAGTCAGACCTAGCCAATCAGAGCATGTCATTCCCCTTGGCTACTGTGATTGGTTCAAGGGTGGGCACATGACCCAAGCTAGACCAATAAAACTCAATTCCTAGCTGTTCATTGATATTATTAGGAAAGAGTTCTTTTCACTAAGAATACTGAGCAGACAGGTTATGCGCCTGGAATTTCGCCTCCTCCTTATCCAGTCATGGGAGGGGGCTTCCTGAATGAAATTCTATCTGCACTGACTCAGACGGGCCAGATTTCACTCAGGGCGCACTGGGGAGAAATACGGCCTTTAAAGGGAAACAGTTCTCTGCAGTTCTCCCCACTATCCTAATACTGACACCCAACAAGACTTCATTGCCCAAGTTTGCAAGCCCCCGGAGCTGAGTGAATTGACTTGGAGCGCGTGACCCTGAGAAGTCCTGCCTCAGGGACAGTTCCCAGGGTTTCAGGAGGGCAAAGCCGAAAGCTCACTTGATTAAGAGCTGTGATCAAAATCTCTTTCCTTCCTGATGCCTCTATTCTTACTTTCTGGTGGAAACCACCCCTCAGGACCAGCTATGCAATTTGCAGGGCTCAGGGCAAAATGGCTATTCAGGGCCCATTCAACATTCATTCAGAATTTCAAGACAGTGACCACAGGACCTTAAACTGGGTGTGGACTCTTCCGAGGGGAGGAGGGCCCATGCTGACTGTATGGGTGTCATGTCTCACATGTAGGAAGCCAGCCAGCCCAGCTGCCACCTGGAGGGAAGCTCAGACAGCTGATGTCCACATGTGTTATAGGAAGCACCAGTCAAAGTTCTGATCTGGGGTGAAACCAGAAGGCTCTGATCTGGGGTGAAGCCAGAAGGTAAACCCGGACGTCCATTCGACATTCACGGGGCCAATCACCCACCTCCAAATTGCCCATCAGGCAGAACAGATGATTCTATATGAGGACCAACCCCATGGGGAACTCAGCCGCTTCCTCCTGCCCAGCCCACCCCCAGGGCTGAAGGACAGGAGCAGACAGAGCAGTGACTGGGAACCCTTCAGCAATGCCAGCAACCCCCCGCCCCGGCCGGGTCTTTCCCCACCATCATTCTGAAAATATTTGTCTGCAAGCTCCCCAGAGTGCTTCAAATGCAGTTCTGACTTGCCCGTGGGTTTGAGTGACAGCAGTTGCATGGCAAAGTTTTGCACACGAGAAGCACCCTGTTTTCATTGCCGCACTTGGGGTCCTGCCCAGGATTCAGGTGGGCGTGGAAATGCTGGAGCCAGACTCCGCCAGGATAGGACCCGGCAACTCCAGGGGCTCCACGCACAGCAGCTGCTCAGCACGTGCAGACATTTGGCAAACAGACCCTCCTTTGTAGTCCGGGCAACACTGGGCAAACTCTCCTGCTGGGGGACATGTGGCTGTCAATGTGAGGAAGGATAGCGTGGGGGCCCCAGCTCTCCTCCCCCAAAGTTGAGGAGTTGGCCCTTCTTTTCCTACAGTGTGAGAACTTCTGCTGTCCATGCAGCGCTCAAAGTCTGACCGTCTTTGAAGAAAAATTTCAGCACAATGCTCAAGGCCAAGGTGAAAGTGTCCACTGTGTGCTCCTGCTTTCCCTTGCAGGAAATAACAAAGGGGATGATGCGGTTATGGGTGGAGAGGGTCTAAATCTCATTCTCAAAGTGTGGTCCCCAGACCAGTAGCATCAGTATCCTGGTAACCGGTTAGAAATGCAAATCTCAGACCCACACTCACTCCAGATCTGCTAAGTCAGAAACCCTGAAGGCAGGAACCAGTCATCATTAGCACCGCAGATTCTAACGCACTGCTTGTCTCAGTAACAGACCCTCATTGTCTGAAACCATCACACCACTCATTTGCAACAGTGAGCATTTTAAGGACGATCGCTGTGCTAATAACCAACATTAACTAAACGTTTCTATTTGCCAGGTGCTGTGCTATGGACTTCTACATGCATGATTACCTTCATAAGCCACAGAGTTTGGGTGGCTCGTTATAGCAGCCTGACCTGATCTAGGACAATCAGGGGTCCCTAAAATAATGCTGCTGGGTCTTTACGGACGGGATGCAGTTGGGAGGTGGCATATGCAAGGTCAGCATCTGTATCTGACCGACACACCACGCAGCAACTATGCTAGGCTCTGGGCATCTTTGACCAAGCAAGCCGAATCAGAACCACAATCCAGTGTGACACAATGGAAAATCGGCCGTAACTGAAGTATGCAAGCATCCTTGGCTTACAAAGACAGCTGACATTTTGATGGAGGATAATGTGAGAAGGAGAATGTATATATATATTATATATATTATATATATTATATATATTATATATATATATGACTGGCTCACTTTGCTGTACAGTAGAAGTTGACAGAAAACTGTAAATCAACTATAATGGAAAAAATAAAAATCTTTTTAAAAAAAAAAGGAAGCTGACATTTATGGAGAAGCTGCTGTGTGCTGGGCCCTGTTCTGAACATGTCACAGATTATTAGCCTAACCGAACAGGAGAGGAGATAGGAACATTTATCATTTACTGCATATTGTGTTTATGACGTATTATCCTCCTGGGAGCGGATGGGGCCAGAACCCAAACTGAGGCAGTCTGGCTCTGGAGCCCGGGCCCTTAGCCACAGCTCTCCCTCCGCTTCCATGTGACCTGAAACGGAGTTGGACTGCAGAGAGAAATGTGCCCTGAGTCCTCCCCGCCCGCCCAGCCAAAAACAGAAAGCACGCTTATTAAAAGGAGTTGCACATGTTCACCTGGCTTGGCCCGCAGCCGCAACCCAGGGAAGATGTTATTATTATTAGATGAAATAACCAAGGCTCTTAGGTTGAAAAACAACACAAAACACCAAAATTTAACCAATAGATAGGGGCTGAATTAATGAGCATTTATTACATGTGTGTGTGTTTGCTGGGAGTCGGGTAGACCCCGAACCAGAAGAAGCCCCAGGGGTCCCAGTGGGACCTCCTCACTGGGCTCCGTTTGTACCACCCCTGGGTTGGGGCCACAGCTCTGTGGGAGCCCTTCCCTGCCACTGCCACGCAGAACTCCTGGGGCCTGGCACGCTGCTTGTCTGCTGGTGGTTGTGCTAACAGCTAGTCTGGTCCAGCGGGCAGCTAGGAGGCCTCTCCTGCACACCACCAGGCCGCCGCTGGCCCCACGCCGCTGGCTACAAGGCTGCTGCCAGCGGAAGTTCCCCTCGTGGCTCAGCGGTAAGGAGCCCGGCTAGTATCCATGAGGCTGCAGTTCGATCCCTGGCCTCTCTCGGTGGGTTAAGGATTCGGCGTTGCTGTGACCTGTGGTGTAGGTCGCAGACGCGGCTCGGATCCCGCATTGCTGTGGCTGTGGCGTCGGCCGGCTGCTACAGCTCCGATTCTACCTCTAGCCTGGGAACTTCCATATGCCGTGGGTGTGGCCCTAAGATGACAAAAGACAAAAAAAAAAAAAAAAGGAAAAAATTGGATGAGCTCAGAATATTTGAAATTGACCAACAAAGCTATGAGATCTGCCTGAGATTTTATCCAGTGGGTGTGGAGAAGAATTCAAGTCAGAGTATCTGATGGGAAATGGTGAGGAAGGAAAAAGTTGCTTTCTAGTTAGAATTTTGATGTTTCAATTCATTCCTTTATACATAGTCATAGATTATATGCAGGTATACACATCTATCCTTGTATATATATTCATAAGTATAAGGATGTCCCAAAAAGGCAGACTGGTGCTATATGATTCAAAGTGTATACAGTATTTTTTTTTTCTTTTTGGGGCCACACCTGCAGCCTATGGAAGTTCCCGGGCCAGAGGTCAAGTCGGAGCTGCCGCTGCCAGCCTAAACCACAGCCAGTGCTGGATCAGAGACACATCTGTGACCTACACTGCAGCTTATGGCAATGCCGGATACTTAACCCACTGAGCAAGGCTAGAGATCAAACCTGTACCCTCATGGACACGATGTTGGGTTCTTAACCCGCTGAGCCACAACGGGAATTCTGAATGCAGTATTACGAAAGGAGTGATGGGAGTATCGTAGGAGAAAGTCAACAAAGGGTAAGCCAAATGCCAAGGATGTGTCTTGGATCCTTGGGGAGAGAGCATGGCCTTAGGTCAAGAAATTGTTACTGACAAGTCAACACATGACAAATACACAGAGGATGATGGGAAGAGGCTGGTATTTGGGAAAAGCTACCCAGGCCTAAAACTCACTGTGGTCAATGCAGGGTCAAGTGTCAGTTTTAAATCACTTGATCCATTATTTCATTTCTTTTAGTAAGCATTTTGTGAGCACTCACAATGTGCTTGGAACCATCAGGATATATAGGTAGTATTCTTAAAATTTATTCATTCATTCATTCATTCATTCATTCATTCATTCATGTTTATTTATGGCTGAGCCCGTGGCATGTGGAATTTCCCAGGCCAGGGGCTGAACCCATGCCACAGCGGCAACCTGAGCCATAGCAGTGACAATGCCAGGTCCTTAACCACAGAGCTACCAGGGAACTCTTATGAATAATCTTTTAAATAAATAAGCATTTCCATCACCTAAGTGGAATTTCTTTCACTCTTAACTCATAAAATACAGTCAGGTTGCCTTCTCTTAAAAGATCCTACCCTTCAAACATTCCTAAACATAATAAAGGCCATATATGAAAATCCCACAGCAAGCATAATACTCAATGGAGAAAAGCTGAAAGCCTTCCCACTAAAGTCTGGAACAAGACAAGGATGTCCACTCTCACCACTGTTATTCAACATAGTATTAGAGGTCCTAGCTACAGCAATCAGACAAACAGAAGAAATAAAAGGCATCCAAATAGGAAGAGAAGAGGTAAAACTGTCACTGTATGCAGATGACATGATACAATATATAGAAAACCCCAAAGACTCAACTCCAAAATTACTTGAACTGATCAACAAATTCAGCAAAGTAGCAGGATATAAGGTTAATCTTCAGAAATCAATCGCATTTCTATATACTAACGATGAAATAGTAGAAAAAG
>PVHT021183710.1:31238667-31342382 GCA_004024745.2 Catagonus wagneri
GTGGGGATAACTACTGCTTTAATGATGGAATAGCAAGGAGCTCCAACTGTAATGCACGGGGAACTATATCTAATTACATGTGACAAAGCCATATATGTACGTGTAATCGGGTCACCACATGGTGCAGTTGGAAAATCTGACAGAAATCTGTAAACCAGCTATAATGCAAAAATTAAAAAAAAAAGAAAAAAAAGATCCTACCCTTCACAGAATAGTTATTTTGTATTGTCATAGAACCTGAATTTTCTAATAGAATCTCTCCTTTGGCAGGGCAGAAAGGTGTGTGGAATGAGGTAAAATCAGTGTGATTTTCCACAGAGGAGCAGCAGACTAGCAGATCTGCCCTGGGTGATGGGCTGTCCTTTGCTTTAGTACTCAGGGATCACCTTACAGAAATTTTAGAATCTAGTTCTTAAAATACTTTATATATCTTACTACTATTTTTAAGGGTCACACCTGCAGCATAGGAAGTTCCCAGGCTAGGGATCAAATCAGAGCTGCAGCTACCAGCCTATGCCAGATCCAAGCCATGTCTACAACCTACACCACAGCTCACAGCAACGCCAGATCCTTAATCCATGGAGTGAGGCCAGGGATACTGGTCGGGTTCGTTACCCCTGACCCATGACACAACACTCCAATTTATACTTTTTCTTTTTTGGTTTTTTTTAGGGCTGCACCCTCGGCATATGGAAAGCTGGGGTCGAATTGGAGCTGCAGCTGCCGGCCTACACCACAGCCACAGCCACAGCCACAGCCACGCAGGCTCCAAGGCACATCTGAGATCTACACCACAGCTCACAACATCGCCAGATCCTTAACCCACTGAATGAGGCCAGGGATTGAACCCGCATCCTCATCGACACTAGTCGGGCTCATTTCTGCTGCAACACAACAGAAACTCCCAAGGGGATACATTTTTGATGGGACATGCTAAGAAAGGAAAACCTATTGATTAAACGATGTCTCAAATTTAGCAGTAATACTAAATCTTACGTATTATTTAAAGCAGAAATTAATGACCCCGAGTGCAGAGCCCTAAATAAAATGAGTTTCTCTGTCTCTCTGCTAAAGTCCAGAGTGAAGCAAGTGGTCTTGAGTGTAGACAGTTCTGGTGCATGAGCTCACCGTGTACCAGGCTTGGTGTCTCTACCGTCACCAACACGGGGCTCTCATTTCTGAGTCTAAGAATGCTGCTCCAGCGCCACTGTCACCATTTCCCATCAGTTAGCGATGTCCCTGTGTGGCATACATCCCTTCCTTTCCCAGTCCCTTGGTCCGAGTGGTGTCACGAGGCCACCAGCAAGGCTGGATACCACGGTCTGTCGCCGGGCACCGACACACCCGGTGTAACACGGGAGGTTCTGTTACTAAATAAAACATGAGCGAATGGATACAGGGAGTGGTGGGGGGACAGACATCTTCCCCATGACTCAGTAATTACCAGAAAGAAATTAAGCCTATACTCTCAAGGAACAAACATGTACTGGGTGCTTTCTGCATGCCAGTATTCTATTTTGCCATAGAGACAAACTTCCAAGAAAAAAAGGCTTTGTTAATGGGATGCCTTTTCTTTTTTTTGGCCATGCCCGAGGCATGCAGAAGTTCCCAGGCTAGGAGCAGCAGTGACCTGAGCCGCTGCAGTGACAACACGGGATCCTTAACCCACTGCGCCCCAAGAGGACGCCTCTGTGATGCCTTTAAGAGGAAAATATTGACGTATTTTAACTGAATTCTCAGATGGGGCTATTCCTGGCATATTCATTTCTTTGTGGGCAATGACAGTGGAGGCAAACCCCTCCTCCTCCCACCTGCTGTCAACTGAATTACAGTTTGTTTGTTTGTTTTTTGCCTTTTTGCCTTTTTATCTAGAAGCCACACCTGCAGCATATGGAGGTTCCCAGGCTAGGGGTCTAACAGGAGCTGTAGCCGCCGGCCTTCGCCACAGCCACAGCAACGCGGGATCCGAGCCGCGTCTGCGACCTACACCACAGCTCACGGCAACGCCGGATCCTTAACCCACTGAGCAAGGCCAAGGATCGAACCCGCAACCTCATGGTTCTTAGTCGGATTCGTTAACCAGTGAGCCACGAAGGGATACTCCTGAATTACACTGTTTTCAACACTCACAGGTGATAGGGTCCTGGATGAGCTCGTGGTGATGAGAAGCGCGGGCATAATATTCACCAGGTGCTGGAAACCAAGGAAAAGGCACGTCAGGACTGCAAGTGGAGGCTTTTGCTATGTGTCTTCCTCTCATTTTCATACTTCTCCTTCAGTCCTAACCCCAAAGCCATTCTTAAAAATTGCCCTTTACAGGCAGAGAGCACTCTGGGCCAGGAGACAGAAGCCCTGGCATTTGTAAAGGCTCTGCCTCTGAATAGCTGTGTGACCTTGAAGATGCAACAGACGGAGCCTAGGCCTGTGGTTCATGAATTCCCCCAGCAAACGTGCCTCTGTCGCTCGCGGTGCGGGCTCTGCACTCGGACTGTTGAGGCAGCTTCCATCTCTGCCCCTTGGAATCTTCCTGCTGCTCTATACAGCCAGCCTCTGTGGACCAAAGATACGGCTATAATCCCATCACATGCAGAGAGAAAACAAACGTGGGCACTGGTGCTTGTGGCAGAGTTTGCTAACTGCGCTCCAGTATGCATTCTCCCGTACTTTCATTGGAACAGAATCCTTGGTTTTCACTTGGGTTCAAGGTCGCCCCTTCTAGCCTCCTCAGCTGTGAAGGGCAGCCATGCCACGAAGTTCTGGCCAGTGAAAAATAAGAAAAATAAGAAGGGTGCCTTATTTTCTGTGCTCTGAAAAATAAGAGGGGTGCCTTCCTGTTCCTGCTCCCCCTTCCTGCTGGCCGGGATGTGAGGCTGGTGGTGGGCCATCCTGTGCAGTGTGGACGGGAAGGATGGCAGAGAAACAAGATGAAGAAGCCCGGTCCCCTGTGTGAGTCGTATTATTTCTCTGCAGTAATCCATCCTGGACTGGAACGGCACAGGATCTCACAGTTCCTCTGGGCCAGGGATCTGGGTGTGGTTTGGCCAGATCTCCTGACTCAGAGTGCCTCCCAAGAAAGCAGACAAGGTGTTGGCCGGGGCTGCTGGGTCTCAGATCTCAGCTGAGGTGGGGTCCCCATCCGGCTCACTCTTGGGGCTGTTGGCAGCCATCTGGTCCCAGCTGGCTACTGACCTGCGACCTCGCTACGTGGCTACATGGGTCTTTCCAATGGGGCGGCTCAGAACACGGCAGCTGGCTTCCCCCAGAGCACCTGTCCTACGCCACAGCCACAGCAACACAATATCTGAGCCGCATCTGCAACCTACACCATAGCTCACGGCAACGCTGGATCCTTAACCCATTGATCGAGGCCAGGGATCGAACCTGCAACCTACAACCACGTGGTTCCTAGTCAGATTCGTTAACTACTGCGCCACGACGGGAACTCCTGTTTTCTGCGAGTTTTCAACACCTAACCTCATCACCGTCTCAACCAGCCCAGGACATTCTCACGCCCCCTCCTACACCTCCTCCCTGAAAAAATTAACAAAGTCTTGCTGGAAAACGTTGGGGCGGGGGCGGGGGCAGCAGGGAGGACTCTGTACTGACACGTCTGTGATTTGACTATTTCGCTGGCGGTCAGAAGGAGATATTTTAGTGTGGGGGGAAAGGTGATGCACCAGTGGGGACACACCCACTAGGTGACAGAGGACTAAAGACTCCAAACTCAAAGGACTAAAGAGATCATCTTCTCTTGCCTTAACCTTTTTTTTCCTTTTTTGGCTGCCCCCCAGCATATGTAGTGCCCAGGCCAGGGATGAGATCTGAGTCGCAGTTTTCCACCTAAGCCACAGCTACGGCGATGCCAGATCCTTAACCCACTGTGCCAGGCCAGGGATCGAACCTGCATCCCAGAGGTCCCAAGATACTGCAGATCCTGTCTCACCATAGCGGGAACGCCTTGCCTTAACCTTCTGTGCACGCACATGCTGCTTGTCTAGACCCAAACCAAATTACTCTGCACCCGTGTTACTGTCACCGAGTCGTTAGAAAGAGGCCCTCCCGCTCTGAGTTCGCCCCCCTACACCTTTTCCTGGTGAGGCTCTGCCCTGGTTCATCTTGAGGTCCCTAACTGCACCCTAAGTGGCAGCCCCTGCTCTGAGACAGCATCTGTCCCCACGGCCCCTTTACATGCTCCTCGCTGCCTGACTTGTTTACTGCGGAATGCAGCCAGGGTGACAGAGATGGGTTGTATTTCTTTGGTGGAATTCTGCACGCCTCTTCCTGACTCACACTCTGCATTCCTCCGATGCCTCCTCCGAGCCGAAGGGTCACTTTGCAGAGCAGCTATTGGCCGCACAGCCCCTGGAGGGCTTGCACCCAACTTTGTCCTAGCAGCTGACCTCTCGAGTGGATGGAGGCAAAGTGGGATGTGGTAAACAGGAAGCCAGCAAGCCCTGCTTTGCCTGCAGAGCAAGAAACATCAGCCACCATGCTCGGTCCCGGCCCCGAGCACAAACTTCTGAGCTTGCAACGCCTCCCATGCCTGTTCGAAGATTGTTCTAGCAGCTTGGGATTGTCAATGCAGCGGGAAGAATTTGTCCTAAGATGCCACCTCAAGAATGTCATGGTTTCTGGGTCTGGTGTGATAGCTGGATAAACAGATGGATGAAAGGAGAAGGGGGAGTTGGCGGGAGCAGGGAGGGGGAGCCAACCCCTCGCCACCTTATGTCAAACTGCCACTGACTCCATCCCAGCCCTCCCACCAAGCTCCCAGCCTCCCTTACCAGGCTCCCAGCCCCCCTCACCAGGCTCCCAACCCCCTCACCAGGCTCTGTTTCTCTAACCTCTAACATGCTATACACTTTTTATCATCTGCTTTTCCATTCTAAGACATCAGCTCCACAACGGCAGGGATCTTTGCACCCTCATAGCTCCTCTGAGTTTCATAGGGCTGGTACTCAACAGGTTCTCAACAAATATTGAATGAATGAATGAATGAATGGGAAAATGGAGAAATGAATTTCCCTAGGGATACTTTAAACGACATTCTTGCCTTTGGAATGGATAAGCAATGAGATCCTGCTGTACAGCACGGGGAACTATATCTGGTCACTTATGACGGGGCATGACAACGTGAGAAAAAGAATGTATATATGTATGTGTGACTGGGCCACCTTGCTGTACAGGAGAAAACTGACAGAACACTGTAAACCAGCTATGATGGGAAAAAAAAACTTAAAAAAACACAAAAAAACAGCATTCTTAATACGTCTTTGACTATTCTCCTCCTGTTTGCCAACCTAGAAATGCCCTCTCCCATCCCTACCAACATAATCTCTTTCATTTTCCGTAGCCCACTTCCAGTGCCATTTCTGCAATATGGCTGTGTGGTTAAGAGCTAGACTTCCGGAGTTCAAATCCCTATTCTACTTCTTGCTCAAGGTGTAAACTTGATTAGATTACTTCATATCTATAAGCCCTAGTTTCCTTATCTAACAGGATTACTGTGAAGATGAAATAATAAAGTATCTGAAATATGCTTAATTAACACATCCGTGCTGCTGCTTCCTAACTGGGTACCATCTCTTCCTCCTTTGAGCATCCATATTAAATTGAGTCTCTCTTAAGAACTTGTCGCATTTTCTCTGGTATCCTAGTCATCTTTATACATAAGGTACTTTCCTTTACAGAAGGGTCCTTTTTCAACAGAAACATGAAAAGATGCTCAAAAATCACTGATCATCAGAGAAAAAACACATCAAAACCACAGTGAGACAATATCTCACACCTGTCAGAATGGCCGCCATCAAAAAGACCATGAATAACAAATATTGGGAAGAATGTGGAGAAAAGGGAAACTTCATTGTTGGTGGGAAGGCAAATTGGTGCAACCACTATGGAAAACGGCATGGAAGTTTTCTACTAAAAATAGAACCACTATATGATATAGCAATTCCACTCCTGGGTATATATCTGAAAAATACAAAAACTCTAATTCATTGGGGATACACGCACCCCAATGTTTACAGCAGCATTATTTACAATTGCCAAGATATGGAAGCAACCTAAGTGTCCATCAGCAAATGTATGGATAAAGAAGATGTATTCACAGACAATGGAATACTACTTGGTGGTAAAAAAGAATGTAATTTTGCCATTTACAGCAACATGGATGGACTTGCAGGGCATTATGCTAAGTGAAATAATTCAAAAAAAGACAAATACTATATGACATCATCTATATGTGGAATCTAAAAAATACAACTAGTGAATATAACAAAAAAAAAGCAGACTGGGAGTTTCTGTCATGGCTCAGCAGTAACGAACCCAACTAGTATCCATGAGGATGCCGGTTTGATCCCTGGCCCTGCTCAGTGGTTTAAGGATCTGTTGTTGCCATGAGCTGTGGTATAGGTCGCAGACATGGCTCGGATCTAGAACTGCTGTGGCTGTGGCGTAGAATAGCAGCCGCAGCTCTGCTTTGACTCCTAGCCTGGGAACTTCCATATGCCGTGGGTGGTGCCATCCTAAAAAGACCAAACAAACAAAAAACAAAAACCAACCAACCAAACATATACCCAATGCAGGCATTTCACATACAAGCTGCAACTTCATACAAGCTTTTGAGTGAGAGCCCATGAGGAGGAATCAGCCATCTCCCACGAATCAGAAGCCCTCGGTTCAGAGTGAGCTGATGCAAGAGCAGAAGTCAGACCCAGACCTGAGACAGCTAAGCTCTGGCTTCTGAAGAAAAGGTCCTGCGCCTTGCTGTTACAGCGATCCCTGGAAAGTCGCTCGTGATAAACACTGGTGTTTCTCTGCAATCTGGCTTTCATCCCTTCAAAGGTTCCTGAACTGGGGGCAATTACCAGAGCTGAGGAAGCCAAGAAAATGTGGTGTGAGTATAAACAGCCTGACAGGACATCTATACAGCAGCGATGGGACAGAACCCCCCCACACACACCTCCCCCGGTGCGGCGGAGGCCAGGAGATTTTGAAAGCAAGACGCCCATCTTTTTTCCTCCTTCTGAGATGGGCTGCTTCTATCAGCTCTGAGAGCTCCTGGTTGAGTTTCTGGGAAGGATGGGTGACCGAGGCCGGTGGGGGGGGGGATTACAGGGGAGCGGCAGAGGGAGGAAACCATCCCACTCCCACTCAGGACCACCAGAGCTCTTACAGGAAACAGAAGGGAAGAAATCACAGTCTAGGATTTGGTGGTGGTGTTTTTTTTTCCAGCTTTAAGTGAGGTATAACTGACAATCTCCAGCCCCCGGTAACCACCATTCTATTCTCTGCTTCTATGAGTCTGACAATTTCAGATTTCATATTTATGTGGAATCACACAGTATTCGCCTTTTTGTGTCTGGTTTATTTCACTTATCATAATGTCCTCCAGGTTCATCTCTGCTGTTGCAAATAGCAGGATTTCCCCCTTTATTTTTTTAAAGCTGAGAAATATTCATATATATATATATATATATATTTACATATATATTTGAATTTATTTATATATATGAATATTACTCAGCTTAAAAAAAAAGGAAATCCTGCAATTTGCAACAGCATGGATGAATCTGGAGGACATTATTTATATTACATATATATTATATATATAGATTATAATATATAAATATATCATATAATATATATATATGATATATTTATCCACATATCCATTGACATTTAGGTTGTTTCCATGTTTCCACATCTTGGCTACTGTGAATAATGTCGACTTGAACGAGGGAGTGTAGATTAACGTCTCAGAGAAACGCCAGCAAAACCACCGGGAGGTATCACCTCACATCTGTTAGGACGGCTGCAATCAGAAAGACAAAAGATAACAAGTGTTGGCAAGGCTATGGGGAAAAGAGAACCCTCATGCCCACTTGGAGCAAGTGTAAACTGATCCTTTTAAAAGCTGAACGAGCCAACCTGAGTTCACTGTTCTATCCGTGGCCAGGATTCAATGAATAGAAGAAACTCAAACCTCAAGGAGTTGCCGTTGTAGTTTATCAGTAACATACCCAACTAGTATCCACAGGGATGGGGGCTCGATCCCTGGCCTTGCAGAGTGGGTTAAGGATCGAGCATTGCCATGAGCTGTGGTGTAGGCTGTAGACGTGGCTCGGATCCTGCGCTGCTGTGGCTGTGGTGTAGGCCGGCAGCTGTAACTCCGATTCGACCCCTAGTCTGGGAACTTCTATATGCAGTGGGCGCAGCTCTAAAAAAAAAAAATGGAAAAAGAAAAGGAAAAAAAAAAGAAAAGCAACTCTATCGTCAATACCCTTCCCTGTGTGCCAGGCCTCCTAAGGTCTGCTTTCTCTGCCTCTGAAATGGGAATGAAATTAACATCAACCTCATTGGGATCGTTCTTAGGAACAATAAAGAAATGAGCACAATTCCAGGCTTCCAAATGCCCTCAACAAAGAGTAGTTCGTCTAATTATTATGAAAAGATGAAACCTATGGTCCACGGTGGGAGAGAAAGGGGCCCTTATGCCAGAGAAGGGAGAAGGGTTGGTTTGCAGCCTCTGAGTAGAATGAGTGACTTGACGTCATGTATCAGGCTTTCCAATCTGAAAAGACAATTAGAACTTCCTAAAGCTTGACTGAGGTGCAGCTGATTTAGAAGGTTGTGATCGTTTCAGCTGTACAGCATTGATTCAGTTATACACACACACACCTTCCTTCTTTTCAGATTCTTTACCTGTACAGATGATCACAAAATACTGGGTGGAGGTCTCCGTGCTACAAGGCAGGTCCCCGGTGGCCAGTCATTCCGTGCACCTCAGTGTGCATATGCCAGTCCCAAACCCCCAGTCCATCTCTCCCCACCGACCGTCCCCTGTGGTAACCATAAAACTTTGCTGTCTGTGAGTCTTTCTGTTTTGCAAATAAGTTCACTGGTATCCTTTTCTCAGATTCCACATGTAAGCGATGTCCCATAATATTCATCTTTCTCTGACTTCACTGAGTGTGACACTCTCTAGGCCCATCCCTGTTGCTGCAAGCAGCATTATTCCATTCCTTCTAGCAGGGGTGATGGTTCACTGTGTTGATTGTGGAGCCGTATACACATGTCAAAATGTTATCAAATTATAATAAAATTATATACTTTCAATGGGAGCAGTTTATTGCATTTCAATGGTACCTCGATAAAGCAGTTAAAAATGAAAATAATTCGCTAGTAGAACAGAAAAAAGAAGACCATAAAATAATGATTTTTAGGCAGATGATGGCAAGTGGAAGGGCATTCTCATAAATGAAAACTCTAGTATAAACAACACTGTTCATACATGACAATTCCCCGCAGTTTTCTTAAGACCCCTCCGTCTCTCCAGATCCTTCATCTTGAAGCCTCAGCTCAAGTTGTACCTTCTCTCAGAAGCCTTCACAGGCCACTCTACCCCGTTAATAATTGAACCCACCTACGAAAGCTGTAACCCATACACGCTCTAATTTCTAAAATAGTGCCTGTGACCTCTCGTGTGTTCTGTTATTTATTTATTTACTTATTCATTTATTTATTGCTTTTTAGGGCCGCACCTGCGGCATATGGAGATTCCCAGGCTAGGAGTCGAATCAGAGCTGTAACTGCTGGACTACGCCACAGCAAAATAGGATCCTAGCCACATTTGCGACCTACACCACCCCTCACGCAATGCCAGATCCTTAACGCACTGAGCAAGGCCAGGGATCGAACCTGCATCCTCATGGATGATAGTCAGATTCGTTAACTGCTGAGCCCTGACGGAACTCCCAGCTCTGTTATTAAAATCAACACTTAAATTCATATGTGCCTGTGATGATGTTAAGCTTTTGAAGGACAGGAGATGAATCTTTTGTGTCTTTGAGCATACAGTGCATGATAAATATTTCCTTACTAAATGATAAAATTTAAGCACTCTATCTCCGAGGCTTGATTCTGATCACCATGAACTCTAAGGAATGATCCCCAGTCTTCTACCAGATATACATTTAATGGTTTCAAATACGACTTGACTAAATAGACCATCAGCTATGCTTCGACTATTTATCGCTTGTTTTCATACGATGAGTCTGTTTTAACTCTCTTGGCCATATTCATCCAAAATGGCTTTTCAGGGAGTTCCCATTGAGGCGCAGCAGAAATGATTAGTATCCATGAGGATGCGGGTTGGAACCCTGGCCCCCAGCAGTAGGTTAAGGATCTGACATTACCCTGAGCTTCGGTGTAGGCTGGGAGCTGCAGCTCCTATTCAGCCCCTAGCCTGGGAAATTCCATATGCCACAGGTGCAGCCCTACCCCTAAAATGCAAAAAAAAAAAAAAAGGGGGGGGGGATTTTCATACAAAACTTATGGTTCTCAGACTTGAAAACAACCCCACCCCAAAATAAGCCTCATGTAATTGCAGCAGAGTTTCAAAGACTTGTTCCAGCCCCATCCACACATGCGCACACAGTTCTAAACGCCAAACTCAGGTTCCCGGAATGCAGGGTGCTGGGGGGGAGCTACCCCAGTGACATTCAAGTGGCAGCCCTGATCCCGTTCCATTATCCTAAGCCCTTTCCTTTTCTGTTTGTTTGTTTTGAGCTCTCCTGCACGTCTAATGGAGTCAGATGCCACATCTTCCAGAAAAGGAATGACATTTATAACCCGCTTCTGCTCCCACCAAGGAGGGGTTATCTCGCGGTCCCCGCGCCCCGCCCCGGCTCGGCGCTCGCTGGCATCTCGGGCGACCTCTAAGCCTGGTGGCCTCGGAGTCGGCTCCAAGGCTGGCCCTCGCCTGAGAGTTAGCAGGACACCTCTAAGTAGCCTCTTCCTGTTTCAGCGGGTTGCTGGCAAGTTTCTGAAAACCTGCAGCTTATTTATGTCTTTAATGCTGGGCGCCTTGCCACCGCTCATTTCAGGACGATGCAGCTCTGTTTACTATTAGGCCGATCCTCCAGCCCCCGCCGCCTCGTGAATGTGGGGACGGGTGGGCCCCACCGTGTCCTGTGCCTGCCGGGGAGGCAAAGTCACTGGGGGTGCCACAGCGGCGAGGAGGGCTTTGCGTCTCTGCTGTCTGATGGAAGACAGAGAGCAGACTTTTTGAGTAGGAACTAAAAATACGGGACTGTTGAGGAGGAAATGCTTTTTCCCCCAAAACATACTTTCCGGTTCTGTTTGTCCTTTAAATAATAGTTGACTGCTGAATTAATTGTTGACTTAGCATTTCCTAAACCGGGATCCATTGTGTCAATAGATATTTCTTTAAAAAAAAAAATGTAGATGGAAATTTCTGTGATCAAAAAAGTTGGGGAATTGGGGCAGGGCGAGTGGGATGGACTGGGAGTTTGGGGTTAGTAGATGCAAACTGTTACATTTCAAATGGGTGAGCTGTGAGATCCTGCTGTATAGCACAGGGAACTGTATCCAGTCTTTTGGGACAGAACATGATGGGGGCTGATGTGAGAAGGTGTATGTATGTATGACTGGGTCACTTTGCTGTATAGCAAAAATTGGCACAACATTGTAAATCAACTATACTTAAATTAAAAAAAAAAAAAGTTGGGCAAGTAAAGATCTGGAGAACAAGGGCCCTAAGACCAACCATAGCAAGTGGTGAGAAAGGCTACAGGAAGAGTGGGGTCCGAGACAGGCTTGATGTAGACCAGGCGGAGAGGAGGCGCGTTCCATGCAAAAGGGACGGACAAATAATGAAATGAAGATGCTCATGGAGAAAAGAGAGACGTCTGGCTCGGAGCATTGGAGGAGGATTAATTTTACTGGTGTAATTCCATGGCAAGCAGTCTGCTTAATCCTGTTTGCTTCTCCTAGAGCTCACAGTTGCACACACATACATGTGTATACACACACACACACACACACACACACACACACGCACGCTTCTTCCTTGCTGGTAGAGCCTTGATTTCTGTCTAGGTGCCTCGGCCTCGTGTTGTCAAGAAGAGGAACCCCTCATCCTGATCCCAGAAGATGAATATCACCTGGTTGGTTGAAGCTGATATAGTAACTTCTTTCTCCTTGACATGGACTAGTTTGGGTGTGAGCACGTAACACCAGCCCAACAAATGGAAGCTGAGCAGTGGGCCTTTCAGGGTTTCTGAAAAGACTGCGCTACATTGTAAGAAGAGACAGACCCGTAGAAAGAAACACTCCTCTTCTTTGCTGAGCGTGGATTCTCCATGTGACACCTCAGGAGCTACTGTAAGCACCATGCGGCCTGGCAGAGGGTGGGGAGAGGGTTGTAGACCTTCTGGGAATGACGGAAGAGCAGGATGTGAAGACATGGATTCTTTTTTTTTTTTTTTAATCTTTTTAGAGCCACACCAATGACATATGGAGGTTCCCAGGCTAGGGGTCTAACAGGAGCTGTAGCTGCCGGCCTACACCACAGCCACAGCAACGTGGGATCCGAGCCGCATCTACAACCTACACCACAGCCCATGGCAACACCGGATCCTTAACCCACTGAGCGAGGCAACCCGCAACCTCATGGCCCCTCGTTGGATTCGTTTCCCCTGAGCCACAATGGGAACTCCAAGACCTTGGGAACTCCAAGACCTGATGATACATTCAAGTGGTGGAATTCCACCCTGGAGTCCCTGTACCTCTGGACTTAGTATTAAGTGCAAAGTCAAGTCCATTCTGCCTAGGCCACTTGTAGCTGGATTTTCAGTTCCTTGCAGCAAGATGTGTCATGGTAAGGGCTTTTCCCCTGATGGCACACATCTAACCACGTAACCCATTAGGCCACTCACCTCATTCCCTGGCCAGACTCTTCACGTAGCCCCATCAGAGCGTGCAGTTTGGTCTTCCCGGCTGCTCCTGGCCAATGACCTCCTCCACTTGCCCCACTCCCTCTCCTTTGGGGGCGCCCTGGCTCCCACCCTCGCCGAAGCCAGTTACCATGGCTCACCTCGTATCTACTGATGGCTCAGCGTGTAGGTTTTAGAGTCAGACAGAACTAAGTTTCAACCCTGGCTGGACCACATGTTCGTTGCTGTCCTCATAAAAGTGATTCAGCTTCCCTGAGCCTTAGCTTCCTCAGCTGTAGAACAGGAAAAATACCTTATCTGACAGGTCATGAGCTGATAATGAAAAGAGTCTAAGAGTAGCTTACAGGCAGTCAGTGGTCTGTAAGTCACCCTCTTAACAATGTGAATAATTATTTTTAATTAAAATTGACAATTGTTTTGGATTGACTGAGGCTACCTGATTCAGATTGGATCGTTCAGATCGTTCAAATGGCACTAGGGCATCGTTGTTACTGAACACAGTAGAGCAGCAAGGAGAGGTAATAATACATAATTTGGGCACCTTAACTTATTAATTTTTTTTTTTGGTCTTTTTGCCTTTTGTGTAGAGCCGCACCCGCGGCATGTGGAGGTTCCCAGGCTAGGGGTCTAACAGGAGCTGTAGCCGCCGGCCTTCGCCACAGCCACAGCAACGCGGGATCCGAGCCGCGTCTGTGACCTACACCACAGCTCATGGCAACTCCAGATCCTTAACCCACTGAGCGAGGCCGGGGATTGAACCTGCAACCTCATGGTTCTTAGTCAGATTCATTAACCACTGAGCCACGACGGGAACTCCGGGTACCTTAACTTGTAATTTAGTATTTTACTAAATATATATTAAACGTTCGTTTTTTCCCCCAAAGACTCTTTTGACATTAGTATCGTTCCTGCTTTACTGAAGCAACTGAGGTTAAGAGAACCTGAGTGTGGGCCTTGCTTCACGTAACTGGCGGTTGACATCTAAATCTTGACAAACTCCAAAATAATATGCTCTTTCCACCACACTGCCCTATGCATTCACATCCATCCAGTCACCGTCATTGATTGCTCTCAGTTCCTAAAGGCTTGTGATTGGCTTCTGGTACACCCTGGATTGGTTGGCCACTTTCTGTTTAGAAACTTGCATGTTCACATCCCTTAAAAGCATTCAGTGGTCTGAGAGTGTCTCTGTGTTGGGCGAGAAAAGAATCATGGCAAAGAGCCCAGGGCTCTAGCATCCTCTGTGGCGGGCTGGGTTTGCTGCTGTGCTTTGTATAAGCAGCTCCCGTTGTTGGCAATAATTTGTGTGTCCACACCGCTTCTTAACCTTTCTTTGTTTACCCAGGGGGTGAGATTCTGATAAGAAGTCTCTAATGAGGTTTATGTGACCAGCAGTGGACGTGTGCCGCTAAAACTGTTTACCACGAACTGAGTGTCAACAGGGACCACTGGGTGGCTGTCAAGAGACGCTCATCCAAACAGAGAAGGGCAGAAAAAAGAGGGAGCGAGGGAGAGGAAGGAAAATTTCTATCCCTGGACAATAGGGTTGGGTTAGAAACTAGAGAAGGAAATCTTCTGGAAATTCAACGCCACAGAAACAGCTTAGTTTAATGGCTTGGGAATGTGGATTAAAGTCCACTTTTGCTCGCATTCTTGTAGATGACGATCTAGATTGCGCTCTCCCACTAACCAACTTTCTGGACCTTTTTTATTATCTTCCTACCTTTCCGAGGCCTCCATCGCAGTCGGCCCCATGCAGGCGCTTAAACATGAAGGGCTAAGTTCCTTGGGGTAGTCTGTTGTGTGTTGCAGTATTCAAATAGAGAGTGGAAGCCATCGCTGGCCAGGGATCTTTAGGAGAGAGGCTCTAGTTTGGAGCAGGATTGTACTGAATTACCATCTGAACCCTTTCCAGTGGCAAGACTTAGCTGTGTAAGCGCTGGTGGTCATTCTCATGTGCTGTGTGTCTGGGGTAGCAGACCCTTAGCATATCTTTGGGCTTCATCCTACTTTTGTAAAGTTCAGAGTAAGAGTACGACCTCTCTGAGATGTATTGTTTTTCAGGGGAGATCTTAGTCTGGGTCGGGGTTTCACCAGAGGTGAAAATCTAAGTGCCAGTCATTTATTCAGGGGGTGACCGTGGGAAGCATCTCTGGGAAAAGAAAGAAGTGAGGCAGGAAAGGGAAGGAAGCCAATGAGGGGTGCATCTGAGAGCCAGTTACCAGGGTGGGCAACTGAAATTCCCTCTTGCGGGGGCGCTCTGGGAGGCAGTACAGGGCATGCCTGCAGTTATCTTAACTGAAGGATGAGGAAGGTGGGGAATTTCCCCACCAGTGACATCCTTGATCTGCTCCTGACTCAAGGTTGACTCCCAAGGGTCTTAACTCTGGTATTCCTCTCTAGACTCCCCTGTGAACGAGCAAGCTTGATTCTACAATGAAGCTTGCAGGTAGAGTCTTCAGGAACAAAGCTGTAGTCCTTAACAGCAAGCGGCCCTGGTTGTGCAGAGGTGAAGGTCAGTGCAAGAAGGGCAAAGTACTGACGATGTGTCCTAGGTTATTGTCTTTGTGGCTCTCAAATTTTATTTTTGTGTCTTTTTAGGGCCGCACTCACAGCATACAGAAGTTCCCAGGCTAAGGGTGAATCAGAGTTGTAGCTGCCGGCCTACACCACAGCCATAGCAATGCCAGATCTGAGCCACATCCATGACCCACACTGATCTCATGGCAATGCTAGATCCTTAACCCACTGAGTGAGGCCAAGGATCGAACCCCATGTCCTCATGGATACTAATCAGGTTCATTACTGTTGAGCCACAGTGGGAACTTGGGTTCTCAACTTTTGAAATTTCTTTCTCTTGATTCTAGGCTCTGGTCTTTTTCATGACCTTTGGGAGTGGGGAGGGGGAAGACGAAAGGGAGGAAAAGCTCTGTCCTCCACCACCACCTCTGTTTCTGATGCTGCTGCTCTGTTCAGCTCTTTGACGTTGGCACACCACTTAGAAGCATATGATGAAACTGCATCTCTTATAAGTGCTTATGGATGAAGATGACTTAGATTACACATTTGAATTAGTGAATTGGAATGTTGAATGTGCTATTTAAAAAATGCTATGGAATCTCTGAACAGGTTATTGATTATTTCACACCTTGGAACAACCCTTTGTTGTCCTCTGTATGTGTTTTTCCACAACGAAATAAGTTCCTTGAGGATCTAGTACAATGCTGAGGGTACAATATTGCCTAAATATTTAGCAAAAGATTTATTATTATTATGTAGCCAATATGAAGTACAAACTAGGATGAAGGTTTGGATTATGAGGACAGCCCTTACCCATGAAGAAGACAGACTCCACGCAGTTAAAATGAATAATAAAATCTCCCCTGACAGAAAGATTACAAGATCCTGTTGGGGATTTCAACTAAAGATGTTGGATTGAACCTGTGACTTAGTGTCTAGTCCCTCCTGAAGTTCCACTAAAATAACAATTAAAAGATGAAAAAAATGGCATAAATACATAAAAGCAAAGAATGCCAGAGCAACGAGATTTTGCGAGTTGGAAGCAGATGCGTGAGTAATTACTGATTATCTCAAGAAAGATAAATCTTAAATGAGGGAAATGGAGACACAACTTGGCGTGAAGAGCCCCTAAGTCTTAAGAATTGGAGACATTTATAGAAGGTGGGGAGAAGGTGAGGCTACAAGAGGTGGTATCGAACGAAAGTCTGTTTAAGAAGCACGTCGACCCTTCATTTTCCTTCCCTACCACGGAACCACGTGACAGACGCTCCCCACCTCACACCCAGAAGAACAAAGGCTGGTCTTTGGAAAAGATAAATCATAGTCTCTGGACTGGAGGACATGAGCCACAGCTGAGGGTGGAGACGGTGTAATAAAAATAAGAGGATTAAATGAATGTTTACTGAATGTTGGAACTCAAACATTCATCTCCCCCTACTTCGCTCCCAAACCCTATAAATCAGATTTATATCCTCCACACAGATCAGCAGAGCCTTCTTCCTGGACTCTGATTAAATCCCAAGACCTAAAGATCTTAGGGTTCCCTAGAAAACGGCTCCTCCAGTCCACCCTACCTTGAAGCACACAGTCCATAACTACACTGACCTGGAGTTTCCAATCAGCTTTTGAGTGTCCCACTCACATTGAAAATATGAGCATAGAGCCAAGTCAGACATATTCGAGGAAAAGTTTCAATTATAAAAGATTAGGGACAAAACCCATAAACAGGGGAAGAAAATTTGGAGGTAGAGAAAAACTGGAAGAAATTTAACATCTTTGGGAAAAGAAGCTACTGCAACCATGAAACAGAAGCAGAAGACTATTTCAATAAAGAATACTCAGAGCAAAACAGTACAGAGATTCCTTAAAAAATTAAAAACGGAGCTACCATATGATCCTTCGATCCCACTCCTGGGTGTGTACCCAGAGAAAACCATAATTTGTTTTTTGTTTTGTTTTTTGCTTTTTAGGGCCATATGGAGATTCTGCGGCATATGGAGATTCCCAGGCTAGGGGTCTAATCAGAGCTACAGCCGCCGGCCTACACCACAGCCACAGCAATGCCAGATCCGAGCTGCATCTTCAACCTACACCACAGCTCACGGCAATGCCAGATTGTTAACCCACTGAGCGATGTCAGGGATCGAATCTGCAACCTCATGGTTCCTAGTCAGATTTGTTAATCACTGCACCATGATGGGAATTCCCGAGAAAACCATAATTTGAAAAGATACACACACCCCAGTGTTCACTGCAGCACTGTTTACAATAGCCAAGACATGGAGGCGGCCTAAATGGCCACTGACAGAGGAGTGGATAAAGAACATTGTACACTGCACATCGTGTATATGTGCAATGGAATATTACTCGGCCATGAAAAAAGAATGAAATGGAGTTCCTTCCACAGCACAGTGGGTTAAGAATCTAATTGCTGCAGCTTGGGTTGCTGCAGAGGTGCGGGTTTGATCCCTGGCTATTTTCAGTATCATGGGTGGACCTAGAAATTATCATACAAAGTATAGTAAGCCAGTCAGAGAAAGACAAACATCATATGATATCGCTTATATGTGGAATGTTTATATAAAAAAGTGATACACAGAGTTCCAATCATGGTGCAGCAGAAACAAATCTGACTAGGAACCATGAGGTTGCAGGTTTGATCCCTGGCCTCACTCAGTGGGTTAAGGATCCAGCGTTGCCATGAGCTGTGGTGTAGGTCGCAGATGCAGCTTGGATCTGGCATTGCTCTGGCTGTGGTGCAGGCCAGCAGCTACAGCTCCAATTTAATCCCTAGTCTGGAAACTTCCATATGCCACAGGTGCAGCTCTAAAAAGCAAAAAAAAAAAAAGGAACTACCACCTTTTATGATCTAGCAATCTCACTCCTAGGTATACATCTGGACAAAACTATAGTTCAAAAAGACACACGCACCTGTATGTTTATTGCAGCACCATTCAAAATAGCCAAGACATGGAAACTACCTAAATGTCCATAGACAGATAAATGGATTAGAAGAAGACATGGTATATTTACGCAGTGTAACACTGCTCAGCCATAAAAGAAAAACCAAAATAATTCCTTTTGCAGCAACATGGCTGCAACTAGAGATTATCATAAGTGAAGTGAGCCAAAAAAGAAAGGCAAAAGCCATATGATATCACTTATATGTGGAATATGAGATATGGCACAAATGAACATACTGACAAAACAGAAAGAGACTCACAGACGTAGAGAACAGAATTGTGGTCGCCAAGGGGGAGGTGGGAAGGAGTGGAGTGGACTTGAAGTTTGGGGTTAGGAGATGCGAATTATTACATTTTGAATGGATCAGCAATGAAGTAATACTGCGTAGCAGAGAACTACATCCAGTCTCTCGGGAGGGATGGTGATAGAAGATAAAATAAGAAAAGGAATTGTGTGTGTATATATATATATATGACTGGGCCACTTGGCTGTACAGCAGAAATTAGCAGAACATTGTAAGTCAACTAAAGCAAAACAAAAGTAGAAAGACAAAGAACAAAATGGAAAAGAGAAGAAAGATAGGAGAGGATAGATAATGTATCTGAGACCCATTCCAGAATCTCCATCGGAATAAAAGAGTTCCAGAGATGATGTCATCAACAAAACGATGGAAGAAAATTTCCCAGAGCTCAAATATAGTTTCCAGAGCAAAAGACAGCCACTGTGACCTTCAGAGCACATGTCTAGAAGATATGGCTGGTGCCGGCACATCCAGCTGTGGCCACTCAGCCTCCTTCTCCGAGGAGCTCCCCTCAGGCAAGGGAAGCTGTGTGTCCTGGGAGGTTCCACCAGCTCCTGCTGAGGAGACCTCACACCGGTGACTAACGGGAAGATTCGAAAAGTCAAGGGCCTTGTTCCCAAAGCAGGACTGACTGTGGTACAGTCTGTGCTCCACAGCAGCACTGGGTGTCAGGCCAACACTAGCTTCCAGCTGAAACCACATCCTTAGCTCTTTCCCCAGACCCATCCTCCCTCCTCTGTTAACCTTCTCCTGAGATTAATTCCTTAGTCATCACATGCACTCAGAACCCTGTCTCAGTCTCAGTTTCCAGGAAAGCCAGCCTAAGGTGATAGGAGCCAAAGACAGGATTTTAAAAGCTTCCAGCAGAAAAGAGCAAGCATTATACAAGGTCTCAGGAATCAGAGTGGCATCTGCTTTCTCAGCACTGGAAGCTGAAAGACAATGAGCAACTCCTTAAGAATTCTCAAGGAAGATGATTTCCAACGTAGGGCTGGATGTTGAGGATACGGGATAAATGAAGGGGAAGAGGAAGTCAAAAGATTTTGGATTTTCAGACTCCAGGGTCCCAAAACAAGTCTACCTCCTTTGCATTCCTTCTCGGAGGTACTTCAACAAAGCAAGGAAGTAAGCCCAGGAAGAGGCAGACGTGGAATGCGGGAAATACCCAGTGGAAAGGAGGGGTGGAGAGAATGTCCGGGAAATTGATGAAAGGAGGAGTTCCTGTTGTGGCACAGTGGAAACGAATCCGACTACAGACTATGAGGTTGCGGGTTCGATCCCTGGCCTCGCTCAGTGAGTTAAGGATCTGGCGTTGCCATGAGCTGTGTTGTATGTCGCAGATGTGGCTCTGATCCGATGTTGCTGTGGCCGTAGCCTGGCAGCTGTAGCTCTGATTGGACCCCTAGCCTGGGAACCTCCATATGCCATGGGTGTGGCCCTAAAAAGCAAAAAAAAGAAAAGAAAATGATGA
The DNA here is from genome assembly GCA_004024745.2 of Catagonus wagneri. Lineage (NCBI taxonomy): Eukaryota > Metazoa > Chordata > Mammalia > Artiodactyla > Tayassuidae > Catagonus > Catagonus wagneri. The sequence continues at coordinate 31,258,685 of PVHT021183710.1, forward strand.
AAGGAGATCCCAGGATGACAGCTGTGACCAGGCCCACAAGGCAGCCTCCTGGAGGGACTACTTCAGAGCACATTAATAGACTTCCTGGAGTTCCCATCATGGCTCAGCAGTAACAAACCCAACTAGTAACCGTGAGAATGTGGGTTCGATCCCTGACCTCACTCAGTGGGTTAAGCTACACCATAGCTCGTGGCCGAGAGCTGTGATGTATAGGCTGCAGACACACCTCGGATCCTACGTTGCTGTAGCTATGGTGTAGGCCGGCAGCTGCAGCTCCAATTCAACCCCTAGCCTGGGAACTTCCATATGCTGCAGGTGTAGCCCTAAAAGGGAAAAAAAAAAAATAGACTTTCAAATGTATGTGACTATACTGAAAGAGTTACAGAACTGAGGGGACAGTTTAGGAATACAGTGGCGACAACCGCATTGAAAGCTAAGCAAACACAAAAACAAAACCATTATTAACTTTCAGATGACAAAAGTTTGTGCTGGGAAAGTGATCATAGATGACTCAGGTATAGACAGAGTTTGCAAAGTCAAGTGCTACTTAAGTGCTACACATCAATACAACCAAAATTAAGAAAGACGGAACAAAAAAGTCTATGTGTGGCAGAGTTGGGGGTGGGGGACAGAGATAAATCCTCATCTTCCACAGGTGGCTGTTAATAGATGATGCTTAACTTGAAAAATCAAGATGTTGCAGTCAAATCGTGTTTGGGATACAAAGATAAAAATCACACAAAGGGCAAAAGGGTTGAAGGCGGGGGCCTTGGGAGGAGAGGCTGTCGTGGTTTCTGAACGCTTCATAGATGCATTTGATTATTTAAATAATATGCTGTATAACTTTGATCTTTGTTCTTTTTAGGGCTGCACCTGTGGCATATGGAAGTTTCCAGGCTAGGGGTCGAATCGGAGCTGCAGCTGAGGTCTATACCACAGCCACAGCAATGCCAGATCCCAACCACATCTGTGACCTACGCTGCAGCTCACGGCAACACCGGCTCCTTCACCCTGAGTGAGGCCAGGGATCGAACCCGCATCCTCACGGACACTATGTCAGGTTCTTAACCCAGTGAGCCACAATGGGAACTTCTGATTTTTAAAACTACGTTAAAAGTGAAAATGCCGGAGTTCCCATGATGGCTCGGCAGAAAGGAATCTGACTAGCATCCATGAGGATGCAGGTTCGAGCCCTGGCCTTGCTTAGTGGATTAAGGATCCAGCATTGCCGTGATCTGTGGTGTAGGTCGCAGATTTGACTCGGATCCCGCGTTGCTGCCGGCAGCTACAACTCCGTTTTGACCCCTAGCCTGGGAACCTCCATATGCTGTGGGTGCGGCCCTAAAAAGAGAAAAAAAAAAAAAAGGTATGAAAATGTTTTCGGAGACAGATGCCAAGGGACACAAACTAGATTGTTGGATAAAACGCTGTGAATAGGGCAGTTTTGATCAGTTGCTGGTGTGACACCCAGGTTGAGGACCTACAGTGGCGCCTTAGGTCAAGGGACCCAAGATGCTGACAGAAAAAGCTGACTCTATCCAAAGGATGGAAGTGGAATGATGATGTGTAAGGGGCGTAAGGGCTCCCCGACCCCACGGTCAGGGCTGGAGCCTCCTGATTGGGAGGAAACTAATAAGAGGCCGTCATTTTAGGGGCTTCAGCAACTTGTGACCTCCCTTTGGGGTCGCACTAAGATGAAAGTCAAATCAGACGTCCCACTTGCTTGTTTGCAAAACCACAGTCCTCACCGCCTTCAAAGTCCGCTCGACTCACTGGGGACGCCGTCATAGGGGTTTTCACACAAGCTCACAAAGCTGCTTGCTGCAGTCAACACACCTCGGCCACTGTGGTCTTGCTTTCTGGCCCCTCGCTCACTAGCCCAGGTTTTCTGGAGGCTCATCCTGTCACTGAGACTCACTCAGCAGTAAATTCAGTGGTCCTGTGCGCTCTTGCATTGATTAGGTGCCAGGATACCCTTGACCAGACACCCAGGATGAGGCTGGTTGTCATGGTAATAGCTTGGAAGGGGGTGGAAAGTAAAGCCTGGATGCAAATCTCAAGCCTGACTTTTGGAGGCACCTTTCCTGTTTTCCCAAGGATGGCTAAGGAAGTTATCCCAAAGGTGATACAAGTGAGAGACCCATGGGGGGACTGTGCTCATGTCTAGTGGTGCATCCTTCAAAAACACTCAGGCAAGGAAGAGCACTGCCTAGCTGACCAACACAGATCCTCATTTTACAGAAGACCACTCACTGGCTAAGCATTTATATCTATCTACATACACGAACTCATTAATAATCAAAGGAAAATCCACTGGATTAATGAGAGGAATTACCGGAAGATTCAATGAAGTGCTAACTTCCTCTGTTTCTTTATAAAATGAATCACCCTGCCTAAGAGTGGTGGACACACCTAACCTGAGTCTGTAAAGGTCAGGAAACCAAGCAACAGGCTCACAGCTAGTTTCCCGAGGGCCCGGCCAGACCTTCACAGCATGCTTCCTAGAGAATTTTTACCCGAGTAAAAGCCAAGACTCAGAGAGGTTAAACCACATGCCCAAGTCACACAGCAAGTAAACAGCAAATCTACTCATGCCAAGTCTGAATATCTTTTGGCTCAAATGATCTGCCCCTCCAAAGGAGGCAACAAAGATGTAAAGTAGAATTTATGCCCACATAGTCCTAAATCTATTACCATATTTCTTGTGGGAGTCTGACAGCCATGGCTTACTCTGCTCAGACATCGGATGTGTGTATCAGCCAGCAGCCCCGAGACCTCTGCCTGCCCTAGAATCTCCTACCAAAAGGAGGGAGTGCTGGGCAGGCAGAAGCAGAAACAACAGAAAACAATGAACCCAGCTGGTTTCCTGGCTTCCTGCACAGAGAGCAGATGACGAGCATGGTGGGGGAGCTTCAGTGTGACGTCTACAGCCACGGCAGCTCATCAAGGTTGATGGCCAGTGGATGCCACAGCCCACATTAAATTCCAAGTGACACCTGAGAAGGTCAATCTCTTTTTCAACCACCTCTCTGCAAACCTTCTAGTCTCCTCCACCCACATTTAGGTGTCTCCTCTCTGATGGCAGATCTGTCTCACGTCTCCTCGCCTTCATCTGATGACAGCTCAAAGATATCAGACACCTTCCCTTCCCTTCAGTCCAAGTTACTTTCATAGCACGCTGCTTAAACACCCCTCTCCTGGTCAGGCCAGCCCTGGGACTCCACAGAGAATGGGATCTGCGCTTTGTTCAGCCACCAAACAGGTTCAGGAAAGTTTCTTGAGCATGAGATCCAAGGTCACTAGAAGAGACACTAAACTGTAATGGTGGCAGACTTAGAACCACTCATGAGGCCTGTCTTACAACCATATAAGAATTAGTCCTGGAGATCCTGCTGTGGTTCAGCAGTAATGAACCTAACCAGTATCCATGAGGACACGGGTTCAATCCCTGGCCCCACTCAGTGGATTAATGATCTAGCGTTGCCGTGAGCTATGGCGTAGGTAGGTCGCAGACATGGCTCGGCTCCTGCATTTCTGTGGCTGTGATGTAGGCCGGCAGCTGCAGCTCCGATTAAACCCCTAGCCTGGGAGCTTCCATATTCCGCGGGTGCGGCCCTAAAAGGACCAAAACAGAAAAGAATTAGTCCTGAGAAAGCCCTTTCCTCCATACCTTTAGACTGATTTCTTTTACAAAGAGTAAGTGAAAATAGTAAGACATCACATGAGTGAGGAAATGAAAGAGAACTGTTTCCGGGCCCAGACAGAGATGCATATCCATGGGATTGGGGGGCTCTTAGGGAAATCACCGCCTCTCATTAAAACAAAACACAGGCCCTCCAAGGTTTAGCCTTGAACGCAAAAGCCCCAGAAAGGGAAGGTGCAATGACCCACTAGTGCCCCTAAGTACAGTGTCAAGGTTAGAATTCATGCTCTAGAATCTGATGTATTTAGATTCCAGTCCCAACTCCTTCACTTCAGAACTAGTCCGGGTTATTAGGAAAATCTCAGTGCCTTGAGCCTCAATTTTCTCATTAGGAAAATCAGTTAACGACATCCCCGTGAGCTAATGCATGCAGCGTGTGAGCAGTGTCAGCGCACAGCAAGTAGTCCCCAGACGCCCACTGGCATTATTAGGAAAGGGTCATCTTCTCCTTAGGGTCTGGTCTGATGCCACCTCCACAGCAGTTCCCAAGAAGGTGGTAATTCTCCCTCCTTTAGTGACTTACGGTGGGCTTTTCCTGTGAATGTGCGTGCGTGTGTGTGTGTATGTGTGTGTGTGTGTGTGTGTGTGTAGATTTACAAAGTTGCAATCTACAAAAGAGCAGAACTAAGATCTGAACTTGTATCTGATTTCAGAGCCATAATGAAGAAGACTCCGAGATAGTGTGTTCAGAGTACCTAAATGCCAACCTCACAAAAAGGAGAGAGGGAATTCCCCGTTGCGGCTCAGCGGGTTAAGAACCTGACTAGCATCCATGAGGACGTGGGTTCGACCCTGGCCTCGCTCAGTGGGTTAAGGATCCAGCGTTGCTCTGAGCTGTGGTGTAGATCACAGATGTGGCTCAGCTCAAGCGTTGCTGTGGCTGTGGCTGTGGCTGTGGCTGTGGTATAGGCCGGCAGCCACAGCGCCAATTCAGCCCCCAGCCTGGGAACTTCCATATGCCACACGTGAGGACCTAAAAAGCAAAAACAAAGAAATTAAAATAAAGTAAAATAAACTAAAATTCCATGTCAGCATCCCAGACTTCCTAGTATGTTATACATTCTGGGACTACAGAGACCATAACCACTGACATGAACAGAAATAGTTAACCTGAATTACATTATTATTCTTCCATCTTAACTACCCATTTGTGATGAGCAGAAATTCCCAGGCCAGGGATCGAACCCAAGCCACAGCAGTGACCATGCTGAATCCTTAACCACCAGGCCTCCAGGGGAACTTGGGATGGTTAATTTCTAGGTCAGCCTGACTGGGTCATAGGGGAACCCAGGTATTTGGTCAAACGTCATTTGGGGCTGCTCCTGTGAGGGTTTTCCAGATGAGATTAATATTTGAGCCAGCTGACCGGGTAGAGTGGATGTACCCCCGTACCCCCCCCACCCCCCCAGTGTACATGGGCATCGTTCAATCCTTTGAGGGCCTGAAATGAAGAAGATGGTGGAGGAAGGAAGGCTGTGCTCTCTGCCTTCCTCCCTGAGCTGGGGCACGGGTCTGCACCTGCTCTGAGACCGGGACATACACCTGATCTGCAGGCTTGTGACCCAGGCTGGAACCACGGCACCAGTTCTCCTGGGTCTCCAGCTTTCAGACCACAGATCGTAAGACATCGCAGTCTCCATAATCACATGAACCGACTCCTTATAATAAATCTCGTATACGTGTGTTGTGCACACACACATGCAAACCTTCCATTTATTGTTTTTTTTTTACTGTAATTGATATACAATGTTCTGTCAATTTCTGCTGTACAGCAAAGTGACTCAGATTTATATATATATATATATGTATACATATATATAGATATATAATATATATACACACACATACACATTCTCTTTCATATACTATCTTCCATCATCGTCCATCCCAAGAGACTGGATATAGTTCCCTGTGCTGTACAGCAGGACCTCATCGCTTATCCATTCCAAATGTAATAGTTTGCATCTACTAACCCCAATTCCCCGTCCACCCCCCTCCCTCCCCCTCTCCCCTTTGGCAGCCAAAATTCTGTTCTCTATGTCTGTGAGTCTGTTTCTGTTTTGTAGATAGGTTCAATTGAGCCATATTTTAGATTCCACATCTAAGTGATATCATATGGTATTTGTCTCTTTCTGACTCACTTAGTATGAGACTCTCTAGTTGCATCCATGTTGCCACAAATGGCTTTATTTTGTTCCTTTATGCTTTTATGGCTGAGTGGTATTCCACCACTGTGTACATGTACCACATCTTTTTCTTTTCTTTTTTTTTTCTTTTTTTTTTTTTTTTTTTTTTTTTTTTTTTTTTTTTTTTTTTTTTTTTTTTTTTTTTTTTTTTTTTTTTTTTTGCTTTTTAGGGCTGCACCTGCAGCATATGGAAGTTCCCAGGCTAGGAATCAAGTCAGAGCTATAGCTGGCCTATGCCACAGCCACAGCAATGCGGGATCTGAGACATGCCAATGACCTACACCACAACTCACAGCAATGCTGGATCCCCCACCCACTGAGCGAGGACAGGGATCGAACTCTCATCCTAATGGATACTAGTTAGATTTGTTTCCACTGAGCCATGACGGGAACTCTATGTTCCACATCTTCTTAATCCATTCATCTGTTGATGGACGTTTAGGTTGCTTCCATGTCTTGGCTATTGTGAATAGTGCTGCAGTGAACATAGGGGTGTGTATATCTTTTTGCATGAATGTTGTGTCCAGACAGATGCCCAGGAGTGGGATTGCTGAATCACATGGTAGTTCTATATTCAGTTTTCTGAGGAAACTCCATGCTGTTTTCCATAGTGGTTGTACCAAGTTACATTCCCACCAACAGTGCTGGTTCTTTCTCTGGAGAACCCTTATGAATACACCACCTGATCTTTAACTCCCCTAAAAGCTTAGAGCAGAAACTATATCCTTTACTAAGCCCATCTCTTTGAAGCCTGGAGGAACACACAGACTTATTTTATTTACTGCCTTTTATGGACTTCTGTGATAGGATGATAGTTATAAATAGGATCACAGAGTCGTTGAACATTAAAGATATTATCTCATGAATCAAAATCAACTCCAAGAGGGAGTTCTCTTGTGGCACAGCAGGTTAAGGATCAGTGTTGTCATTGCATGGGTTGCTGCTATGGTATGGGTTTGACCCCTGGCCTGGGAACTTCTACATGCTGCAAGTGCAACCAAAAACAAAAAAAAAACAAACAAAAAATCAACTCCAAGGGAACAGAAATTCAATATAAAAATTCCAGCCACCTACCAATGAAACAAATGTAATTTTTTTTCAAAATACTGAAATAGGAACAATTTTCTAAAAGCATAGGAGTAATAAAAGAAATAATAAGGAAAGAGATGGACTGGTTTCACTACATTTTAGAAAACAGAACTAAAGATAAAAAGCAATTTTAAAGCTTAGGATAAACAAATGTTGGAAGTATGTTTGAGAAAGAGTTAGTTTTTTTTTTCAATACAGAGCTGATAAAAATAGATAACAAAAACACTGAGATATTGGTAAAGAAAATTATTTGGACAAAAATTCCCAAAAGAAGATTTTAAAAAAAAGTTTGGAAATACTTATAGCACTTTTATTCATAATTGTCCAAAGAGGAAACAACCCAACTGGCCAATGGATAAACATTGTGACACATCCGTACAGTAGACTATCACACTGCTAGAAAAAGGAACCACTGTTACATGCAACAAGACAGCAAAATAGCAAATCATTATGCTGTGACAGAAGCCAGACACAAAAGAATCTCACATACTTTATGACTCCATGTATATGACTTTCTAGAAAAAGAAAGACTAGGAGTTTCCATCACGGCTCAGCAGAACCGAATCTGACTAGCATCCATGAGGATGCAGGTTTGATCACTGGCCTTGCTCAGTAGGTTAAGGATCCAGTGTTGCCATAAGCTGTGATGTAGTTCACAGACACAGCTCAGATCTGGCGTTGCTGTGGTTGTGGCGTAGGCCAACAGCTACAGCTCCAACTGGACCATTAGCCTGGAAACCTCCATATGCTGCAGGTGCAGCCCTAAAAAGACAAAAGAAAGAAAAACTGTAGAACAGAAGACAGATCAGAGGATGCCAGGGGCTGGGGACCTGGGAGGAGATTGTCTACAAAAAGAACATTTAGGGGTAAAGAAAATGTTGTATCTTGACTGAGGTGGTGATGACGTAATTATAAACATTTGCCAAAGTCATATATCTAAAAATGATGCATTTTACAAATAAAACTGTTAACGGATAATACCCAATTCTCGCCAGGTTTCAAAGAGTCAAGTATTCTCATACAGTAAAACTGGTGATGTAAATTGGAATGGCTCTTTTGGAAATCATTCTTGAAATATGTATGAAGAGTCATAAAATGTTTACTCCTTGACCTAGAAATACCATTTATGGGAATCCATGCCAAGAAAATTCTGCAAGACGGCTTGAACAATCATGTTCATGGAATAATTTATCCTCAATTATTAATAATTTTAAACAATTAGAGAAACTTCAAGCTCCAGTAGTAGAGGAATGGCTCACTGAATTATTAGGGAAAATGTTATGATGGTATTATGCAATAATTAGAATGATTGTTATAAAATCACATAGCCACATATACATTTGAAAGTATGTATAGGATGTAAAGTTACTAAGAGAGCCAAGTACAAACTTATGTGTGCGTTCTAGAAAGACAGGAAGTACAGCGGTGAGGAACATGGATTCCAGAGCTGAAATAACTAGGTTCACATCCCACCTCTGCCACATACCTGCTGTGACCTTGGGTGGCTTCTTTGACCTTGGGTGGCTTGTTTGACCTCTCTGATGCTCAATTTCCTACTTTTTTTTGGGGGGGGGCACTTTTTTAGAGCCGCACCTGCAGCATATGGGAGTTCCCAGGCCAGGGGTCGAATTGGAGCTGCAGCTACTGGCCTACACCACAGTCACAGCAACACCAGATCCAAGCCACATCTGCGACCTACACTACAGTTCACGGTAACACAGATCCTTAACCCACCGAGCAAGGCCAGGGATCGAACCTGCGTCCTCATGTATGCTAGTCAGATTCGTTTCCACTGAGCCACAATGGGAACTTCAATTTCCTCCTTTGTAACATAGGAAAAATAATAATAGCTTCCTTGTAAGGTTTTTTCCATGGGTTAAATGAGTTACTATCACATGCAATTCTTAACTTAAACTACCTGGCACAGTATAAGCACTTTATATAAATGCTTGCTATGCTGTTTTGAATCTGCAAATGCAAAAGGGTTGGACAAAAATAACAGTATTATTCCGGTATATGTGGTTGTGGAATGATTCCATTAGGATGATTAAGACTGTGGGAACCTTTGTCTATTTTTTCCATTTTTGCGTTTTAAAAAACCATTTTGATTTGTAAAGGTGTGCACAGGAGTTCCTGTTGTGGCTCAGCAGAAATGAATCTGACTAGCATCCATGAGGACTCGTGCTTGATCCCTGGGTTAAGGATCCAGGTTGCCATGAGCTGTGGTGTAGGCGGCAGACACAGCTCAGATCTGGCGTTGCTGTGGCTGTGGCGTAGGCTGGCAGCTACGGTTCCAATTTTGCCCCCTGCCTGGGAACGTCCATATACCCTACCTGTGGCCCTAAAGAGACCAAAAAAAAAAAAAAGTTAAATATTTTGGTCTTCAGACAAACTTAATATCCATGCATGAGGCTTGAACTTCTCTCCTGGGTTCCCACATTCCTTAGTTTCTTGGTGCTTCATATTCTGGGGTTGGAAGTCGGTAGGGTCTCCCACAGCAGTCAACATAGTGGCTCTGCTTTGTCTCCGCAGAGCTAGCTTCCACATAAGGTATATGCTGAGTGGACACAGGCAAGGACAGCCTCAGCGCCTTCTGCATGTGTGTTCCGGGCAGCGCTGTGAGCCAAGCCTGGACTCGAAATGAATCTGGGGAAATTTATGCTGACACTTGGTTCCACATCTGGAAACACTAAGGGTCAGTCATGATTCCTTGCGTTGTGGTCATTTGCTTCTCCAGCAAAACTTCAACATACCTGCCTCTCGGGCCAGTGCTCTTGTTTCCAGATGCCCAGGGCATTCCAGCAACCGATTTTCCAAAAACCGAATGGGTTTTTGTTCAGGCCACAAAGTGAAATTTTCCAGTGTTTTCGACTGGAAAAATCCAGACCCGTGTAGACCTGCTACCTCTTGGGTTCTGGTCAGAGGATGCACGTTTTAAATAGTACTCCCTAGATTAAACAGGTTATTTGAAAAAATGTTTCTTCAAAGCCTTTGCATGTCTTTTAAGAACCAGTTGAACCTGACAATTTAAATCTCGTGTCTTAGACCTTGGTGAGAGGGAAATGTGAAAAGAAAACAATGGAAATTTTTGTAAAGTTAAAGACCAATGGAAAATAGAAGTAAGTTAAAGGAAGTTTTCATCATGATTTTACATAAAAGCAAAGAGTCTGCTGAAGGAAACCCAAGTGTCTACATCACAATTTAAAGAGAACCGTCTGTATATTTTGTCCTGTCTTTGGCTTCACAGCTTGTATAATTTGTCTTTCAGCAGGGGGCGAGAGGGACATTGCTTATTTATGGCTTGACCTTGATGGGAAAAGGGAATTTGGTGGGAAGATTTTTAACATCATGAAGAACTCTGTCGATCCATAAACTGCGCTTCAAAAGTGCTGTACGAGACTAACCTTCTCTTATTTTCAAGCATCATACTTATTTATACGGCCAGTTGCCGGCTCAGCTGCGCTAAAGCCATTTCCCAGAGGGCTCTCAGCTATTAGCCCAAGCACAGCAATGCTCTATTAAACCTCTCCAAGGTGTCGGTTCATGTGGATCTTGACCCAGCTCTCTCTCTGTGTGTGTGTGTGTGTGAGATACGTCAAGCACTCTAAGAGACTCTAAGAGAGCCCACAGTCCTCCTCTTCATTACTCTGTGCCAGTAAGCAGGTCCTGACACCGCAGGGGACACAACCCCCACCCCCAGCCACCCACTGCCCACCCAAATGGGAAGCCGGCGGGGTTTTGATTCACCGTGGCCACGGAAATGAGACCACCCCTGAGAAAAGCACAGGCAGGTTGTGCGGGGTCAAGACACCCTCATCAGATACAGACATCCAGACACGGTAGGAGTCAGGAAAGCTTTGAAAATCTGCTTTGGACCGAAGTGCATCTGATGTGCGGCGAACAGACACACTATAAAGCTGAACGGCTGACCTGGTTCCCCAGCACGCATTTCCTTAGCGCTGGAGTGGTCCTTCAAAGACGCGACCCAACCGAGAGATTAAAACCACGGACCCCGGAGCCTGCCTGCCTGGAACTGGACCCTGCACTGCCACGTCGGAGCTGGGGAAACTTGGGCAAGTTGCTCACCCTCTCTGTTTATCTTTCTGTTAAGGAAAGTATCAGCAAGACCTCATCTGCAAAGTGCTTAAACCAATGCCTGGCCAGAGCCCTATCCGTGTGTGCTGAGTCAAGTGGACAGATTTACAGAAACACTTTCATTCCTGCTGCCTCCCCCTTCCAGGGATTGAGTTTGATTTAAAAACAGTGGTAGGAGTTTTTCTTGCTTGTCCCAGATCTTTTATCCTTGATTTTCAAATTAAATGTATTTCGGTGGAGACAACCTTGCCTTTAGAAGCAGAGATCATGTGTTCATTACATGAAGAATCTGGGATAAAAATACGAATTCAGCACTCAACCTAAGGACTCAAGAGACTTTCTTAACTTCTTTGAACTCGATTTATTTATTAGCAGATTGGAATAACATGAACCTCTTAGGGTTATGAAATGAATACAAGTTATTGTGGAAAGTACTTGACACATAATCTGGTGGGGGGAGAAAACAGTTCTCTTCTTGGTAAGATCCAGCCTTTATCTTTTTGCTTTAGTTTCTCCTGCGTTTAACTAGTTCTCTAACAATTTTTGAAAGCCTGGTCAAGGACTCATAATAGATTTGGAGGTGACTTTCTCATGTAAGCACTTGAAACTTTTCATTCTTTGGGGATTACATTATTAATATTTTTCGTAAATTATGTTTATCTGTTCATTTAAGCTGAATCATCCTTTCAATGATACCGGTAAGATCCAAAGAGCTGTCAAAAATTAGATGGATTGATAAGATTTCAAGAAAGTACATTTCAGGAAACTCCTCCAGATCTGATTTGTGGTTCTTTAAGATGTTTCAGCAAATGTGTCCTAGGAATTCTCTTAGGCTTTGTTTTCAAAGCTTCATGCCCTTAGGCAGATGTTGCCCAGAGCTGCTTGCTTTTTCAACAGGCTTTTTTTTTTTTTTTGGAAAGGTGAGATTTTAAAGAGATAGTTTTCAGTATCTTATTTTCTTTCTTTCCTTTTGTTTTGGGGGGGGTCTTTTTAAGGGCTTCTCTTGCAGCATATGACGGTTCCCAGGCTAGGGGTCAAGTCGGAGCTGCAGCTGCCGGCCTACACCACAGCCACAGCAACATCAGATCCAAGCCGCATCTGTGACCTACACCACAGCTCATGGCAACGCTGGATCCTTAACCCTCTGAGCAAGGTCGGGGATCGAACCCGTGTCCTCATGGATACAAGTAGGGTTCGTTAACCACTGAGCCATGACAGGAACTCTTCCGTATCCTATTTTCAAGTAAAAATTAAGATGTGCCAAAATTACCCAAGATTTTCATCTGTCCAGCATTTGTCTCACATATGTTCTTTCTTAACAAAGACTTTTTTTTTTCTCCCCAAAGTCAAGTTTAAGACCCCCAATCCTCCTTTAAAATATTGAGCAAGATACTCTCTGTGGGGTTTGCTGACGCAGGGGCGCCTGTGTTTGTTTTTGCAAAGTGAAGGGCAATCCCCCAGGTACTGTTACTTCACTCTCTGAATGTTTCCCTGGAGAATTCAGCAAACCGGGAGAGAAGAACCCAGTAGCCCTTAGTCTGTTTGCCACTCTGTGCTGCCATCACGGACACACATGCAAGTCACCAGCTTGGGGGGCGGTGCTAGGACCCCCACCCCGGGGAGCTCAGCCTCAGAGACACCAGGCCCTTTCTCCAAACAGCTTACCAGCAGCCGTGTGCCTCACTGTGCTCCACGAAAACGTAAAACGGTTTCTGTGGTCAGGCAGGCTGGGAGAATGTTAAGAAGACTGTTTAAAATATACTGACTAGTGCTCCTTTCTGAGTCACACTGAACATTAGCATATTCAATTTCTTAGGAAGGAAATTTAACTTCGCCTCAGGCAAACTAAAATTGTTTAACCTAGCATCCTCTTTTTCAATATTATCTCATGAAAAACTAAGAACTTGGGGCTCCATGGAAGATATCCTGGGAAATACCATTTTACATTAAAAAGGCACATGTGAAATTAAGAGTTTCCAGTTAACAGAGACACAGTACTATATGTAAAATAAACAACAAGGACCCACTGTATAGCACAGGGAACTATATTCAATATCTTGTAATAACCTATAATGGAAAAGAATCTGAAAAAGAGTATTGTATAACTGATTCACTTTAATGTACACCTGAAACTAACACAACATTTTAAGTCAACTATACTTCAATTTAAAAAAAAATTTTAAAGAGTCCCTGTCATGGCTTGGCGGTTAGCAAACCCGACGAGCATCCATGAGGTTGTGGGTTCAATCCCTGGCCTCGCTCAGTGGCTTAAGGATCTGGTGCTGCCGTGAGCTGTGGTGTAGGTCGCAGATGTGGCTTGGATCCCACGTTGCTGTGGCTGTGGTATAGGCCAGCGACTACAGTTCCAATTTGACCCCCAGCCTGGGAACCTCCATATGCTGTGGGTGAGGCCCTAAAAGACAAAAAGACCAAAAAAAAAAAAATTTAAACACTGAAAATTTGAAATAATTAACCCAGTACACACATAAAAATATTTTCTCTACAATAGGTAATTCTAAATAAGAACAATTTTAAAAATAAAAAATGCACACATGACTCCAAAAGTCAGCTGGTGTCAGGCAAATGTGCTAAGATATGGCCTGTGGTACCCATTCTCCCCTCTTCATTACAACCCCTCTCATCTCCCTGGTGCCGGCATGGAGAATCCTATTGCCTTTGTGCCTTGTGCCATGATGGCCCCAAAATGAGTATGCAACAATAGAATATCATGCAGCCTTACGATAATGACATTCATCCACTGTGACAACATAGATGAACTTATAAGGACATTAGGTAGTAAAATAAACAAGTAACCTACTGGCGTGATTTCCCTTCTATAAAGTATCTAAAATAGTCAGGCTCAGAGTTCCTGTTGTGGCTCAGCAGGTTAGGAACCGTATCAGTATCCATGAGGATGCGGGTTCAATTACTGGCCTCTCTGAGTGGGTTAAAGATCTGGAGTTGCCACGAGCTTGGCATAGGTTGCAGATGCGGCTCAGATCTGGTGTTGCTATGGCTGTGGCATAGGCTGGCAGCGGCAGCTCTGATTCGACCCTTAGCCTGGGAGCTTCCATATGCAGCATGTAAGGCCCTAAAAAAAGAAAGGCAATAAATAAATAAATTGGTTAATTGAAATAAAAGAGTCAGACTCACAGACCCACAGAGAAGAATGGTGGTTGCCAGGTGCAACCTGAGGGGAAATGGAGAGTTGCTGTTCAGTGGGTTCAAAGTTTCAGATGCTCGGGGTGAGTAAGTTCTAGAGATCTGCCGGGCAACACTGTGCTGGTAGGTAGCAACGCCACACTGTGCACCTCAAAATTGTTAAGAAGGTAGATCTTATGTTAAGCATTCTTACCATAACAACGACAACGAGCAAGCAAGCAAAAAGCGAACAAAGAGGCACAAAGAAACTTTTAGGAGTGCTGGATATGTCCGTTATCATGCTTGTGGTGATGGTTTCATGGGAGTGTAAGTATGTCCAGACTCCTCACATGGCAAACATTAAATGTGTGCTGTTATTTGTGTATCAGTTACACCTCAACAAAGCTGTTTCGCAAAAAAGAGTGCCGGTTGTCTTTTTGTTTTGTTTATGGTTTCTTTTGCTGTGCAAATGCTTTTAAGTTTAATTAGGTCCCATTTATCCATTTTTTGGTTTTATATCCATTACTCTAGGAGATGGATTCAAAAAGGTATTGCTGAGATTTAAGTCAAAGTGTGTTCTGCCCATGTTTTCCTCTAAGAGTTTTATATTACTGGGCCTTACATTTGGGTTTTTAATCCATTTTGAGTTTATTTTTGTTTATGGTGCTAGAGACTGTTCCGATGTTTTTCTTTTACATGTAACTGTCCAGTTTGCCCAGCACCACTTATTGAAGAGACTATTTTTTTTCTCCATTCTATATCATTGCCTCTTTTGTTATGGATTAACTGAATATAGATGCATGGGTTTATTTCTGGGCTTTCTATCTTATTCCATTGATCCATATTTCTGATTTTTTTTTTGTGCCAGTATCATACTGTTTTGATGACTGTAGCTTTGCAGTATAGTCTGAAGTCAGAGAGCCTCATTCCTCTTGCTCTGTTTTTCTTTCTCAAGATGGTGTAGGCTATTTGGGCTCTTTGTATTTCCACACAAATTTTAAATTCTTTGTTCTAGTTCTGTGAAAAGTGCCATGGTAATTTGATAGGGATTGCACTGAGATCTGTAGATTTCTTTGGGTAGTCTAGACATTTTGACAATATCGATTCTTCCAATCCAAGAACATAGTACATCCTTCCATGTGTTTGTGTCACCTTCAATTTCTTTCAGTAGCATCTTAGAGTTTTTGGAATACAGGTCTTTTGCCTCCTTAGGTAGATGTATTCCAAAGTATTTTATTCTTTTTGATACAATGGCAAATGGGATCGTTCCCTTAATTTCTTTTTCTGATCTTTCATTGTTTGTGTGTAGAAATACAGTGGATTTCTTTGTATTAATTTTGTATGCTGAAACTTTACCAAATTCACTGAGTAGCTCTAGTAGCTTTCAGGTATCATCTTTAGGGTTTTCTATGTATAGTATCATGTCATCTGAAAACAATTATAGTTTTACATCTTCTTTCCCAATTTGGCTTCCTTTTGTTTCTTTTTATTCTGATTGCTGTGGTTAGGAATTCCAGATCTAAATTGAATAAAAGTGGTGAGGGTAGACATCTCTATCTTGTTCCTGATTTTTAGAGGAAAATGCTTTCAGCTTTTCACCACTGAGTATAATGTTAGCTGTGGGTTTGTTATATATGGCATTTATTATGTTGAGGTAGGATCCCTCTATGCCCACTTTCGAAAGAGTTTTTACTGCAAATGGATGTTGAATTTTATCAAAAGCTTTTTCTGTGTCTATTGTGATGGTCATATGGTTTTATTCTTCAGTTTGTTAATATGGTGTATTATACTGATTGTGGATACTGAATCCTTACATCCCTGGGATAAATCCTACTTGATCACAGTGTATGATCCCCTTAATGTATTGTTGGAGTCGGTTTGCTAGCATTTTGTTGAAAGTTTTTGCATCTGTGCTTATCAGTGATATTGGTCTGTAATATCTGTAAACAATGTGACCAAGAAGGGATTAATCTCCAAAGTATACAAATAGCTCATATAGCTCAATACTAAAAAAACCCACAAATAACCCAATCAAAAAATGGGCAGATCTAAATAGAGACTTCTCCAAAAAAGGCATACAGATGGCCAAAAGGCACATGAAAAAAAAAATCTCAATGTCACTATGTATTACAGAAATGAAAACCAACAACTACAATGAGGTATTACCTCACACTGGTCAGAATGGCCATCATCAAAAAGTCTACAAAATGCTGGAGAGGGTGTAGAGAAAAGGGAACCCTCTTACACTGTTGGTGGGAATGTAAATTGGTACAACCACTACAGAGAACAGTATGGAGGATTCTGAAAAACTGAAAAATAGAGTTACCTTATGATCCTACAATCCTACTCCTGAGCATATATCCAGAGAAAACCATAATTCAAAGAGATACACGTACCTCAATGTTCACAGCAGCACTATTTACAACAGCCAAGACATAGAAGCACCCTAAGTGTCCACTGACAGATGAATGAATAAAGAAGATGTGGTACATATACACAATGGAGTATTATTCAGTCATAAAAAAGAATGAAATAATGTCATTTGCTGTAATATGAATGGACCTAGAGATTATCATACTAAGTGAAGTAAGTCCACAAAAGACAAAGATCATATGATATCACTTATCATTAAAATCTTAAAAATGCTACAAATGGAATCTTAAAGAAATGATACAAATGAACTTATTTACAAAAGAGAAATAGACTTGCAGACATGGAAAACAAATTTGTGACTACCAAGGGAATAGAGGGAGGGATAAATTAGGAGTTTGGGATTAACATATACACTCTACTACACGTAAAACAGATAAACAATAAGGACTTACTATATAGCACAGGGAACTATACTGAATATCTTGTAATAACCTATAACGGAAGACAATGTAAAAAAATTTTATATATATATAAAACAAAAAAATATATATAAAGCTAAATTTTATATATATATATGTATACATGTATATATGTGTATATACATATAAAAAACAATCATTTGGCTATATACTTGAAACCAGCACAACATTGTAAATCAACTACATTTCAATAAAAATTAAAATTCAGAAAAGAGTACACACCCAGGTGAGTATGAGGTGTGTGCTCATGCCCGCGTATATGCTTACTCATGCGGTCACATTCCAAAATCTGGTGGATGGTTTAGGATTGCCTACCCCTTTGCAGTATTTACTCCTCATCTCTACCTTGTTAGCACAGAGAAATTTTTTTTTTTTGTCTTTTTAGGGCTGCACCTGCAGCATATGGAGGTTCCCAGGCTAGGGGTCCAATCAGAGTTACAGCTGCCTGCCTATGCCACAGCCACAGCAATGCTAGGATCCAAGCCACGTCTGCGATCTACACCACAGCTCTCGGCAATGCCGGATCCTTAACCCACTGAGCAAGGCCAGGGATCGAACCTACATCCTCATGGATGCTAGCCAGGTTCATTTCCACTGAGCCACGTGGGAACTCCAGCACAGATCATCTAGAGTGGGTTAGATACCTAGAAAAGAATATCTGTCAGTAAATGGAACAAAACTGGCCCGCTGCAGAGGCTGGAAGAAAGACATTCCAGCAGCCCCATCCTGAGGACCTGTAAGCCCCGAGCTCTCCTGCTGACACTGCCAGCCCCAGCTCCCCATTCTGTGCATCTGACGAGGCTGACTTGGCTCTCCCTCCATCTTTCTTACTCCTCTGCAGAAACAGGAATTCTGCAGCAATTGAATTAAGAAGTCAAGCTATTTTTAGACTTGTTCGATAGCTCCCCTCTCTCATGAAATGAAGTCCAGCCTCTTTAAAAAGATTCCACAAGGCTCAGCAAGCTCCAACTCCTGTCCTCACTCAGATTTCAGATTTTTCCTGCCTCACATGTTAGAATCTACTCATTTGCCACTGTCTTCCAGTTCCCCCAATATACTCCGCAATCCCCGCTATTTAAAATTCTCTGGCACATTCCCTTCCTTCACCAAATCTTCCTGACCAGGACCCTGACCCCAGCCCTATGCTTAGCTGCTTCCCCCTCATTTCTTATGTCACAGTCTAGACATCGCTTCTTCCAAGAAGTCTTCCCCAACCCTTCCACCAAGCTGGGTTGGCTGACCCTTCTCTGGCCTCCCTTAGCAAACAGACTACCCATCTCACAGCGTCCCCTACACTTTCCTGTAATTGAGTCTCTGTACCGATCCATTTACCCCCCCACCACCACCAACCCCCATGGAACTGTAAACTCCACGGAGGCAGAAGCTCTCTGCGTGGCTCCGCACCACGTTCCCAGGGCTGGCTCAGAGCCTTCCCAGGGCAGCTGCTCGGTGAGTACCTGGTGAACGAAAGGAACAGTCATTGGCTCAGTCAGCCTCGTTGCAAAATGCACTGGTAAGAGTCTGTCACCAGATTCTCGAATCACCAGTTCTCCTTCCTGAATCTCACAGATGAATGGGCATCACACAATCCAGAGACCAGCTCTCTGAAGTTATCTTCCTCAAACATTAAGGAAGTATGGGTCAGGAGTTCCCATTGTGGCTCAGCAGGTTAAGAACCTGACTAGTTATCGGGTTCAATCCCTGGCCTTGTTCAGTGGATTAAAAGATCTGGCGTGGCCGTGAGCTACAGCGTAGGCTGCAAGCGAGGCTCAGATCTGGCGTTGCTGTGGTCGTGGTGTAGGCCAGCAGCTGCAGCTCTGATTTGACCTCTAGCCTGGGAACTCCCATATGTCATAGGTGTGGCCCTAAAAAGAAAAAAAAATTTTTTTAAAGAGAAGGCGTGGAGGGCTCCCTCTTACCAACCACTAAAATCAGGCACAACCGCCTATTGCTGGCCCTTCTATAGTTGAGTCAGCCAGCTGGGATTATGCTTTCTCCTATCAGACTTTCTAAATAGATCATGAGATTCAAAGCTGTTTAATGGTGCCTATACTCAGCCTTCCAAGAAAACCTGCTTCCCGTTTTCATGACAAAGCTTGCTTGCTCTGTGGCCCTGAGAATCTGCTTATATATATGTTTTTTTTGTCTCATTGCATAATAAAAGACAGACACACAGAGTCACACACAGGCTCAACAACACCCTTATTCTTCACTGTTCTTATGCAAACTGAACTGCCAAATTCATTTGCTAATAGGATGACAAGAAACTATCTCCCTAACGCAGTCATGAATCAGGCTGTGTCAGACAGGACTGTTCCCCGCAACGCCCTTCCTGGTTGGAAAGCAAAATGTGTAAGCTGGATGGTTTCAGAGAAACAAATTGCTTCTGGCTGCAGAATGAGATTACTGTAGAGTGGACCAAGAAAAACATAAAAACACAAAAACACTCCTATTACTTCAAATTAGGACGCCTACATTCCTGGGACCAGATAGCAAAACTATTTTACCCCCTTAAGACATGATGCTAGAGTTAGTCAGACACTTCCAGGATTTGCGCTCTGTGGAAAACTTGGTTGACCCCATTGCAGAAAACTGCTCTAAGAGGGGTTTGAGGGTTTTGTTGTAAGCACATCCACTGAAGAATAAAACTTCTGGTTGCCATTAAGGGGAGGTTCTCTCCGCAATCCCGGCCACCACGTCAACGACTGGAATTGTAGAAAGAATCGTAAGGCTGTGGGGGGGTGGCTCAGAAATGGGATTGTAAAATGACTCTCTACCCAATGGCTAGAGTGGGATCCGTGACCATATGCTTTGCCTCTTTCAGTTCTCCTGGTTGTCCAGACCGGCGAGGCAATCCACTTTTTCTGTATTATTGATGTCAAAACTCATTCTTTGCTCTCTGCACCAGTGGTGTGTAACACAAATTAAGGGGTGTCAAAAAATGTAGTGGGTAACTTGAAGGAAATGCTGGCAGCTGCTGAAAGAGATAAACCCCAAAAGGTCTTCAACTTAACACAATGGAAGTTTATAAAGGCAGGTGGGGGTGGGCAATGGGGACGCTCCACGCAGTCATTCAGGGACCCAGGTTGATGGAGGCTCTACCATCAATGCGTCTTCCAAAGTCCCCCTAGGCTTTGACCTCCAGTCAGCCTATGGATGAAGACAGAAGATGGAAGATCATGTGAGGTTTTTATGGGCCAGAACTGGAAGCAGCATCAAGTACTTCTACCCACAGAACTTGGGCACTTGGTCTCATGTAACTATGCAGGAAGCTGAACAAGAGGTCTTTCCAGCTGTGGGCTCAGGAAGTGGAGAAAACTCATGGTCTGGTGAACACAAACCATTCTCTGTCGCTGTTCAACATTTTAGTCATCAAATATCCACCTCACTTTTCCTCCCACATCAACAACAAACATTTTTCCTCCCCAGTGGAGACAACCCAAAGCCCCATCCAATCACTGCAATGTCTAAACCTCCAGAGGATGCAGACCCCTCTCTGTTGTCTAGTGATCACATGCAGGTGTGGTCCTTGTGATCCAACCGCCTGAGATCAAAGTATCACACACACATACACACACACACAACTAAACAGTGGGGAGTAGAGACAGAGTAATCACAATGAAAACTTCCATTCACAAGTAAAATCCATGAGGAATACACAGAATAAATATGCCATAATTGTGGAATTTTACTGGGCAGATATTATAAAAATCTCTATTCTGAAGACAGAAGAGGTTTCTTGATTAGACCCTGATTTTCCTGCCTATGAGCATATTACACAGAGGTCTATTATTCTCCATAATTTATGGCTCTACCCTCTGGGACAGTCTTCTATGTCCATCAAGACCTCACTGGCTATATCTGAAGTGAGCATCAGAAAGAATGCCCTTTTAGGGATTTCCCAGTCATGAAAACTCATTCCTATAAGTACAAATTGTAGGGCCCAAATGTTGTTGTTATTTATTTATTTAATATTTATCTATTCATCTTTTTAGGGCCAGACCCATGCCATACGGAAGCTCCCAGGCTAGGGGTTGAATCAAAGCTGCAGCTGCCAGCCTACACCACAGCCACAGGAACACTAGATCCAAGCCACATCTGTGACTACACCACAGCTCACAGCAATGCTGGATCCTTAACCCACTGAGCAAGGCCAGGGATTGAATCCACGTCCTCATGGATACTACTTGGGTTCATTACGGCTAACCACAACAGGAACTCCACAAATATTATTTTAAACATGGGGAAAGGAAAGGCTTTTATCGAATAGGAAAATGCTTTTTCAGTCCAGTTTCATGGTTCTTCATTGATATTTCTTTGGTAATAAAATTTCCTCAAAAATATAGCATGTTTCTTATCTATCTGCTTCCTGTCAATTCCAAGTGTCAGTTCTGAGATATAATTCTAAAACCTAATACATTTCTTTGTTCTCTTGCCCTCATGACTGTCTCTTAACTTAATGGCCACCAACTTCAGGCCATCCAACTTATATAGAAAAGCCATATAATGTGATCTTGGCTATAAACCTGCAACCTTAACAAGCCATTCTTATTCAAAAGACTTCTCCATCTTATTTCCTACTATTTAGGGTTGAGAAACAGATGGCCTTTTAAACCTTTCAGTACCCAGATATCTGGACTCCTTAGATCCCTTTTTGTTTATTCTTTCAAATCAGCACATCTTTGTCCAAACTCATCACTTTCTTCTAATAATATATCCAGCCACAAACAGCACCCACTATTAACATTCTACCTTCCAAAATTTTTCCATGAAGTTACGGAATTGGTCTTCCTGCCACATGAGCTCAAGCACAGCTTTAATAAATGTGTCTGCCACTGTAAGACTTGAATACCTATCTTCCAGCCTCCAATATCACTGCCTGCCATCTGAGTACTAAAACAATGTCACTTGATTTAATTGGAATATTTAGTCCACTTATATTTAGTGCAGTTAATGATATACTGAACTTTTTATTTACCATCCTACCATTTATTTTATATGTAACCCATATTTCTTTTTTTCTTTTTTCCTGCCTTTTTTAATGAATCATATCTTTTATTATTCCTTCTTCTTTTATGCACATTTTACTATTCATTTAGTACTCACATGTTAAAAAATATTTCCTATACCATGAAGAATTATATGCCAACAAATTTGACAACCTAGAAGAAATGGACAACTTTCTAGAGATTTGGAGCCCACCAAAACAAGGTCAAGAAGAAACAGATCAACTGAACAGACCGATCACTAGAAATGAAATTGAATATGTAATAAAAATACTCCCTACAAGCAAAAGTCCAGGACCAGCTGGCTTCACAGGCAAATTCTACCAAACATACAAAGAAGAATTATACCCATTCCCCTTAAACTTTTCCAGAAGGTTGAAGAAGAAGGAACACTCCCAAAGACATTCTATAAAGCCACCATCACCCTAATACCAAAACCAAAGATACTACCAAAAAAGAAAATTATAGGCCAATACCTTTGATGAATATAGACACGAAAATCCTAGCCAACCAAATCCGATGACATATAAAAAAGATCATACGACATGACCAAATGGGATTCATCCCAGGTTCACAAAGATGGTTCAACATACACAAATCAATCAACGCCATACACCACATTAACAAAAGAAAAGTAAAAAACCACGTGATCATCTCAATAGATGTACAAAAAACATTTGACAAGGTCCAACATCTATTCATGATAAAAAGTCTTACCAAAGTGCATAGAGGGTCTATACCTTAACATAATAAAAGCTATTTATGACAAACCCACAGCAAATATAAAACTCAATGGAGAAAAGCTGAAAGCCTTCCTGCTAAAATCTGGAACAAGACAAGGATGCCCACTCTCACTACTTTCAACATAATTTTGGCAGTCCTAGCCACAGCAATCAGACAAACAAAAGAAATAAAAGGTATCCAAAATGAGGTAAAATCGTCACTGCATGCAGATGACATGACACTATATAAGGATTCAACCCAAAAGCTACTCAAACTGATTAACAAATTCAACAAAGTAGCAGGATATAAAATTAACATTCAGAAATCAGTTGCATTTCTGTACTAACAATGAAATATCAGAAAAGGAATGCAAAAATACAATAACTTTTAAAGTTGCATCCCCAAAAATCAAATACCTGGAAATAAACCTGACCAAGGAGGTGAAAGACTTACATGCTGAGAACTATAAAACATTAATCAAGGAAATTAAAGAGGATTCAAAGAAATGGAAAGATAATCCATACTCCTGTGCTGGAAAAATTAATATCGTAAAAATGGCAATATTACTCAAAGCAATCTACAGATTCAATGAAATCCATATCAAATTACCCATAACATTTTTCACAGAACTAGAACTGACAATCCAAAAATTTACATGGAACCATAAAAAACCCAGAATTGCCAAAGCAATCCTGAGGAACACAAACCAAGCAGGAGGCATAACTCTCCCAGACTTCAGGCAGTATTACAGGGCCACAGTAATCAAGACAGTGTGGTACCAGACACTCAGACCAAGGAACAGAACAGAGAACCCGAAATAAACCCAGACACCTATGGTCGATCAATCTTCGACAAAGGAGACAAGAATATAAAATGGGAAAAAGACAGTCTTTTCAGTAAGTGGTGCTTGGAAAACTAGACAGCTGTACGGAAATCAATCAAACTGGAACACACCCTCACACCAAGCACAAAAATAAACTCCAGATGGCTCGAAGACTTAAATGTAAGACAAGACACCATCAAAGCCCTAGAAAAGAACATCGGCAAAACACTCTCTGATATCAACCTTACAAATGTTTTCTCAGGTCAGTCTTCCAAAGCAACAGAAATAAAACCAAAAATAAACAAATGGGACCTAATCAAACTGACAAGCTTTTCCATAGCAAAGGAAACCAAGAAAAAAAAAAGGACCATTTACAGACCTGGAGAAAATAGTTTCAAACGATGCAACTGACAAGGGCTTAATCTCTAAATTATACAAAAAACTTATACAACTCAACAGCAAAAAAAGGAACAACCCAATTGAAAAATGGGCAAAAGGCCCGAATAGGCATTTCTCCAAAGAAGATATACAGATGGCCAACAAGCACATGAAAAAATACTCAACATCACTGATTATTAGAGAAATGCAAATCAACACTACTATGAGGTACCACCTCACAGCAGTCAGAATGGCCATCATTAATAAGTCCACAAATAACAAAGGCTGGAGAGGGTGTAGAGAAAAGGGAACCCTCCTGCACTGTTGGTCGGAATATAAATTGGTACAACTACTATGGAAAACAGTATGGAGGTACCTTAGAAAACTACACATAGAACTATACATAGAACTACCATATGACCCAGCAATCCCACTCTTGATTGTATATCCAGACAAAACTTTCCTTGAAAAAGACACATGCACCTGCAAGTTCATTGCAGCACTATTCACAGTAGCCAAGACATGAAAACAATCTAAAAACAACCTAAAAGTCCATCGACAGATGACTGGATTAAGAAGATGTGGTATAGAAAAATCCATGACACGAAAAGACACATGTACTCCAATGTGCATTGCAGCACTCTATACAATAGCCAAGTCATGGAAACAACCTAAATGTCCATCGACAGAGGAATGGACAGGGAAGATGTGGTACATATACACAATGGGATATTACTCAGACATTAAAAGAAACAAAATAACAGCATTTATAGCAACATGGATGGACCTAGAAATTATCATGCAAAGTGAAACCAGTCAGACAATGAGACACCAACATCAAATGCTACCACTTACATGTGGAATCTAAAAAAAGGACACAATGAACTTCTTTGCAGAACAGATACTGACTCACAGACTTTGGAAAACTTATGGTTTCCAAATGAGACAAGTTGGGGGGTGGGGGGATGCATTGAAGGTTTGGGATGGAAATGCTATAAAATTTGGTTGTGATGATTTTTGTACACCTATAATTATAACAAAATTCATTAAAAAAATAGATGTGGTATATATACACAATGGAATAGTACTCAGCCATAAAAAATAACAAAATAATGCCATTTGCAGCAACACAATTGGAACTAGAGACTCTCATACTAAGTGAAGTAAGTCAGAAAGAGAAAGACAAATACCATACGATATCACTTATATCTGCAATCTGATATATGGCACAAAGGAACCTTTCCACAGAAAAGAAAATCATGGACATGGAGAATAGACTTGTGGTTGCCAGGAGGACAGGGAAGGGAGTGGGAGGGACTGGGAATTTGGGGTTAATATTTGCAAACTGTTGCCTTTGGAATGGCTAAGCAATGGGATCCTGCTGTACAGCACTGGGAATTATGTCTGGCCACTTGTGATGGAGCACGATAATGTGAGAAAAAAGAATGCATACATGTATGCATGGCTGGGTCAGCCTGCTGTGCAGTAGAAAATTGATGGAACATTGTAAATCAACAATAATGGAAAAAATAAAAATCATAAAAAATAGAACCATTTCTATGATTTGCTTTATTTCTTTGTTTTTATTCTTATCCTCTCTTTTGCCATGACTAATAATTTTTCTGAATGAATGAAGGACATTGCATACCAAAGGGGCTCCAGATGTAGTAACTTCTTTCAAAGATTTTGAAACCTACCTTCCACTAGGCCAGTAAATATGGGTTATGTCAAAGCTCTGTTGTAGCTCTTGTAATTTCAATGTATTTATTTTCTCCTAACATTTAGGGTTTTAAACTGAGAGCCTGGTATATTCTACACAGTCCCTCTTCCTGGCAGAAACGAAATACTAACTTTTCCCTTGCACGATTGCCAAAGTTCTGCTCTGATTTTCAAAGGCTCTCAACCTATGCCTGTGGCCTCCCATTCAAT
The DNA here is from genome assembly GCA_004024745.2 of Catagonus wagneri. Lineage (NCBI taxonomy): Eukaryota > Metazoa > Chordata > Mammalia > Artiodactyla > Tayassuidae > Catagonus > Catagonus wagneri. Next base: position 31,284,610 of record PVHT021183710.1, read on the forward strand.
ACAGCCCTTAATGATGCAAAAGTCCCACTGGGAAAAGCTGGCCATGTGCTCAAAGGCCTTCAATTTTCTTCCAAAAGGCGAAACCCTCTTCGGGTGTCAACCTGAGACTCTTAGCCTTCAACTTGAGGCCACAAATGTCAAATGTTCCTAGGGTTAAATCTGAGGCAGAAGTCAGTTCAATTCTTTGAAGCCACCCCTCTCTGGAGTCCTACAGTTCTCGCTGTCTTATCAGCTCTCTACGCCTTCAAATCCCTTAGGAGAGCTTGATTAAAATGCAGATTCTCAGGCCATGCTCCCAAAAGATTCTTAAAATGTAGGGTCGGTGGGCAAGGTCAAGAAATATACCAGGTGATTTGATGCAGTTCGACTAGGGATTACATGTTGAGAAATACTGACCCAGATCATTGCCTGTGATTATCTCATGGTGCCATCTCTACTGGGGAATTGACGTTGTACCTTCTGCAATTATTGTTGTGAATTCAGATGCTGTTCTTGACACCAGAGCATCTTCTGACACCACCCCAAGGAAACTTCCCAGGAAGGGGTCTGACACCATATGCCAGCCACTGTTCCATATACCAGAGTCTTGAACCACCCAGCACAGAGCATGTTACTGCTTTTCTTGCTTATACAGTTGCTGACCCCCTACCCCTGCAGCCAGAAATCTCATACAGTGCCTGCCACATTATGCAAGCCCATGGACACTCTCTTCCTTTGGCAGACGGATGTCAACAAACTCTCAACGTGGCTTTTCTTCTCCCATCAGTGGCAGGGGAAAAAAAAAAAATCCTTAAATGAGGCCCCCGTGGAATTCATCCATGAACTACCAACTGTTTCTCAATGTAGGATTTTATCTGTGACCTAGAACAAAGCTTTCATACTAGAATATTTTTTTCTACTCCTGCAGTTTTATTTTAAGTCTCTCCTTTGGGTGCCACTAGGAAATGTAACCCAACCATCTGCAAAAACTTAAGCCCCACTGGTAGGAAAGAACTCAAAGCACACTAGACGACTGGCTGAGTGAAATAACAAAATACCTTTACCTGCCTGTTACTTGCAGCCAAAAGCATTCTAACGCATGCAAATTTAAGCACAGCGTGGTAGCTATGATGGAAAACAACATCTTGGAGGCACACACGCAGACATACAGAGCTCTTTCTAGTTGGGAAATAATGTGGGAAAGATAATCAGGAGTTGGGTGATTTCCTTAGTGTGGACCTGATTCCAAACAGACTAACCTGTTCTTGCATCTACGTGAAGTTTCATGACTATAGACAGGACGGCTTATAACATACATCAAACTGCGCTAAGCACCACTGCCTCCAGATTCCCATGCTGTAGGTAATGGCCTGGGAAGAACCACGGGAGGAATTGCATACTAAGGAAAGGCAAACAGAACGTCTGCTACAAGTCAAGTGTTTGAGGCCACATGTGTCTCGTTATATGGGTCATGAGTCATTAGGCCAACTGCTGCTCCCCCTTGCTTCATTTTTTCAACAGGAGGATAGAGAAAGAGCAGCCGGAGAGCTGCTGGAGAATATCCTAACATCCCTTTTTTTGAGCTTTTTCTTTCTTCTCTTGCATCTCTTCCTTCTTAGCCAGGATGCATTTCTGCTTTGCTTAAAATCAAATTTTCCCTGCAGTGAGACGGTTCTTGGTGCTTCCTAAATTCACAACTCAGAAAGTGTTTGCCATCAGTATCCTCAAAGAATTCTTTAAAACTCCAAAATCCAGGCTGCTTTTGAACCGTGTTGACCTCGGGGTGGGGGTGGGGGAGTCTTTATGGATAAAGTACAACAGAACCTTTTTCTAAAGCATTGATTTGAATGATTTCGCTTCAAAACCAACTAGGGACTGCCAGAGGGATTTTACTGAGCGGAGGGCTTAGATTCATGTCCACAATAAGATCATCACTACCATCTGGTACATATTTTTTCCACGCCAGGCAGTATGCTCAGCTCTTCACTCGCCCTATCCCTTATAAACATCACGACGACCCTCTCAGGGTGGTTGTGGTGTTCCCATTTTACAGATGAGAACACTGAGCTTCAAAGAATTCAGATTAAATAGCTTGCCCCAAACATGTACAAAGTGGCCTGGGAATAAACGAAACAACAGTTCGAGCGTAGTGATAAATGGTAGCGGACACCCAGCACCCTTTGGGGGGATCAGTGAAAAGAGACTGTGCCCCAGTTTAGGGGAGCAACCTCTCTTCAACTTCAGGCTCTTGCTGTGAGGGAGCCCAGGCCAGTTTTTCCAGATCTCCCATCTTTCAAGAGAAAGCAGAAATCCAAATTTTTATGTGAAATTGAAATCTCCTTGTTCACTGTTGGCAGCTATTAAAAAGTTTTTCAGCTCTCTGCAGCCAAACAAAATACAGCTGTGGGCTGGATTCAGGCCGCCTGTTTGCAAACTGGGTCTTCTGTCCTGGGCAATTGGGGATTGTTTGGGGTTCTTTTGTTCTCTTAAAGAAACATGGCTCCTTCAACCAGAGGCCAGGACCCTTTAAATTATCATTCATGGCTCCATGCTGAGGCAGAGCTATCACCTGTTTACCCACCCTCCCTTAGAAATACCAATATCCGGAGTCCCCGTTGTGGCTTAGCGGTTAATGAACCCGACTGGCATCCATGAGGATGCAGGTTTGATCCCTGGCCTTGCTCGGTGGGTTAAGGATCCGGCACTGCCATGAGCTGTGGTGTAGGTCGCAGACACGGCTCAGATCCCGCGTTGCTGTGGCTGTGGTGTAGGCGGCGGCTACAGCTCCGATTCAACCCCTGGCCTGGGAACCTCCATATGTCATGGGTGCAGCCCTAAAAGAGAAAGAAAGAGAGAGAGAGAGAGAGAGAAGGAGGGAAGGAAGGAAGGAAGGGAGGGAGGGAGGAAAGACAGACCAGTATCCATTACATGACTCCTGGGGAACTCCACGTGTAATTTGTGCAATCATTTCCCCGTGTGGCTCGAGGGATCTGAGTTGACATGGGCACCCAAGAAGAGTGAAATACAAGAAAGAAAGAAAAAAAAGAGGAAAAATAAATGCCCAGAGAAAGACCTCGGAGCGCCCTGCTGAGTGCGCCCCCCCCCATCTCTGGCCTCCGTCTGTTTTCACCATTCAGACCCCCGAAGCCCCACGTTCAGCGCCTCAGCCCAGCATCCTTCATTTCTGATTTCACTCCTCTGAGAAGATAAGGACGACCCAAGGCCTCTCGGTGTGTTTTACATCAAAGGCCACTGAAGGGTCCTGACAGGCTGGATGTCAGGCTGCAAATAAACCATTAATCACCCTGCCATTTCATGGACATACTTTTCCCGGAGGGCACGAACTTTCTCCAGGTCACTAATATAAACCACATCTTCCCTGAGCCAATGGGGGAGCGGAGGGGGGTGTCAGAGCACAGAGAGCAGGCCCCGTCGCTGACACACCATCACTCTCCTCTTAACCCCACAGGTCATGGCCGTAGTCCCAGTGGATTGTAAATGGTCAATTAAAAAGGAGATGCTTGAAATGAATTAAACAAATGAAGTCACAGCATCAGGGAACTCGTCAGCTGCTTCCAACCTTCCAAAACTCTCCACCCTTAGATCGAGTACCAAGGGAAAGGTCACGGGGACTTAACAGAACATTTGTGATTTTGCCACTGACCCAAAGCAAGTGCCTTTGGCAGACCCCCAGAGTGTGAGTTTCAAGAAGCAGAGCCAGGCGAAAGGCATGAAATGTCTCCCCGGAACAGCATCTCCTTTGCATGATGAAGCTAGGACCGCCCGACCCACGCTTCTAATTTGGCCAAAGTACCCACCCGAAGCCAAGTCTCCGGGGCAGATGGGTTCCCCTGATGAGCTTCTCCTACAGAGAAATGCTGCTCTCGGCCCAGTGAAAACACAGGTGTGGGAGTTCCCATGGTGGCGCAGCAGAAACGAATACAGCTATTATCCGTGAGGATGCGGGTTCAATCCCTGGCCTCGCTCAGTAGGTTAAGGATGCGGCGTTGCCATGAGCTGTGGTGTAGGTCACGGATGCGGCTCAGATCCCACCTTGCTGTAGCTGTGATGTACGCCAGCAGCTGTAGCTCTGATTCAAGCCACAGCCCGGGAACTTCCATATGCTGTGGGTGTGGGAAAAAAAAAACAAAACAGGTGCGGTCCCTATTCTCCTGGCACTGACATTCTCCTTGGGCCAGGCAGCTAATGAACAGACCAGATCGACTTAGATAAAGCTGTAAAGCAGGAAGGTGGCATCAACCATGATGGCTATTTTTGTTTGAGTGGGAAGAGGTGAGATTTCATTCAATCAGCAACTGAACAAGGCAGTAAGCACGAGGGTGGGGGGTGTACCAAAGAAAGAGTAGAAGTAATGATTCTGTTTGAAGGAACTTTCATGCAGTTGGAGAGCTATGTAGGTAAGAGCCCAGAAAAAATCATGACCATGTAGAACCTACATCCAAGCCTGAGAGCCCAAAGCGTGAGGCACAGGCTACAAGGCAGTGATCGGGACACAGAATAGCAAAGAAAGACAGGTTTCTCAAGAAGCTGAATCTTAGCAGCTGGGAAGAAATCGTGTGTCTGTGTTGTATGGGGAGCGGGTGTGGAGAGCCTTAGGTCTTTAACACTGGGCCACTGGGGTCTGGGCAGGATTTGGTCCTGGGCAGAAATTCCCAAGCTGAGCTGTCAGGCGGAGGAGGTAACAAAGTACCAGGCTGAGGGCAGACTTGGAAGGAAAGGCGGAAAGAGACACAAACACTATCCTGCCCTCCCAAGCGCTGCGGGCCCCCCGCCCTTCACCCCCGCTGCAGACACGCCGGCCCCTCGCCCACGCTCACCCCGGCTCTGCTGCACCATGGGGACTTTGCGTTCGCCGGTTCCTCTTTCACATCCCCCCATGCCTGACTCCTTCTTGTCAACTAGGTCTTGGCCCAGTTATCTCCTCTGCAAGGCTGCTACTGATCTCCACCCCATCCCGACCCCTCCCCTCGCCCCAAGCTATTCTCTCCAGAGCACTTTACTATCCAGCATCTTCTATTCTTTTATCTATTTCCTTGTCTGTGTCTGTTTCCCGCCTCTAGAAAGTGAGTTGGGTCTGAGCAGGAAGCTGTGTGCCTTGCCCCCCGCCGCCCCTCGCTGAAATGGGGCTGAAACGCCCCCGGGCACAGGGCGAGAGCTGAACAGACACCTACTCTGCCCTGAGCATCGGGCTCCACTCCTTCCGAGACAACATAACGTCATGTGACATCACACTTAACCCTCACAGCAATTACGTGGCAGGAGCTGTCACGCTCATTTTACCGACAAGGAAACCCAGGCCCAGAGAAGCTACCTGGCTTCCTTAGCATCACGCGGCCGGTAAGCAGCAACCGAAGCCGCCCCGAAGTCTCCATCCTTTTCTACATGACCGCTTTCCTTCTATAGGGAAAACCGGAAGCGAAATCAGGAACATACAGGAGCCACATCAGGTTAAGATTAGGAACCCAAACTACAGTTAGGAACCCAGGCAAGTCAGCCCAGCTGCCCAGTGGAGGCCAGGAGTCCTGGGGGTCAAGACCAGTGGGGGTGAGGATGGCCTCCGTGCTCCCGTTCATCCGCTGGCACAGCACGCGAGCCGTATAGCTATGCATGCCTCTGAATACAGTACAGTGGGCTTGGTGCCCCGCAGTGATTTTACTCCCCCAAAGCTCCAACAAACAGGATAAGCAAGGGGTGCGGGGACGTTTAACACAGTCTGGATCATTGGGGCATGATGCCCTGCCTCGATGTTCGAGAAATAGAATTGAAATCATATGTGATAAGTGACCAGTGTAAAGCAAGACTGACCTGGGCTGGCCTAACCCAAATATCCAGAAAAAGACTAGCAAATAAACCTCACCACTGGCAGAGCTCCGCTCCGTGGAAATGGCTCTTGAGAAAGACTCTGGATGTGGCTAGGTCCCTGCAGTGAACGGTGGTAGGATTAGTCAGCTTGTCTGCCGAGGTGAACGGGGTGCCCGGAGTACCCAGGTGCCCTGTGTTGCCTTTCCCTGCTGCAGACTTCCTGGCTTTCCTCTCAATTTGCTGCCAAGAACTGATACAGCCAGCACAGACCATCGCATTCGGGCTTTGGTCCAACCACCTGCATTGGGCAGAAATGACTGCGCCTCGGCCCTCCATATCCGCGGATTCGGCATCCGCAGATTCAGCCAACTCAATCTGCTAAACCCACTCCCTTGACTGGAACAGAAAGTGGCCGATAGCTACCATGTACCAAGTGTGGATTACGTGCCTGGTGTGCAAGGCAGTTTATATTATCCTAACCCATACGTGTTCATTATAATTATTTCCATTTTACAGATGAGGAAACCGGGTCTCAAAGAGGCAAACGGTAGTAAAGGGTAAAGCCAGGAGTAAAACTGGGATCCATGATTCCACAGCCAGTGCCCTGTCTGCCACACCAATAGTTCCCAGTCACCAGTCCACCCACAACACAGCTTTTAGCGATTTGTGACAGAATGAGAAAAACAAGGACAATATCATAATTTTCTCAATTCTACATCTTTTATAAAAACAAGTGACTGTTTAATAACTAATCAGAGGAAGAAAAAACACTGTAGTAAATGCACGTTTTGATTCAAGAAATGAAGTTATATGGTGATTTCAAAGTTGTATATGGTAAAGAATTAAATTAATAAGAATTAGAATTAATTAGGAACATGGTGTAAGATTCTATCATAATTTAAGAACGGTGCATTTGGAGTTCCCGTCGTGGCGCAGTGGAAACAAATCCGACTTGGAACCATGAAGTTGTGGGTTCGATCCCTGGCCTTGCTCAGTGGGTTAAGGATCTGGCGTTGCCATGAGCTGTGGTGTAGGTTGCAGACGTGGCTCAGATCCCGCGTTGCTGTGGCTGTGGTGTAGGCCGGTGGCTACAGCTCCGATTAGAGCCCTAGCCTGGGAACCTCCACATGCCGCGGGTGTGGCCCTAAAATAACAAAAAAGACAAAAAAAATAAAACAAAATTCTGCATTCACTGACAATACTTCCAACAGTAGAATTTATGTGCAAATCTGGATTTCTGGCCTCTTTTTACAATTCCAGGTGATCTGGCTGCCCTGGGCCTCCACTCCCTCTGGAACTGGGAGCTGAGTGGTCGTGGCACCTATAGGACAGATGTGCTGGCCACCTGCTCCTGTGTCCCCACCCCCCGTTGTACGGTATCTGGGTAGGTCACAGCTTTGTGTGCCTGTGCCTCTGGGCACCTTTCATCGCCGTCTTCAGGCTCCCATGACTCAGGTTGCCCACGTGACTCGCCTTGGTCGATGGGACCCTCGCGAATGTAAAGCACAAGCAGAAGCTGAACGGCGCCTGCACGCGGGGCAGCCTGTCTCCTCCGGCTGCTGAGAATCCCGAGGCCACCGCGGGAACAGGCCGAGCTAGCCTGCGGGAGGGGCCGTGAGGAGGCAAACCCAGCCCTCTGGCCGGTAACCTGGGCTTACCCCAGATGGGAAGCTCCGGCTGAGGGGCCAACTGACCACAGCCACGCGCAGGAGCCTGGGGGAGACCACAGGGAGAAACACCAAGCTGGGCCCCACCCAGGCTCTACCGTCAAGTCGCAGTTGCCTTCAGCCACTAAATGCTGAGACGTTTTGTCCTGCTAACCCATGGCTCGCCCTTGGCCTCACTCACCTAAACACCAAGATTATGAAAGCACTTGAGTCAGTGCCTCCTGCCTTATGAGAGCAAAGACACTTTTCCGCATACGTATGTGTGTATACACACACATACACACACGCACACACATTTATAGCCACCTGATGATTAAATGAGAGCAGGGCTAGGGGTCGGATCAGAGTTGCGGCTGCCAGCCTACACCACAGCCACAGCAATGCCAGATCCAAGCCGTGTCTGCAACCTACCCTACAGGTCATGGCCACACCAGATCCTTAACCCCCTGAGCGAGGCCAGGATCGAACCTGCATCCTCATGGATGCTACTCGGGTTTGTTAACCACTGAGCTACAACGGGAACTCCAAAGGTAAGGAACTGAAATTGTTCACTGCAGCCCCCAGAGAAGCAGCTGGCCCTTAATAAATATCTCTTGAATGAATAGATGAATTTCACAGATGTTTCCTCCTGAGTAACTTAATTGAAGGGGTAGCCTAGAGGTGGTCCCACCCCCAGCCCTTGGCACCAGAGGAGATAACCTCCAGGTAGAGTTAGGGACCATCCAACACCCCCCCAGACATGCTGCTGCATCTGCGAAACCAGTTTTGGAAAATCAGCACATGTGAACCGACTCGATGGGGATTGAGGTTTGACAGCACTGATGATCACAGCCTATCTGTCATGTGCGCTTCGCCTTCCACAGGCGTTGACAGAGGTCTCAGTGGCAAAGGAACTCTCCTGGGAAGGCTGAGGGAAATACGAAGTAGCCACGGGCGTCAGCTGAAGAACGGCCGCCGCGAGGCCTGGGTTCCGCTCACTTACTGAGAGAATCGTGACTGTTATTTTTCAAGGGATGAAGAAAAGGAATGCCTTCTGAACAAAACACCACTCTGAACATGCAGCCGTGAACACGCATCACCCTCTCTGTTCAGCAGAGGAACCTGCCTCCCATCTTCTAGAGTTTTCTTGCTCCTTTTGTGTCTTTTCTCAAAAATAAGAGAGCGTTTAGTAAATTAATCAAAGACACCATTCTGGGGAGATGCATAGCAAACCTGGAAACCATAACACTTGGAGAAACGGACAGCAGCTCAGAACTGTAAACCAGAAGTCCTAAATCTTAGGGCAATTGGAGTTCCCGCTGTGGTTCAGTGGGTGAAAAACCCGACTAGTCGCCATGAGGATGCAGGTTCGATCCCTGGCCTCGCTCAGTGGGTTAAGGATCTGGCACTGTCGTGAGCTGTGGTGTAGGTCGTGGATGCGGCTCGGACCCCATGATGCCATGGCTGTGATTATGGCCGGCAGCTGCAGCTCCGATTCAACCCCTAGCCTGGGAACGTCCATATGTTGCAGGTGCAGTCCCTTAAAAAAAAAAAAAAGCATCTAAAAAAATTTTAGGGGGATTGCCTGCTTCTTAATTACTTGGTGCCTGAACCAGCCAGTCTGTCTAAACCGGACTTTGTCACCATCTACGTGGTGGAATTAATATTCGCTCTGCCGGATCTCCTAGGGGCTTTGAGGAGATTAAATGAGATGACATCAGTGAACATGTCATTCCAACATTCCCTCCCACAAAGGCGCTGTGAGCCTGTTGGAAGCCCTGTGTCTCAGACGCTGGAGCACCAGCGCAGCACCATCAGGGGAGGAAACAGCGGGATCAGAACCAGATCGACAGGCTGGAATCTGAATCCAACACATTGTGGGGCTGGCGGGGAGTCGAGGCTTTCAACGGGCCCAGGACACGGAGATGCCGGGGGTCAGCTGTGGAGGGCTCTGGGCGTTGAGTGGACAGTGGCTAGGGCTGTCTGCCCAGCGCCTGGTCTTCCTTCCTGGCTTTCTTCCGAGAGCTCTCCCCTCCCCCGTAGTGTGCGCCACGCCTGCAACGCCACCGAGAGCTTTCCCTGTGTCCGCATCAATTCCCATCAGAGTCCCTTTGCCGGGAACAGAAATCTTCACTGGAACAGCACAAGCATGGGGAGTGTACTTGGAGTGAATACGTTCCTTAAGAGACTTAACAGACCATGCCTGAGTCCTGTTACCCCAGTCTCCAAGTCTGCCTTGTTTCCAGTCCTTTCTGAAGCCTAACTGGTCAAACAAGTCAACACTTCCTTGAGTCTGTGAACCACCCAGAAGTCTTCCAATATTTTCCCACTTACTTTTCCTTTTCATTTTTTTTCCTTAAGTTTTTTCCGGAGTCCGCTTCTGCTGCTTCTGCGTAACCAAGCCAATGCAAACGATGCAGGCATCTGCCTAAGGGCTAGGTTCAGAGACAGGGCCAGTCGTTTTGCAGTCCTTGCTGCTCTTGGTGGTGTCGGCCTCCCCCGGCTGGCTTACCCCGCTTGCTTCTGTGTGTTTCCTGACACAACGTGAGAAAGTTGCTGGCCCTCTCTCTGAACACAGAGTTACAGAAAGAGGAGTGTAAGGTGGATCCCAGGCTTCAAGAGAAGCTGCCGCCAGAATCGAAGGACAGAGGCCTGAGCAGAGCCGCTCCCACATAACCAGGGCAGGCCAAAGTGTCGTTAGCACGTCATGGCTATCCTGACACTCCACGACCTCCAGAGAATCTGAGAAAAGCCACAGTGAGAGAAATGAAGCCGCATGGAGTGTGTACCTCAGGGGCCCAAAGCTTTGTTCTGCCTTCCCGGGCAGTGTGACCTTGGCAAAGTTACTTAACCTCTCTGTTGCATTGTCAGCCCTTCTTAAAATGGAAATGAGTGCTGTATAGCACTGGGTACAATATCTAGTCACTTGTGATGGAGGATAATGTGAGAAAAAGAATGTATATATGTATGTGGCTGGGTCACTTTGCTGTACGGTAGAAAATTGACAGAACACTGTAAACCAACTCTAATGGAAAAAATAAAAATAAATAAAAATCACTAAAAAAAAAAGAAAAAATGGAAATGACAAGAATACATATGCCTATATCCTGGAGCTGTTATGAAGACAGAATAGTTTGGTATTTGTAATGAACCTAGAATCATGCTCGGCACATGGCAAGGGCCGTATAAGGGTTTGTTGAAATAAATAATATATGTTTCCCCTATGAAAAAAGTTGGGAACTTGAGAAGGTTTAGCCTGGAGAGGCAGTCTTTTGAAAAAGACGAGAAAGCCTCTCAATAACAAATACAAACTTTGCCAAGCTAACCCAAAGCCTTTGGACACTACAAGGATCAAAGGAAATCAGCAAACAGGACCCTGGTGTCATGGTTGTTTGGGGTCAGTTCTATCAATTGACCCTTATTTATTTTGTTGGAGGAGAGGAGGATAAGGCTCCCCCAAGGGTAATGCGGCTTTGGCCCTGTGGTCTTTGCAGTGACAAGCTATCTTAAAACACAAAGGACAGCCCTACCCCCTCAGATCTGGGGACCCTGTGCGTTGCCTGGTGGAGTCAAGGCAGAGCCCAGGGCACCGTCCTTCTCTCTTACCGTCTCAGCCACTCCCTTCCCGCCTCCCCCGAAAGCGGGACACCCTTTTCTCTTGGTGACGGGCACGCAGGTGGCAATGTGGGCAGCCACTGGCCATCTGCTGGGGAGTCTCCCTGGCCCGTGGTTATTGCCTCCTTTTCCAAGGAGCCCATGCTTCAGCCCTCACTTGAGGGTGCAAAGTCTCTGCCAGCTCAGCCTCTCTGGCCTTTTGTTGGCCCTTTCTAGCCCTCTGCTTAACGAAGACAGCTTGTGGCACGAGAGCCAGAGGAAAGAGAATAAAAAGCGGGAACGTCAAAGGTGATCTGGGAAGCCAGCAGTGCTCCTGGCATCAGCTCCAACTTCGTTGTTCCCGTTTAGCCAGAGGAATTTGTGGTTCGGCCTGTCAGCAGTTACTTCTTGCCCCTCCGTCTGATGCTTTTCCACGCCCCGCTTGCTGAACGCTGCTCAGGCAGAGAGCTTTTCTCTCCGCTGACTTAGATGCTGAAGTGGGGCCTCTGCTGCAGGACTAGCAGAGGGCGTCCACTACTCCCCCTCGGTCTACACTCCGCTGTCTCCACTCTCCACTGTGTCCACTGTCGCCAGAACTACCCGATTCGCTGGCCCTCACGAACTTCACTGGCCCTGGCCTGCACACCCGGTCAGCCCCAATTGCCCACGTATTCTTCTCTCCAAATGTCTTCCATTTGCTCTCCATTCCTGGCCAAGAAACATTCCCCAGTCTTTAGAAGGGTTATTTCAGGAACTTCATAGACCCTAAGCTTTCTTACTTGTGGAGGCTCCACCCCACATCAAAGCACACATCCTAAACTGCATCCCCATCCATCACTGAATTTCATTTCCATCTAGTAACAGGGGAACTGAGTGGCATATGACTGACATATGATTACTTTTTATAGATATTTAATTAAAGATTTAATTGCATTTTTTTGCAGCCTTCTTTTTACACTTTAGAAGCAGAAATTTGTTCTTTCAAAAGTAAAGCACATTTTTCTGGCCTAGGAAAATCTCATAGGCCCTAGATATTGTGGCTGTGGTGGATTAAATGGTCAAGGGCAGTGGGTAGGAAGACATCCAATCTCCTGCAGTTTGGGAAACTACGCCCTGCATTTAGAAATGGTCAGTTTGGGCTTACCATAGGATTTTGCTGATCTTAGGGTAAGGAAAACTGTATAGGAAAGATAATGCAAATAATGAGATAAAGATTACACATCTTTTGTTAACACTGGCATAGATTATTATCGATCTTAATAGCTACCCCTTATAAGTATTTACTGCTTACTAGAGATTTTGTATATATCATTTCAGCTACACTTAAAACTTTACACTACTGTAAAGATCCCACTGTGGCTCCACGGGTTAAGAATCCAACTAGTATCCATGAGGTTACTGGTTCGATCCCAGGCTCACTCAGTGGGTTAAAGGACCTGGCGCTGCTGTGAGCTGTGGTGTAGTTCGCAGATGCGCCTTGGATCTGGCATTGCTGTGGCTGTGGTGTAGGCCGGCAGCTGCAGCCCCGATTTGATCCCTAGCCTGGGAACTTCCATATGCTGCAGGTTCAGCCCTAAAAAGACAAAAAAAAAAGGGGGGGAATTTACACAAATATTATCTATATTTTACTAATGAAACAAATAAGACTGTTGGAGTAATGAAGGGCACAGATGAACTTGACCCTTGGTCCAACTAACTCCACAGCACGTCTTCTGCCTCACCGTGCGGTCTGGTGTTTTCTTTTTTCTTTTTCTTTTTCTTTTTTTAGGGCCACATCTGTGGCATATGGAAGTTCTCAGGCTAGGGGTCAAACACCACAGCTCGTGGCAACACTGATCCTTAACCCACTGAGTGAGGCCAGGGATCAAACCTGAGTCCTCATGGATGCTAATCGGGTTTGTTACTGCTGAGCCACAATGGGAACGATGACCTGGGATTTTCTTGTACTAACTAAAATCATCAGATGAGGTAGGCCCGTATGTACCTGTGAGGATTACTATTTTGTGTCAATCTGACAGGGCCATGAAGTGCCCAGATATTTAGCCAAATATTACTCTGAACATGTTTGTGGGAATGTTTTGGATGAGATTAACGTGTAAAATGACTAGAGCAGATTGCCCTCCCTAATGTGGTGGGCCTCGTCCAATCGGTTGAAGGCCTAGATAGGATAAAGGAGCTGACCCTCTCCCAAATAAAAGGGAATTTCCTCTTGCCTGATTACCTGCCCTCAAGCTGGGACACTGGTTGTTTTCTGCCTTTGGACTTGAACTGAAACACTGCCTCTTCTTGGGTCTGGAACCGCCTGGCTTTCAGACTAGAAATTATACCATTGGTTCTTCTGGTTCCCAGGGCTTGAAACCTGGACTAAAACTGCATATCCACTCTCTTCAACCCCCAGCTTGCCAGTTACTGACCTTGGGATTTGTTAGCCCCCAAAACTGCATGAGCTAATTCTTTTTAATAAATCTCTTTATTACGGCTTCTGCTTCTCTGAAGAATCCTGACTAATATGGTACCCCAAGCCTTTAGTCACTTCTCAAGACACATTCTTCTGCAGGACTTCTGCAAACACCCTATGTCAGAAAACAGTATGTGAAGGACAAGGTTTCCAACTGTTTTTCTCCTCTCAGGAAAAAAAAAATGAGGCATTAATCATGATACTCTTTTATTTTTATGTAATAAAAAAAAAAAAGAGAGAGAGAGAGATACCCAACCCAAATTTTAGCTGGCAGAATTAGAATAAGACTTTCTACCTAATCCAGAAGAAGTGTGAAAAAAGAGGCAGCAAGGGGTAGAGAAGGAGGTAATCATGTCTCTTACTTGGAGTTTGTGGCTGCTTTTGAGACTTACTGCCTTTACTTTTACTGTGAAGAGGTTAGGCTCATAATGGAAATTACAGCCAGAGAAAACTCCCCTTGTTGGGCAGGATTCCTTTGCAGACATCCTTTACTACTTCCAAACTTCATCATCAAAATCAGATATAATATATGTGTGTGATCATTAGGTAATAGATGAGTTCCAATTGACTAGCTGACATACTTATGCTTTGTGATAAGTGTGCAATTAAATATATTTAATTGTAGCTACTTTCAGTTCTTCTAGTCAAACAGGACAGCTACATAGAAAATCTGTCTCTATGTGTACATAAAGCAGAGGCCTGGCCTTGGCAATGTCATACTTTATCTCAGAAATAGCAAATGTCATACAGAGGGTCAACAGGCACATGAAAGATTGCTAACACATTACCAATTATGAAAGAAATGCAAATCAAAAGTACAATGAGGTATCATCTCACTCGTCAGAATGGCCACCATCAAAAAATCTAAAAGCAGTAAATGCTGGAGAGGGTGTGGAGAAAAGGAAACTTTCCTACGCTGTTGGTGAGAATGTAAATTGGTGCAGCCACTATGGAGAGGAATATGGAGATTCCTTAAAAACAAAACAAAAATAGAGCTACCATATGATCCTGCAATCCCACTCCTGGGCATATAGTCCCAGACAAAAAGGATACAGAAAAGACAAAAACTCTAATTTGAAAAGATAACTACACCCCAATATTCACAGCAGCACAATTCATAATACCCAAGACATGGGAGCAACCTAAATGCCCATCGACAGAAGAATGGATAAAGAAGATGTAGTATCTATACACATTGGAATATTACTTGGTCGTAAAAAAAGGAATGAAATGATGCCATTTGCGGTGATATGAATGGACCTAGAGATTATCATACTAAGTGGAGTAAGTTAAAGACAAATATCATATGATAGCATTTATTTGTAGAATCAAATGATACAAGCGAACTTATTTATAAAACAAAAACGGACCCAGAGACATAAAAAACAAACATAAGGTTTCCAAAGGGAAAAGGGAGGAGGAATAAATTAGGAATTTGGGATTAACAGATATGAACACTACTATATATGTAAAGTAGATAAACAAAATCCACTGTATAGCACAGGGAACTATATTCAATGTCTTGTAATAACCTATAATGGAAAAGACTGAAAAATTATATATATAATACATATAGTCAGTTGTGTTTTCTATACATATAAAATATATATTTAATTATACATATAATTGAATCACTTTGTTGTACACCTGAAACATTATAAATCAGCTATACCTCAAATAGGAAAAAAAGTGAAAAAAAGCAAGCTATTACAAACTGGAAAAGAAAAAAAAAAGAAAGAAAATAGCAAGTGTCAGAGCCTCTTTTACCACGTGGGTGGAGGAGAAAGCAGTGATATATGACCCACAGGAGAGAAAGGATTCCGGTCCCCATTCCCAGCTCAGAGCCCTGCTTTAGCATCCAAGGTGGTAGAGTTCAGTCTAGTGACCAGGATTATGCTCCTAGTTCTTCTACACTGAGACAAAAATACCAAAGGCAAAGAAAGAAGGGAGCTTGCCCAAGGTCATCTAGGCGGTGATGAGGAGGAGGAGGAGAAGGAGGGGGATGGTTTTCCCCACTCGGGCCGCCTGTACGTGCCTGTTCTCTCCTTACCCTTCACCGCAGTCCTACGAGGCACAGGTAAGTCTCCTACTTTAATGGTTGAGGAAACTGAAGATGAGAACCATTGATTAATTTGCTCTAGTGGTTGAGATGAGATTTGAACCCCTGTGTGCTGAATTCCAGTCTTCGTGCCTCCCATTTTGACACATCACTGCTGGATATTTTTCTTTTCTTCCACCCATTTATAAAAATAAGTAAGATGGCTAAGCCTGTCTGACTGACTGTGCAGCACCCATCCTTTCTGCCATGGAATTGTGGATTACGTGATCCCAGAGTTCACAGTCAGTGGAGAAGCATTTTTTTTTTAGAAGTTTTTGTTTTTGACTCCAGCTGTCATGGTAGTTTCCCCAGGCTGACATAACGCAGCTCTCATTGGTTTAATTGTCAGGGAGCCTTAAAATTACCCTCTGCTCCTCTCCAAGGCCGTGTTTCATAGCCTCCAAATTGAAGTCTGGGCTGCTCTAATTCCTACTCACATCTTTCCAGCACTGGCTGCACCATTTCTGGCTAGGGAAGGCTATGTTTTAAAACATACTTTTGCCTTCTAACTGTCTGTCATGTCCCGTCTGATCAGGCCAAGCTGTGGCCACAGTTGTGTATAATTAGTTCACTTCACTCGCTGTCTCTTGTGTTTATGGTTCCCTGCCCAATCCCAAGTGACAAATGGCCATCCAAAGCCATGGGCTTGACCCTAGATGACCCCGCATTTGATTGCCTTCATCGCACTGCACGGGTCAGCACCCAGAGACTCCCATAGCTCTTGCTCAGCTGGTAATTGATTTCCATGTGAATTCATGGGCCAGTTGGCAGAACTGGGCCACTGGGCAACTTGACAGCACAGGCAGGAGGCAGCTTAGGGCAGCCACCATTTTAGAGCAGGTCACCAGAATATTCACTTCAAAGGAAGACCTGCACTGAAGGGAACTTGCATCGCCCACCCAGGACCAGGAAGGAAAAATGTTTACTATGCATTCAAATCCCAAGGTTCGCAGTCTTCTCTTGAAAGCAGAAAGTCAATGAGCAATTCCCAAGTAACAGAACAGGGGTTTCCTCAGTTCTCTTTTCAACCTTTTGTTTGGCTTCTGTGCTATCTGAGGCCAATCAACTGTCAACAAATGAGGAAGAGTGTCTAGGTCACACTTCTGTTTTCCATCTGTTTATTTATGCATCATCAATGCCTTCACTTTAAGAGTTGTTAATGTTTCAGGACAATGTTTGTTCAAGTTTAGAAAAGTGCAGCGAGGAGGGAAGAATCCTAGATAAGAAGTCGGAGGGCCTGGATCTTAAACCCAACTCTGCTTCTCACTGGATGTGCAACTCTGCAATCACTTCGCCTCTGGCTTCAGTTTTTTCATTTGTGAAAGAAGAAGAAGGAAGAGGAGGATAAAATAAAAGGAAAGAGAGATGAAGGGGATGGAAGGAAGGGAGGGAGAGAACTAGGAAGAAAGAAAAAGGAGAGAAAAAGTAGCTGTACCAAATAAACGATTTCAAAATTCCTCTCCAGCTTCCTGCTTTGTGTATTTCAAGGCTATGTAATTGGGTGAATAAACATTTTAAATTGTTATATCCTCTTGAGGAATTTAGTCTCTTATCACTTTGAAGGGGCTTTATCACTGGAAATATGCTTTGCTCTAAAATCCATGAACTATTAATATGATTCCAGCTTTCTTTTTTTCATTTTTTTTTCCCTTTTTTGTCTGCACCCATAGCATACGTAGAAGTTCCCCAGCCAGGGATCAAACCCTTACTGCTGCAGTGACAACACCAGATCCCTAAGTCACTGTGCCACAAGGGAATGCCAACTCCAGCTTTCTTTTGATTTGTGTTAACGAGGTATACATTTTTCTATTTTTTTAAATTTTTTTCACCTATGTGTGCTTCATAGTTAAAGTACATTTTTTGTAGGCAGTAGATAGTGGGGTCTTTTCTCCCTTGGCCTTCTAGCTGGGGTATTTAAACCATTTACATTTAATGTGATTATTGATGTGGTTGGATTTAAATCAACCATCCTATCTGCCCTTTGTTTCATTTTTGCTGCCATTTTTAACTTCTTTTGGATTGATTCCATTTCATCTTTTCAGCTATATATCTTTTTTGTGCTATTGCAATTGTTGTATTAGAGGCTATACTGTACATTGTCCAGTTATCATGATCTACCTTCAAGGGACATTATTCCCCTTCACATATAGCATAAAAAACTTACAATAGTATACTTTCATTTCTCCCCTCCTAACCTTTGTACTCTTATTGTTATTCCTGGTGCTTTTACTTATAATCCCATGTTACATTGTTATTTTTTAAGTCATCATTTTTTAAAGAGATCTAAATAAGAAAAAAAACCTCTATATATTTACTTATGTAGTAACCATTACCAGTGCTCTTCATTCTTTTGTGCATTTCTTTTTCTACCTGGTACCATTTTCCTCCTGCCAAAAGGACTTCCTTTAACATTTCTTTTAGTGTCAGGTGTGCTGCTCATAAATTCCTTCAGTTTTGTATTTCTCAGAAAGAATATCTGCCACCATTCTTACATATTTGCCTTAGTACCTAACGTCTCCTTTTTCTCTGACTTTTTAAAATGTTTTTTTCTTTAAGCCTGGTTTTAATAATTTGATTATGATGTTATTTGGTCTAGTTTTCTTCATGTTCTTGTGTTTGAAATTAATTGGGCTTCTTAGATCTGTGGGTTGATACTTTTCATCAAATTTGGGAAATTTTCTGCCATTATTTATTCAAATATCTTTTCTCTTTCCCTTCTCTCTTTTGAGGGACTCCAATTACATATATATTAGGCTGCTTGAGGTGTTCCAAAAGACTATTGATGCTTAGTTCATTTTTAAAAATTATTTTATCTTTCAGTGTTTCATTGTATATAGTCTCTATTGTCATGAGTTCAGGTTCACAAATGTTTTCTTCTGCAACATCTAATCTGCTGTTAATCCCAGCTGAATTTTATCCTTTTTTTTTTTTTTTTTTTTTTTTTTTTTTTTTTTTTTTTTTTGCTGTTCCCATGGCATACAGAAGTTCTGGGACCAGGGATCAAACCCATGCCATAGCAGCAACCTGAGCCACAGCTATGACAGTGCCAGATCCTTAACTGAACCAGCAGAGAACTCCTGTATTTTTATCTGGCATTGTACTTTTCATCTCTAAATGTTCTATTTGGGTCTTTTATACCATCCATGCCTTTATTTAACTTTTGAACACATGTTCTAATTATAATTACTATCTTAATATACTTGATTGTTTCTTCTAACATCTTTGTCAGTTCTGGGTCAGTTGCAATTGACTGATTTCTTTCTTTCCATTATGGGTCATATTTTTCTGCTTTTTTGCATGGATGATCATTTTTGTTTGGATGGCAGTCATCACAAATTTTACATTGTTGGGTGCTGAACATTTTCACACTCCTGTAAATAGCTGGAGTTTTTTTGTCTGGAGCAGAGTTAAGTCAGAAGGAAAAAGTTTGACCTTTGAGGATCTTGCTGTAAAATTTGTTAACTAGGGGCAGAGAGTTAGCTGTTTGCCACTGAGAAGACAAGACTCTTCTGTGTCTAAAAGAACTCCCACAGCTCAAAAGCAGGAAAACAACCCAGTTTTAAAAAGAGAAAAACAGTGAACCATTGAACAGACACTTTATTTATATAGCTGGCAAAAAGACAGATAAGTGTGCCCAATATCATTAGGTATTAGAGAAAGGCAAATTAAAATCACAACGAGATGCCACTACACACCTAGTAAAATGGCTAAGATTTTTTTAAAACTAATGATATCGAGAGCTGGTTAGGATGCGGCAGAACAGCCACTTTCTTCCACTGCTGGAAGGGATGTAAAATGGTCCAACCACTTTGCAAAACAGCTTGGCAGCCTCCTAAAAATTTAACCACCCGTCTACCAAATGAGCTAGCCATTCCACTCCTAGGCTATTACTCAAGAGAAACGAATGACTGCCTGTGCTCCACAAAGTGAATGTTCACAGCAGTTTCATTACTAACAGCCCCGAATGGGAAACCACTCAATGTCGATCAACAAGTGAACAACCAACCTGTGGTGAGCTATGCAATCAAAGACTACTCAGCAATAAAAAGGAACGAACAACGAGTGCACTCCACACCTTAAGTGGATTTCAGAATAGTTATGCTGAGCGACAGAAACCAGACAAAATAAGAGTACACAGTGAACGAGTTCATTTATACCATATTCAAGAATATGCAAATTACTCCGCTGTAAAAGAAAACAAGTCTATGTTTCCTTGAGAGCCTGAGGGCAGGAGCGATCTGG
Organism: Catagonus wagneri; assembly: GCA_004024745.2. Taxonomy (NCBI): domain Eukaryota; kingdom Metazoa; phylum Chordata; class Mammalia; order Artiodactyla; family Tayassuidae; genus Catagonus; species Catagonus wagneri. The sequence goes on from PVHT021183710.1 coordinate 31,304,450, forward strand.
AGGAGGAAGGAGAAAGGGGGAGGAACCGCAGAGGAGCACGAGGAGACTTTCAGGGGGAGGCGATGGGTGTGTTCATTATCTTGATTGCAATGACGGCTTTACGGATGTATACCTACGCGCGCGGAAAGTTACCAAATTGCATACTTTCTTTCTTTTTTTTTTTGCCTTTTGTCATTTTAGGGCCGCACCCGCGGCATATGGAGGTTCCCAGGCTAGGGGTCTAACAGGAGCTGCAGCCGCAGGCCTTCGCCACAGCCACAGCCACGCGGGATCCGAGCCGCGTCTGCAGCCTACACCACTGTTCACGGCAACGCCGGATCCTTAACCCACTGAGCGATACCAGGGATTGAACCCGCAACCTCATGTTTCCTAAAAATTGCATACTTTAAATACGTGGAGTTTACCACATTTCAATTACATTTCAATAAAGCTGTCCAAAAAAACCTCAGGTGGGCTCCCACAGGCCAAATTTAGGAAAGAATAATGCCAATGGGTAGAACAAGAAAAAAAGAAATCCATGGGTCCACAGTGACACCAAAAAAGAAAGAGAGAGAAAACGAGAAGCAAGAGGAAGGAGACGTGATAGGACTCTACTTTACAAAAGAACGCCAGCCGACAAATGTAGAGGGAATAATAAAATGAGAAAATCATATTCATCAACTCCCAGTTTAATAATGGACTCAGGTAAGGATGAAAAATAAATGACAAACATTTGGGTAAATATAGCACTAGAAATATTGGCCTGCTCATCAAGAAAAGAATAAATTACTCTAAACACGTGCTGTATTTAAAAGCAGAGAAGGAGGAATCCCCATCATGGCTCAGCGGAAACAAATCTGACTAGTATCCACAAGGACGCAGGTTCGATCCCTGGCCTCGCTTAGTGGGTTAAGGATCCAGCATTGCCGTGAGCTGTGGTGTAGGTCGCAGATGCAACTTGGATCTGGCATTGCTGTGGCTACGGCGCAGGCCAGCGGCTACAGCTCTGAATTGACCCCTAGCCTTGGGGTCCTCCATATGCTGTGGGTGCAGACCTAAAAAGACAAAAATAAAATAAAACAAAATAAAATAAAGCAGAGAAGTATACATTACTTTAGGAGGATTTCTAGTAAAATTATTTAAAAAGGGGGGGGTGCTAGGAGACTTTGGCACCCAGAGATCAATTATAGGTACCTGGAAAAGTCATTATGTGAAGTCATTATGTGGGACATAATGACCCAGACCCCACCAGTTAATCATAATAATAGTTGTGCATTCAACAGACTCTGAAAATCTTGAGATAAAGATTGCTGGGGCATCAAGGGAAGCTATGCAGATGTTGACAACTGGAAATCACCTGAATACACGGAATCAGTCAGATCCCAGGGATGTGTCAGGCAAGGACAGCTCCATTTTAATTGCTCCTCAAACCATTTATGTTTGTCATTATTGATTCACGAATATGATTACTCGATTCATGGCTGAATTAGATTGTACGTACCAAGAGAGAAAGGACCTGGTCCTCATTTGCTCATCAGAACATAGCAGGGTGACTGGTATGTGGTGACAGCTTGACACCTCCTTCTGAAATGAATGAAGGAGTGAGTGAATGAATGAAGACAGCAGACCTGTAGCTTTTGTCTGTTTGTTTGCTTGCTTTTCAGGGCCATACCCTTGGCATATGGAGGTTCCCAGGCTAGGGGTCAAATCAGAGCTACAGCTGCTGGCCTACACCACAGTCGCAACAATGCAGGATCTGAGCTGTGTCTATGACCTATACCACAGCTCACAGCACCAACGGATCCCTGACCCCCTGACTGAAGCCAGGGATTGAACCTGCAACCTCACGGATACTAGTTGGATTCTCTTCCCCTTTGCCACGATGGGAACTCCCTAGACTTGCAGTTAATTCCGTTTTAATTGAATGGTCCTGTGTTCAAACTAGCTGTTGGCTGCCCTTGTAAGCACCATGAGGGCAGAAAGGTGGCCTGTTCTGGTCACTGATTGAGCCACAACCCCCAGAACAGTGCCTGGCACATAGTATGCCTTCAATAAATATTTGACGAACTAACAACTAACAGCTCTCTCTATCGGGCTGTAAATCTGTGAGGGCAAAGACAAGCTCTGAAGTCCCTCCAGTGACAAGCACAGAGCCCCACACATAGAAGGGGCTCAATAAACAAACGTAAAAAGGAGCAAATGAATGAATGATGAAAGGTGCATCCTAGCCGTACTTTCTTAAGCAAACTGAGTGAAGACCGTCAACACCCCAAGGAGAGGCAGCTTGGAGGAGGGGGAAGCGGAAAGGGCTGTTGAGAGAAGGCACTGGCAGCAGTGTGGACGGAAGACCCGGCCAGTGGGGGTCTCGCCTGCAGGCAGAGGAGTGGACCCTTGAGGGCCCCAGCTGCTGGGGTCCCTTCCTCTCCGCCACCCTTAGAGCTGGGTGCCTTTTGACTCTGCCAGGAAAGTGCCACCCACGAACTCCCACTTTCCCTCCAGAGAATATCCACGGCCAGTGTTTCCTACTTGGCGGCCAAATTGACGGAGTCCTTGCCAAAGGGCTCCCCGAGGAGGGCTCTGCGGAGTCCGGCGAGCCGTGGCGGTCATCTTCACGCAGCCTGTGAGCAGAAATGGTCCAGAAGAAAACGCCCATCATCAGCCAGAAAGTCATCAGCACCCCCAGGATTCTTCGCGGAGCTTTGGATCTCAAAGTGGAGGTTTCATAAAAGCACCAACAAAATTTAAAGAAAAAAAATTAAACCAATAAAATAAAGCAGAGGAATCCAGGCTCACCTTTCTGCTAATAAGCTTCTAATGTAAGGGAGTAGTACGCCCTGAAATGGGGCCTCGTCTGAGAGAATCACAGAATTGCACTGTTCGTACGCCCTGAGATTTGTCTTGGACGCAGTGCTGCCTGCCACTGCATCCCAAATCTCGTTACAGTCAATGCTGCCAGAACAAGAAACTTCTGTCTGCGATCAGAAATATAGACAAAGCCTCACTCATTTAAGTTACACTGGCAGCAACTAAATTCTAGTAGGGTGAAAGCCCTCTTTACCTAGAATTTATAGACGCATCCAAGCTCTTAAGTTCAGAGCTTCCAGCCAAAAGAAAATAAAACCCATCTGCAACCCTGTGGGAGCGCCCTGACAGACTCAGAAAAACTGCAGTTTGATTCGGGCTGGATCAGAGTTGATCAATAAACCATCCAAAGAGAGCAACAGTTACCATCCCATCAGATCATTAAAAAGGGAGGGAAAAAAAAGAAGAAGCAGCAGCTTTATCTCCTTGCTGCCCAAATGGAGTCTTGAACCAGCAGTAAGACCTGAGAATTTCTAGAAAGGAATATCTTTGGGACTTTGGATTAAACAATGGTTTCTTGGATATACGCCAGTAGCACAAGCTACAAAAAAAAAAAGTTGATTTCTCATCATCAAATTTATGCTTCAAAGGACAGTATCAAGACAGTGAAAAGATGGCCTCCAAAATGAGAGAAAATATTTGCAAATCATATATCAAAGATCTAATATCCAGAATATATAAAGATCACTTAAACTCAAGAAAAAGATAATCAATTTTTTAAACATGCAAAGGATTTCAATAGACATTTCCCTAAAAAAGATATATAAATGACCAAATAAGCACAAGAAAATATACACAACATCATTAGTTAGGAGGGAAATGCAAATCAAAGTCACAATAAAATGCCATTTTATACCACTCTGACGGCTGTAATAAAAAAGAAAATCAGGGAGTTCCCATGGTGGCTCAGCGGAAACGAAACTGGCTAGCATCCATGAGGATGCAGGTTCAATCCCTGGCCTTGCTCAGGAGGTTAAGGATACGTCGTTGCTGTGAGCTGTGGTGTAGGCCACAGAGGTGGCTCGGATCCTGCATTGCTGTGGCTGTGGTGTAGGCCAGTGACTACAGCTCTGATTCGACCCCTAGCCTGGGAACCTCCATATGCCGATGGTGCAGTCCTAAAGAGACCAAAAAAAAGAGAAAAAAGGGAAAGAAACCACTATGAGGTACCACCTTACACCTGCGAGAATGGCCATCATCAAAAAGTCTACAAACAATAAGTGCTGGAGTGTGCATGGAGAAAAAGGAACCCTATTACACTGTTGCTGGCAATGGAATTGGTGCAACCACTGTGGAAAACAGTATGGACATTCCTCAAAAAACTACAAATAGAATTACCATTTGATCCAGCAATCCCACTCCTGGGCATCTATCCAGAAAAAACCATGACTCGAAAAGACACATGTACTCCAATGTTCACTGCAGCACTCTATACGACAGCCAAGACATGGAAACAACCTAAATGCCCATCGACAGAGGAGTAGATAAGGAAGATGTGGTACATATACACAGTAGAATATTACTCAGCCATCAAAAGGAATGAAATAACGGCATTTGCAGCAACATGGATGGACCTAGAAATGATCATGCTAAGTGAAGTCAGTCAGACAATGAGACACCAGCATCAAATGCTATCACTTACATGTGGAATCCAAAAAAAGGACACAGTGAACTTTTGGCAGAACAGATACTGACTCACAGACTCTGAAAAACTTGTAGTTTCCAAATGAGACAAATTGGGGGCTGGGGAATTGCAAAGAGGATTTGGGATGGAAATGCTATAAAAATTTGGTTGTGATGATTGTTGTATACCTATAAATGTAATAAAATTCATTAAGAAATTTAAAAAAAAGAAAGTAGTTTATAGAGTTAATCAGAGACTAAAAGGAGGGGGAAAAGGGAGTAGCTGCCAATGGGTACAAGGTCTCTCTTTGGGGAGATGAAGATTTTTGGAATTAGATGGTGATGATGGCTGCACACCTCGGGAATATACTGAAAATCACTGACTGCTACACAGTTTTTTTCTTTTTAGGGCCACACCTGCAGCATATGGAAGTTCCCAGGCTAGGGGTCAAATGAGAGCTGCAGCTGCAGGCCTACACCACAGCCACAACTGTGGATCCAAGCTGGATGTGAGCCACACCTGCGGCCTATGCTACAGCTTGTGGCAACACGAGATCCTTGACCCACTGAGGGAGGCCAGGGATTAAACCTGCATCCTCACAGAGATTATGTCAGGTTCTTAACCCGCAGAGCCACAGGGGGAACTCCTGAATGCTATACTTTAAATGGTGAATTACATTATTTTATGTAATTATCGCAGTGATTCTAAAATATAGGAATTCATTCAGCAAATAGTGATGAAGCACCTGTCAACTACATACTTGACTCAGCTGTGAAATCGCCATCCAGGCGTTTTAGTCAGTTCAGGCTGCTATAACGGAATACCATAGGCCAGTGGTATTATAAATAACAAATTGGAGTTCCCATTGTGGCTCAGCAGTAATGAACCCAACTAGTATCCAAGAGGATGCGGGTTCGATCCCTGGCCTTGCTCAGTGAATTAAGGATCCGGCGTCGCCGTGAGCTGTGGTGTAGGTCGCAGATGCAACTTGGGTCCCTCGCTGCTGCGGCTGTGGTGTAGACCAGCAGCTATAGCTTCGATTCGACCCCAAGCCTGAGAACCTCCATATGCCACAGGTTCAGCCTTAAAAAAAGAAAAAGGGCATAAATAACAATTTTTCATAATTTTGAAGGCTGAGAAGTCCAAGACCAAGGCACTCGTGTTTGGTGTCCTGCTTGGCAGCCGTAGATGGCGCTCTCCTTGCCGGGCCCTCATGTGGTGGAAGGGGCGAGAAAGCTCCCTGGAGCTAAACGCGTCATGAGGGGGCCGTCCTCCCAAAGCTCCCACCTCCTAACACCGTCACGTGCGGGATGAAGATTTCAAGCAGGGATTCTGAGCAACACGGACGTTCAGTGCACAGCGCCTGCGAGGTTAAGACACCTGCCGACAGTCTCAGAACACGTGAGCAGACGAGCCCAGGGCGACTCTTGATCTTGGCTCTGCCTGCGAGGAGACATGCAAAACCAGGTGGCCAACGGGGTGCGGGAGCGCGCGGGGAGGAGGACTGGGGGTGCCCAGCAAGGACATTTGGGGTGGCCCTGGGCACCCGTGCACAGCCCTGGCGGAGGTTGGTGCGCAGGGGGCGGGCGAGCAAAGGGGGTCTGCTGTGATCGCGCTCCAGCTATTTCAGCACACGTAACCCCTCCAGCGACACGAAGGCGAGCCTGCCGGCTTCTCCGTGAGCCTAGCAGACGCCTATGTTCTAGAAGTTCTGCCGTTGGTGAACAGGACGGCAGCAGCTCCCGCGGTCAGTGCTGGCCTCAGCTGCCAGGACGCGTGGAGCTCGTTGCCCGCATCGGTCACCCCCTCAGCCTCCAAAGCAGAGCCTCGAATCCTCACCTAAGTTGCCACCTCCCCCTTCCTCCCGACCCCATCTTTGTGTCTGTGTCTTTTCTTGGAGACTTGAGCTTTTGGGCTGCTGAATGCAGAAGAAAAAATTTAAACCGCACCCAAAATGACCGAGAACAAGTTGCTTCAATTAGCCATTGTCCCAGGTCCCCAAAGAACCGCCCCCCTTCAACTCCAGATCCCCTCAAACCAGACGTTCTCTCTGCCCGGTTCCAAAAGTCTGAAAAACAAAGCCCCTCCTGGGCTCTGGCTCTCGCCATTATTCAAACACAAGCGATGTTTAAATAAGCACTGTTAGTCTCTATTCAGATTTCAAAGTGGGCTTCGCCCCGTCCAGATGTTATTGCTTATGTGACTGTCTTCGCTCGGAGAAACACGACGGAGGAGCCCAGCCTCTGGGGCGCTTTTCTGTAACTCGCACTCGGCTGCTCTCTCTCTCCCTCCCCCCACAAAAAAAAAATACTGTTTTTGATGTAAAACACTAGTTCGTTTCAGAACTGTGGCTTTTCTCCTTGCTAACCTTTCTGCTCACTCCCCCTACCCAGCCAGAAGGCTCCTCCTAATGGAATTGCTGGAACCACTTACTCTCCATTAAGATGCTAACCTGTTAGAGAGAGAAGGGGAGAGAGAGATAACCGAGTGAGTAAATGGACTCAGCGAGAATGAGAGATTGTGAAGATGTCAGCGTGTGTGCATGCGTGCGTGTGTGTGTGTGTGTGTGTGTGTGCGCACGTGCACACGCGTGCACTCTCAGGGGGAGTGGTAGGCAGAGAGGAGGCTGGAAGATTAGAATCATATTTTGGGTGCATTTTAACAAAACAAGGAACCACCAATCCAACTGCTTGATTAAATCATTATCACACTCGGTCTTATTTAATCCTGACATTAAGAGTTTGGGGCGGGAGTTCCCACTGCAGTACAGCGGTAAAGAACCCTACTAGCATCCATGCGGATGCGGTTTGAATCCTGGCCTCGTCCGGTGGGTTAAGAATCTGGCATTGCCATGAGCTGTGGTGTAGGCGGCCGACACGGCTTGGATCCCGCAGCTCTGCTTTGACCCCTACGCTGGGAACTTCCATATGACACAGATGCAGCCATAAAAAGAAAAAAAAAAAGGTTTTGGGCGGGCATCAGGATTAAAAGCCAACATGACATGGATCTACGTATGAATCTCTCTTTTTTTTTTTTAACTGTGTTATGATTAAATCAACTTGGGCTTTTACAGAAATGAAAATTTTCCGGTAAACACTCACCAACTCACTACCTTAGGTAGTGACTCTTTTAATGCCCTTTGTCCTTTTCACCCTGTGAAACGTGTTACCTGGATGCTCTCTCTGGTCTGATTCTAGAACACAGTCGGGACTGGGGCAGGAGATGTGGGGGGGGCCGTCAGGTGGAAAACTCACCAAGTCAAAACCCCTGGGCTCAGAGCCTGGCTTCATCCGTCACCAGCCTTCACCATTGGGCCACAACACACGACTTCTGTGGGCACAAGCTTTCTCTTCCCTAAAGGCAGTATAACATGCCTGATTTGCAGGGAGGGTTGGTGGTAACATAAAAAACATGGCTATTTTTATAATCTGCAATTTCCCCTGGGTCGTGTTTAACTGAAGCATACAGATCGTGTGCTTCCTTTCCTTGTGTCACCTGGCCATGCTGTTCAATGCACGTGCGCCGTGTTCCCACCAATGTTTGTACTTTTGAGTAGAATTCTTGCGTCACAGATCAAGAGGCTAAAATTAATTTTCTTTCTAAAAGTCATAGAAGGCACAGCCCTTGCGCGGACAGGGGGCAACTGCGTAAAAGAATAATGGCGGCAACAATGACATTGACGTTTCTGGGTTTTTTTTGTGTGTGTGTGCCACACCCTTAGCTTATGGAAGTTCCCAGGCTAGGGACTGAATCGGAGCCGTAGCTGCTGGCCTACACCACAACCATAGCAATGTGGATCCTAGCCACGTCTGTGACCTACACCGCAGTCCACGGCGATGCCAGATCCTTAACGCACTGAGCGGGTCCAAGGGCCGAACCTGAAATCTCATGGATACGAGTCGGGTTCATCACCACTGAGCCACAACGGGAACTTCCAGCAATGACATTTCTTAACGCATTGAACTAAACGCTCTTGCCACCTAAGGACAGAATTTCCCAGCTACTGACACTGCGGCCAAATCCTCCCTTGTCGTGGGAGTGAGACGAGGGTCAGTAGCCCTGGCCTTGCCCGGCTAGATGCCAGTAGCCTGCTTGTGACATGACCCCAAAAATGTCTCCAGACGTTGCCAGATATCTGCTGGGAGGGGCGAAATCCCCCTCCCCCTCCCCCGGCTTAGAGCGTTTAATATTCACAGCAATCAGGCGAGGCGGGCACCACTGGTGCCCCCAACCTAGAAATGAAGAGGCTGAGCATCCAAGCAGCTAAGTAGGGGAACCAGACCCCCCTGGGCCCACCCTGCCACCAAGGCTGGAGAAGAGATACCTGGACCATCTCCCGTCTCATTTGTAGAGGCCTGGGGAGGGGAGGGAGGGCCACGTAAGATGTGCTTTCAGGAAAGGGGACAAGGGCTTCCAAGGTCACTGCCCTCCCGTAGCCACCCTGGAGGCAGACCCTTCCTGCCCAGCCCGGGACAGCCGCGGTGCCGGGAGGGACCCCAGGCAGAGTGGTGACCCGGGAGCCGTGATAAGAGAGCGCTTCAAGGAGAGAGTTAGTGATTGAGTCGACTGCTGCTCGTTAACTGACTTCAGGAGGCTGAGCTCAGCGATCTGGCCAGTGAGGAGGCACTGGGTGACCCTGAAAACTCAGTTGAGTTTCTAACTATTTGTATTAATATACTATGAAGACCATGCTTATGCTATTAATTATTCTAGATTAAAAAAAAAACTTGCATAGGAAGGCCATGTTCATCCCCATTAAAAGCATCTCTAGGAGTTCCCATCATGGCACAGCAGTTATCGAATCCGACTAGGAATCATGAGGTTGTGGGTTCGATCCCTGGCCTCGCTCAGTGGGTTAAGGATCCCGTGTTGCCGCAGGCTGCCACATAGTTCACAGATGCGGGTAGGATCCCGTGCTGCCGTGGCTGTGGCGTAGGCCTCAGCTGCAACTCTGATTCGACCCCTGGCCTGGGAACTTCCATCTGCCACAGATGTGACCATTAAAAAATTAATAATAATAAGAAAAACCGACAAAGTAGCACCTTATGACAAATGATGTTCTGCCAGAGCGGATGGTGGATTCTGCGCCCTCTTCTTTTTTTTTTTTTTTGTCTTTATGTAGAGCCGCACCCGCGGCATGTGGAGGTTCCCAGGCTAGGGGTCTAACAGGAGCTGCAGCTGCCGGCCTTTGCCACAGCCACAGCAACGCGGGATCCGAGCCGCGTCTGCAACCTACACCACAGCTCACGGCAATACCGTATCCTTAACCCACTGAGCAAGGCCAGGGATCGAACCCACAACCTCATGGTTCTTAGTCGGATTCGTTAACCACTGAGCCACGAAGGGAACTCCTCTGCTCCCTCTTCTTTGGGAACAAGTTTGAGAGCCTGGCAACAGCGACTCAGTGGGAGGCTGACATTTGCCTGAGGGACGAACTGGTCTCCGCTTCCCACTCAGAAAGGGGCACAGCCACCACCCTCAAGGCACCAGACCCAAACCAGGGTGCGAAGGCCTAACAGAAACCAGCGTCCATGAGACAGCTGCCGGTACCGCGGGCTCAAAGGCACGACCGCTCTGGAAAATTCCCAGTGTGAGATGGCCGAGGCCCACTTTGCATAAATGAAAGGCGAGAACTGCGTGAGTACCCAAGCCAGTTACGAAACACGCCGTAATGGTAAAAAGGTTCGTTTTTTACCTTATTAAATTGTGAGGTAACTTCCTTTCTGATGGCATGATTAAACTTGAATTGCAGCGACTTTATGAGATTTGTGAGACAAACTGTCCCTTTGTAATAAATGGTGACATAAAATGAGCTCAGGGTAAAAACAACTCCAGGAAAACCACTGACCTTGGATCCCCGGCAGACGCTCCCTGGAACACGGAGTCCACCCGTAACGTCTGTTACAATGAGTTCCTTCTAAGGGGCTTCATGACTCTTGGGAAGAGCAGTCAGCTGCCTTGGGGTGTTTTCTATGTTCTTTTTTTTCTTTCTCTTTCTTTCTCTTCATTCCATCCTTCATTTCTATCTCTTCCTTCCTTCCTTTTCCTTTTCTTTCCTTTCTTCCTTCCTTTCTTTCTTTTTCTTTCACCGAAATTGTTACTCTGAAAATCCCTGTTCCCACTAACGACCAAAAGCGGTGATCTTTCTCAGGGAAAAAAACGCAATGTTCAAAATGACTTTCTCTCTGCTGCTTTCACTTGACCAACCCCGCTTCCAGCTGCAGTAGGCCGCAGCAGCAGACAACCTGGAGGAGCCGGTGGCCCAGAGTTTTCTGTTCATTCTCTGGCTGTCTGTCCATCGTCACCCTCCTGCCACCAAAGAACGGCCCTGCTCATCCATCCCCTAGTTCGTTTCCAACATTGTCAGCGTGGTGTAGAGTTTACGAGGTGCCTCGGCAAATGGGGTTCCCCACAAGTCGGGGGACCTAAACCACATCCTCCGCTGGAGGCTGCCAGCATACTCAAAGCGAAGGGAAAAGAGACCAAAAGTCAGTTATCAAAATTACGGAACCATTAAAATATTTATACTGAGCAAAGTATTACATTTAAATGTACATACACAGGAGTTCTCATCCTGGTGCAGCAGAACCAAATCCGACTAGTATCCATGAGGTTGCAGGTTCGATCCCTGGCCTCACTCAGTGGGTTAAGTATCCAGCACTGCCATGAGCTGTGGTGTAGGTGGCAGACGTGGCTTGGATCCCACGTTGCTGTGGCTGTGGTGTAGGCCAGTGGCTACAGCTCTAATTAGACCCCTAGCCTGGGAACCTCCATATGCCACGGGTGTGGCCCTAAAAAGACAAAAAAATAAAAAATAAAATAAAATAAATGTACATACGCAAATGATATGCAGTGAAACACCTGCATCTCACTGATTGTATATGCACATAGATGTGTGTATAATTTTTTTTGTCTTTTTTTTTTTTTGCCTTATCTAGGGCTGTGCCCACAACATATGGAGGTTCCCTAGGCTAGGGGTCTAACAGGAACTGTAGCTGCCGGCCTTCGCCACAGCCACAGCAACGCGGGATCCGAGCTGCGTCTGCAACCTACACCACAGCTCACGGCAACGCCGGATCCTTCACCCACTGAGCAAGGCCAGGGATCGAACCCGCAACCTCATGGTCCCTAGTCGGATCCATTAACCACTGAACCACAACAGGAACTCCTATAATTTTTTTAAAAATATAAATTTCAGACAGTTTGTGAATGTGAAGCCAAAGGGCCTCCTTGCTTCTTCATCCCACCCCACTCCTCTACGCACCCAGCCCAGCTCACATCTATAGGATAATTGCTTTTTACAATAAGCCTATAGGCAGAGGAAGAAAGTATATTCCTCTTTTCCCACTTGACAAAGAAGGGCACTAAAGGCTAAAGGTTGTATAAGTTTCCTAAGATTACAAAGCTCAGTGGTGAGCAAGGAATCGAACCTAGGTTTTCTTGTACCCCCAAATCAGAGTTCTTCCGTCATCTTCCAAAATGCTTTCCCCCAAAAAATGAGAACTCACTATGATTCTCATCTTTACAAAGATGCAGATAGCACCCAGTGACCCATAATTAAAGAATAAACATATGGGAGTTCCTACTGCAGCTCAGCAGTAATGAACCCGACTAGTACTCATGAGGATGCGGGTTCGATCCCTGGCCTCGCTCAGTGGGTTAAGGATCTGGTGTTGCCATGAGCTGTGGTGTCTGTGGCAGACGTGGCTCGGATCTGGTGCTGCTGTGGCTGTGGTGTAGACCAAGAACTGTAACTCCGACTGGACCCCTAGCCTGGGAACTTCCTTAGGCTGCAGGTGCGGCCCTAAAAAGAAGAAAAAAAAAGGTAAATGTCTGTAAAATGCAAATTCAAATGGGGGTGGAGGAGGCAGACAGACAGTCTCAGCCCCAGGACGGCAGCTCCCCCACGACCAGCAACCTGCCCTGTTCTGTAGTTCACAGACTCGGTACTGCGGTGTCTCCCAGACCATCTGAGCTCAGGAAGAGTGCTCCATCCGGTCAACAGTTACCATGTGGATCACAAGCCGGGTGCTGGGCAGCAGGGTGGGGACTGAGGTGACTCAGGAATTGTCTCTTGACCTCCAGGTACCCAAGGCTCATGGAAAAGACAGAAAGTACCCGCAGGATACGTGGAGTCCTTAGGCCATAATTTAAAAAGAAGTCCAACAATATAATAAGGTTATAGATAGAAACTATTTGAATAAGAATCATGCAGAAGATGAACTTCTATGCAAACATTTGCAGAATCATAGGTCTTTTTTAAAAGGTTGAGATATAACTGCGTACGACATTAGTTTCAGGTGCAAAACCTAACAATTCAATGCTTGTATCTATTTCAAAATGACCTCCATGGTAAGTCTAGTTAACAACCATCGCCATACAGAGTTACACATTTTCCCCCCCGTGGTGAGAATTTTTAAGATCTGCTCTCTTAGCAACTTTCAGACATACAATACAGCTTAATAACTATAGTCACCATGCTGTACAATACACCTCTAGGTCTCATACCTTTTTTTTTGTGTGTGTGTGTGTGTGTTTTTGCCTTTTCTAGGGCCACACTCGCAGCATATGGAGGTTCCCAGGCTAGGGGTCTAATCGGAGCTGAAGCCGCCAGCCTACGCCACAGCCACAGCAATGCGGGATCCGAGCCGCGTCTGCCACTTTCATCACAGCTCATGGAAATGCCAGATCCTTAACCCACTGAGCAAGGCCAGGGATCAAACCCACAACCTCATGGTTCCTAGTCAGATTGGTCAACCACTGAGCCACGATGGAAACTCCAAGTTCTCATATATTTTATCACTTTAAGTTTGTACATTTTGGTCCCCTTTATCCATTCGCCCCCCACCCTACCCCCCAACAACTGTGAGTTTTCATTTAAAAGATGAGCCCAAGTATTTTTAAGTGAATAACATGTTTAAAAACGAATGTAGACTATGTTCTCTATTTACGTCTAAAATATAAACTAAATACAGAAGGAAGGAACCAAAATATCAGCAAACGTTGTCTCTGAGGGGTGGGATTACACATAATTTTAATAGACTTCTAATTTGAATTTATCTGTGCTTTCCAACTGGAGGAAAAAAAAAAAAAAACATGTTTTACTCTCATAATAAGACCCAGGAAAAATCATTTTGGCTATAGCTGCAAAGAATATCATAATCCCAGAGGAATCCTTATTGTAATGTTCAGCAAAAAAGAATCAGGAATTATATAAACAGTATGCTCTCTGTTTCATATTTTAAAATAAAAATAAAGGAGTTCCCATTGTGGCTCAGTGGTAACGAACCCAACTATTATCCATGTGGACATGGGTTAGATCCCTGGCCTGGTGGGTTAAGATCTGGCAATGCCATGAGCTGTGGTATAGTTGCAGACACTGCTTGGATCCTATGTTGCTGTGGCTGTGGTGTAGGCCAGCGGCTGCAGCTCCAGTTCGACCCCTAGCCTGGGAACTTCCATATGCTCTGGGTGCAGCCCTAAAAAAATAAAATAAAATGGGAAAAAATCTTGAAGGACTGGAAGGCAATATACTAAAATGGGACAGTTGTTGGAGTTCCCGTCATGGCTCAGTGGTTAATGAATCCGACTAGGAACCATGAGGTTGCGGGTTCAATCCCTGGCTTCACTCAGTGGGTTAAGGATCCAGCGTTGCCGTGAGCTGTGGTGTAGGTTGCAGCCGCGGCTCGGATCCCGCGTTGCTGTGGCTGTGGTGTAGATCGGCAGCTACAGCTCCTGTTAGACCCCTAGCCTGGGAAGCTCCATATGCCGCGGGTGCAGCCCTAGAAAAGGCAAAAAAAAAAAAAAAAATGGGACAATTGTTTTCTTTGGAGAGTAACTTTTTATTTCTATTTTCATCTATTTTTTTCAAGTTTTCTGCAGTAAGCATGAACTGCTTCCATGGTGTTAGAAATGAAACAGTAAGTGATTAAGCAGAAAAGGCTCAAACTACAGGCGTGAGGAAAAGGTCAGGGTGTATGTTTGTGTTTCCGGGAAGTGGAAGTGGCCACCCAAGAGGGAGAGTGTTTTGAACTCACACTCCCAGAAACAGTGGATTTCCCCCCCCAAAAGAGATTGAAATACTGTCCCCAATACCAGAGCACACCAAAAATGCTGTTTCAAAATTATCTTGGCAGAGGTTGAGCGGCCTAAGAATGCAAAGGTCCAGAATGAAGCAGGCGGGGCAGAGAGAGCGGAAGTCACAAGGCCACTGTCACTTGACTGTTCCTGCAAGGACAGCGCTTAGCAGAGCGCAGTGGGGCAGAGCACGCCTTCCAAAGACAACACTGCTTGAAACTTGGTTCTGGAAGACTGCAGTCTCAAAACTGTAAATTCAGGAGTTCCCTTCATGGCTCAGTGGTTAACGAATCCGACTAAGAACCATGAGGTTGCGGGTTCAATCCCTGGCCTTGCTCAGTGGGTTAAGGATCCGGCGTTGCCGTGAGCTGGGGTGTAGGTTGCAGGCGCGGCTCGGATCCCGCGTTGCTGTGGCTGTGGCGAAGGCCGGCAGCTGTAGCTCCCATTGGAGCCCTAGCCTGGGAACCTCCATAGGCCGTGGATGTGACCCTAAAAAGCAAAAAAAAAAAAAAAAAGGGGGGGGTAAGTAATTTGCCCCATGTTTCTCAGCTAATAAGTGAAAAAACTGGCCCTTAAATCACCCTCAGAGTTTAACCACCCAGCTTTGCTATAAGGAATTTTTTAAATCTGTAACTCTCTGTGGAATTCAGTCCTAAGGTTTTTTCCATCTAATTATATTATGTTATACCTGACTTTTTTTTACTGGGAAAAAATTAAATCAATATTTTTTAAATGTTACCCTGAGTACCATATAGTCCCATGAATTAATTTTTTAGGCACTTCATATAAAGTAATTTTTGTAAGCACTTCATATAAATTAACAAATTTAATCATCATAATAAGTAATGTAATCCTACTATTATCTCCATTTACAGAGGAGAAAACTAAGGTGCGCAAACACCGACACCATCCAGGAAAAGACAGAGCTAGGATTTGAACCCAGGTTTGTCTGATTCTTTTTTTTTTTTTCAATCTTTTTAGGGCTGCACTCTCAGTATATGGAGGTTCCCAGGCTAGGAGTTAAATCAGAGTTGTACTGCCGGCCTACATCACAGCCACAGCAATGCCAGATCTGAATCGCGTCTGTGCCCTACACCACAGCTCACGGCAATGCCGGATCCTTAACCCACTAAGCAAGGCCGGGGATCGAACCTGCATCCTCATGGATGCTAGTCAGATTCATTTCACTGAGCCACCACGGGAACTCGCCAGGTCTGTCTGATTCTTGAGCCCATGCTCTTCAGAGATTATATGGCCATGCAAGCAAAGATGTGACCTACTGACTGAGTGGGGAAAAGATTTTCTCATCCCATCATTCAATTTAGGGCTGTACAGGCAGTAGGTCAATGGTTCACTAATAGCCACCTATCTTTCCAAAAGCTGTTATGGGCAGAAGGCCATGCATAGGACACCATTGTATGTGTGTGTTTCAGTAGCTTATTCAGGTCAAAAGCGTAAGAAATGGACTATAACGCTGTCTCCAATTCCTGTTTCTCCCTTACTGAATTTTCTTTCAAAAAATTCCTTTTGTCTAACCATTCCATTAAAAACAATTTTTGGCCTTACATTATTGGCATCACCAGGAAAATAAAAAAACTGAAGAGAAGTGAGAATAATAAATCCCACGGTTTGCCTTGTTGAGTGAAAATGCAGTTATGCAGGACTTCAACAGCGGTCCCAGAGAGCAAGCAATTCTTCAGTAAGAGAAGCGTCTGGAGCCAGCTGGGAATGAATGATCCCCGAGACACAGAACTCTGTCCGCCCAGGAAATCTGCCTTCATCTGCCTTAAGCATCCAGGACAAATCTCAGTGGACCTCACGGTCCCTTCAGGTTACCAGACTAAGAACTGCCATGAAAACGTACAGGCATTCCCATCATGGCTCAGCTGAAATGAATCTGATTAGTATCTATGAGGACACAGGTTCGATCCCTGGCCTTGCTCAGCGCGTTAGGGATCCAGCATTGCTGTGAGCTGTAGGTCCCAGACTCGGTATGGATCTGGCGTGGCTGTGGTGTAGACCTGCAGCTGCATCTACTCCTAGACTGGGAACCTCCACATGCCACCGGTGTGGCCCTAAAAAAAAAAAAAATGCTACAATTATAACTTGCAATTACAACTCTTTAAATTTCATTGTATTTCGGTCGTCTTGGTGATTCTATCACACAGTGACAAATTGAAATTGACCTCTATGATGAAACAAAAAATTGTAAAACTAGAATATTTCAAAGCTGGAAAGACATTTAAATGGCTGTCTGAATAGCGCATCAGCCATGTGAATATCAAAAAACTGAAACTGACGAGGACACGGGAACACACAAGCTCATGGTCTGCTGTCGGGAACTTGAATTGTTGCTCAGTTTTGGAACTGAGTCTGGTAGTATCTTTCAAAATTAAAAGCATACATTTTCTTTCATCTAACATTTCCACTTCTGGAAATCTATTTGCCAGAAATAAACCTGCCCAGTATACAAGAATATATGTGTAACACTCATTCTATGTAAAATTAAACATCATGTAAAAAGAAAGAGATCTATATCTCTTTTCTTTTCTTTTTTTTTTTTTTTTTTGGCTTTTGTCTTTTAGGCCCGCACCTGCAACATATGGAAGTTCCCAGACCAGGCGTCAAATCGGACCTGCAGCTGCCGCCCGGCACCACAGCCACAGCAACACCAAATCCAAGCCATGTCTGCAACCTACACCACAGCTCACGGCAACGCTGGATTTTAACCCACTGAGCAAGGCCAGGGATCGAACCCTCGTCCTCATGGATACTAGTCGAGTTTGTTAACCACTGAGCCACCACAGGAACTCCAGATCCACACCTTTTGACCTAAAGGAATGTCTAGAGGAGTTCCCTGGTGGCTCAGGGGCTAAGGGTCTGGCATTGTCACTGCTGTGGCTCTGGTTACCACTGTGGGACAGATTCGATCCCTGGCCCAAGAACTTCCACACGCCATGGGTGCATCCTAAAAAAAAGAAAAAAATGAGAAAAAAAAAGAAATGTCCACAATGCCTTTATTCAGTGAGAAAAGCAAGAAGGGGAAAAGAGACTTAGTCTGAGGAGGGGAGGGAAATAGAGGGGAAAAGACCAGGTAAAATGAAAATCTGAGAAAACTCTTACAATATGAAGCCAAAATGTAGACTAGGTAACAGAAAACATGCACTTAATTTCCTCTCGTGTCAAGGGACCCAGTGCTTTTACCTATCTCAGGGGTTTATTGTAAGAACTAAATGAATTAATGTATTTAAAGGCTTTAGGACAGAGCCTGGGCTTAGGACTAGCAGTAAATGAGTGGGTTTGTTATTTTAAAATTCTATCTACAATGTTATTACAAAGATGCACATATTGGAGTTCCCACTGGGGTTTGGTGGTAACCACTCCAACTAATATCCATGAGGACATGGGTTTGATCGCTGGGCCCGCTCAGTGGGCTAAAGATCCCGTGTTGCCGTGAGCTGTGGTGTAGGTCGGCAGCTGCAGCTCTGATTTGCACCCTAGCCTGGGAACTTGCATACGCCATGGGTGCAGCCCTAAAAAGACCCCACCCCCAAAAAAAGATGCACATATTCTATGTGTATAAAGATGTACATGATAGAAGAGATCCCATGGACACATGAAACATTGCTTTGATTAGATGATGGGGTTGTCAGCTATCTGTGACTGGAATTTTTTAATGTTGCTTTTGCCATAATGTTGGGGGTGGGAGAGTGCTTTCATTTTTAAGTTTCCTTACTTGAAGGCAGACCTACACTCCTCCATTAAGGCAAAGCGGTACATTTTCCTACGTGATTTTTTTTTTTGTCATTTTATTTTTAGAGTTGCACCTGTGGCATATGGAAGTTCCCAGGCAGGGGGTCAAATCCGGAACTGCAGCTGCCGGCCTACACCACAACCACAGCCACAGCAATGACAGATCCTAGCCTCGTCTGCAACCTACACCACAGCTCACGGCAATGCCAGATCTTTAACCCACTCACTGAATGAGGCCAGTGATTGAACCTCCGTCCTCATGGATGCTAGTTGGATTAGTTACAACTAAGCCACAATGGGAACTCCCCTACATGATTTTTTTATAACCATTGCTATTTACCAGAATCAAATAACTACCTTAAGTGTGTATTTCCAAAGTGTAACCATAGTGAAATGCTTTTGACTACAGCGAAGCTCAATTTAGGATCTAACATAGAAACACTTTTTTTTTTTTTAGAGCTGTACCTGTGGCCTCTGAAAGTTACCAGGCTAGGGATCTAATCAGACCTGTAGCCACCAGCCTCCTCCACAGCCACAGCAACACAGGATCCAAGCCTCATCTTCAACCTACACCACAGCTCATGGCAAAGCAGGATCCTTAACCTACTGAGCAAGGCCAGGGATCGAACCCGCATCCTCATGAATGCTAGTCAGATTCGTTTCTGCTGAACCACGATGGCAACTCCCAGAAATACTTCTTATGACAAAGGCTTTTTGAAAGCTCTTGCAAAAAAGCATATGAGTTATATCACACTTATTTATGCTTTTCATAAATAAATAACTTTTATTGAAAAGAATTAACTTAGAACAGTGCCGGGCAGCCAAGACAAAGAATGACCATCTGTCTGGACAAATTCTCCTTGGAACTCACAACCTCTCATTGCAGTAGAAACACACAGGGCTACACGCTTTTCATAAATATCAATATATTTGAGGACACCTTTCGACTTTATCTATTTTAAATGGGGTGGCCACATTCCGCTGGCTATGGCCCCCATCTCTCCAGAGACCAGCCTCGAACATAAAACTTTGGAAAAGAGCGTGGCGGATGCCAAGACTAGAGAAGGATCATTTCCTGAGGCTTGTGTGTCATGTTCCTATTAACGTCAGTCACTGTCTCCACTGCAGTCGAGAGCCCAAACCCTCTGATCCTCTCGCAGAGGAACCTTCAAATTCTAAAGAGCACAAGGCACTCAAGAGTTAAGAGCATTGTCTTTGCCGGTGGAAGAATTGGCTCTAGAACCTGAAAGGTTAAATTATAAATCTTTGGCAACCTAGTTTTCCTACGTCATTTTCCTCTGGGACTGGATGAGAAACAGCTGGAGGCTTGGAGAGAAAAACCACTGGAAAAACTCATGTTGGTTAACAACACTTTTCCCAAACCTTCGCGAGGCCAATTCCTTGTTATTCTAGTCTCAGCTCCTTTGTCACCATCCCAGAATCTATCTTTCTTTCTTTGTATCTTCCTTCCTTCCTTTTTGTCCTTTTAGGGCCACACCTATGGCCTATGGAAGTTCCCAGGCTAGGGGTCGAATTGGAGCTGCAGCCAGCAGCCTATACCACAGCCACAGCAACCAAATCCGAGCCGTGTCTGCGACCTACACCACAGCCCAAGGCAACAGCGGGTCCTTAACCCACTGAGTGGGGCCAAGGATCCAACCCGTGCCCTCAAGGATAAGTGAAGGGTTGTTACCTCGCTGTGCCATAATGGGAAGCCCCCGGGGTCTCTTTCTCTGACACTCAATGCTACACCTTCCTCTTGAACATATCACCCTCTTTCTTTATGGCACCCCTCACTGTGGGGAATTACCGTATTTATTTGTGTACTGTCGCTCTTGCTTGGCTTTTCCCTGCAGGGTCCCCAGTGCCTGAAACACTGCTGGCGCATAGTAGCTGTTCAACGTTAAACTCTTTGTTGAGTGAACTGAATATGAACGAACAACCATGGTGGTTTTCTACTTCTATTTTCCTTCCGATTTTTCTTTAATGAGCATGGATTTTGTTTATCATAGTCATGGCAATGTTTGTTTTTTTAAAGAAAACATCGGCCTACCTGAAATCCACCTCCATTTTAAATACTTAAGAAATCTAATTAGTGTAGGTTCCGGAAGATGGGGGGTTTGTCTTGCTCATTTCTGCATCCTCAGCCTCCAAGACAAAGGCCGGCACAGAGTGGACATTCAATGAATGGACGACTGTGTGGGATTCTGTGCCTGATGCTAAGCTAGTCATTCTCCCATCCATGATCCAGCCCATCTCATCACCACAAGAGTCCCGTGAAGTTGGGCTGTAATCTACATATACAGATTAAAAAAAAAAAAATGGAGGCTTCCAATTTTAAAACTTGCTAGTAGGAGGCAAAGCTAGTGATTGAATCCAGGTCTCGGAAGCCCCCTAATTGCCGCACCTTCCAGTCCCCCAAATTTCCATAACACAAAGTCGCTCAGGAAAAGTTTTCTCTTATAGGAGGGGCAGTAACTTCAATGTTATTTTTTTCCCTGTAATCTACATGCTCTAATTTTAGCCAGATTGCCCTTATATTCAGGACAGGCCCAGAGCATGTGTTCAAGGAATACTGGTTGGTTGATTGGCTGGCTGCTTGGCTGGTTGACTGGCTGATTTGTTGGGAGAGCTTCTCCGAGGACCATCAAAGAAAGTAAGGCCAACAGTCTTTGGTCTTCTGGGGTGGATCCCTTGGCACTGTGTGTGGAATCAGAGACCCGGCGGCCTACCCTGTGACATCCCAAAAGCCTTTCCCCGACAGCAGCCGCAGAGCACCCTACCACGCCCCTAGGCATATTAGCGCTTCTCCCCAACATCCGTGATCCCTAAAGGAGGTCCAGCCGCTGGATGGGCTGACACCACGACCTGCTGGGGAGAGAATGGGGAGGGAAGGGACAGAGCAACGCTGGAATCTGGGGCGAAAACTCCCTCTCCCCCACATCT
Organism: Catagonus wagneri; assembly: GCA_004024745.2. Classification (NCBI taxonomy): domain Eukaryota; kingdom Metazoa; phylum Chordata; class Mammalia; order Artiodactyla; family Tayassuidae; genus Catagonus; species Catagonus wagneri. Next base: position 31,325,691 of record PVHT021183710.1, read on the forward strand.
ATTTCCACTGTCACGCTAAGGAATATACTTTCAGAACGGACTCCAAAAGTCCGTGGCCTTTGCCACGATCAACGTGTGGGAGGAAGGATCAACGTGTGGGAGGAAGGGGTGGTTCCTCAGCGTCTTTTTCTGACGCCTGTGAAATCTACAGGTTTGCTCCCCTTCAAAAAGGCCTCTCATTTGAAGTGGGGAGACTCATCGTCCGACCGCCCGTTTTCTCTGCAGGTCTGAGTTGGAAGGGATCGTAGCTCTTTTATTTCATCGCTGCGGAGCCAGCTCCGCCCCAATGCCTGGGCACACGGGAGCCATGCAATCATTACTTTCCATTTAAGTATTTGATACCCATTAACTGAATGCAGACCAAGAGCCCGCTCTTTGCAATTCCAAACTCCAAAAGACTCTGAAAACCGTGAGACTTTTCCATCAGCTGACAGCAAGCTCCTTGGACGAGGGCCCTGGACCCGACCAGACAGATGTGAGGCTATTTAAAGCCTCTGTTATCTCCTTTAACGTGAATACTCATATTTTCTGCGCCTTTCCCTGCAGATCGGCAAATGTGTCTGATGATAGGATGGCGCCCAGATCGTTGGGGGTTTTACGAGACCTAGTGGGATGGAGCCCTTGACCTTTCTTAGATGCAAAACTCTGAACTCCCAAAACACTTGGACCCCACCGGTTTCAGAGAAGGGGCCTGGGACGTGTGTCTGCTCGAATGTGTATCGGGCACGGTCACAGGGACTGAGAGTAAACGCCACGGCGGGTGGAATAAAATCAAGGTCCCTGCTCTCAAGCAGTTTGCTTCCCAGCTAGCCAGGCCATAACACTGAAGCGGCTTGAAAAGATCGTCTCCGCGGAGGTACGTGTCCTGGAGAAAGTCCGCAAGAGAATGGGACAGAGATGAAGCAGAGACCTCCTTCCTAAGGAGACAGAAATGAAGAGAAGGAAGCAGTCTTAAGATCTGATCCAGCACCCATTCGGAGTCATTCTTAGAACAAGGACCAAGAGGTCACGGCTGCTCCTACCTCAGGACCTTTGCATGTGCTCTGTCTTCTGCCAGCAAGAAGCGAGTCACTTAAGCCCCTCGAGCCTCAGTTTTCTCACCTGCACTTTGCTCAATGGGGCACCTATCTATAAAGCAGCAGGGCTGGCACAAGAGTCAAGGCCGTACCACTGAAACTTACATTTGCAGCCGAGAAGGGAAACCCCCACCTGGAGAGGAGGTTTTCAGCGCCACACGGAAGTTCCCTGTGACCTAGAAAGCGCCACGGTAGCTGATAGGACCGCACAGAGCCCCCTCCTCTCCCGGCAGCGAAGCCTCGGACCCAGGCCGCATCTCCCTGAGCCAGGCGCGTGGGCCGCTCCACTGAACGCCGGGCCTGGCGGGTGTGGCTGCCGAGTCCCCCCTTCCACGCCCAGCGCTCATTCCGCGGGGGCCCGAGTCTCCGCGGATAAACCAACATGACGAGGACACCGCCCCCCCAGGACCTTGGGCATCGTCTCCCCGGCAGTGGCGACGGGTGAGGCCGCTGCAGATACGCCTTCCTGAGAACATCCAGCTCGGCCGGGCCCGGGTCTCCCCCGGCCCGAGGGGCTGTTGGGAGTGTCCACCCTTAAAGCCTTCTGTTGTCTTTACTGCTGCTATTGTGGCCTTTCCCTTTTGTCGTCTTGCTTAAGGGAAGGTAGGGGCTGCTACAGGGAGGGCCAGGCTTCCGTCTGGAACGAATGCACCTTTGTTGGGGACGAGCTCTGAGCGGAGGCCTGCCGCGAGCCCGGTGATAAAAATGGGCGAAGGAGAGACAGGAAGGCGAAGAGCACGACCGATCACCAAGGAGAGGTTTATGGGCTTGTCCATTAGATTGTGCCGTAACAGCCTTCTTTTCCGCTCCAGATGTCAGTAGCTGGTGACAGACTTGATGGCTGTTGATGAGTGGGGGAGTCAGCCATGGGTCCCGCAGCCACGCTCCCCCCCAGATGGGGACGGGGCGCCCTCCCTTGTTCAGCTTCTTGAACCCAAGTGAACAAGTCAGAGAATATCGGGTGTCTCTGAACAGGAACACCCCGGGGGGAGCGGCCAGTTTCCTCTCGGCTGGGTTGGACACTTTGTCCCCCATTTCAAAGGGTTGTTAGTCTGACTAAGAGAAGAGAGGATTTCTAGAAGTTAATGGGGAGTTCCTGTTGCAGCTCAGCAGTAGCAAGCCCGCCTGGCATCCATGAGGATGCGAGTTTGATCCCTGGCCCTGTTCGGTGGGTTAAGGATCTCCACACCGCAGCGTAGGTCGCGGTCACGATTGCTGTGGCTGTGGCGCAGGCTGGCAGCTGCGGCTCCAATTCAGCCCCTAGCCTGGGAACCTCCATATACCATGGGTATGGCCCTAAAATAAAAAGAAGAAGAAGAGTTAATGGGAACAGTAGGGAAAAAAGATTAAAATGTTAAAGTATCTCCTCCTAGATTATGGACCCATAGGACAGACTCCTGTTTGCCGGAGGGAGTGGGATGGATTGGGATCTGGGGCTAGTAGATGAAAACTGTTGTATTCGGAGTGGACGGGCAATGAGATCCTGCTGTGTAGCACAGGGAACTATATATCTAACCAGTTGTGATGGGACATGATGGAGGATAATGTGAGAAAAAGAATATATATATTCTTGGCCATATATATATATATATATATATATATATATATATAGGCCACTTTTCTGTACAGCATGGCCTGAGCTGTGGTGTAGACCGCAGACACGGCTCCGATCTGGTGTTGCTCTGGCTGTGGCGTAGGTCAGCAGCTACAGCCCCAATTTGACCCCTAGCCTGGGAACCTCCATATGCCATGGATGCGGCCCTAAAAAAAGAAAAAGTCTCTGGAGTTCCCGTCGTGGTGCAGCGGAAACGAATCCGACCAGGAACCACAAGGTTGCGGGTTCAGTCTCTGGCCTCGATCAGTGGGTTAAGGATCCGGCCTTGCTGTGAGCTGTGGTGTAGGTCACAGATGCAATGTGGATCTGGTGTTGCTGTGGCTGTGGTGTAGGCTGGGAGCTGCAGCTCTGACTCAACCCCTAGCCTGGGAACCTCAATAAGCCACAAGTGCGGCCCTAAAAAAAGAAAAAAAACGGTCTCCTCCTTTGTCTTCTATAATTTCGCATCAGCCTCTGCCAGGGTAGAAACTGTATTCTCAATTGTTCCAGCATCTTCACTCTCTTTAATAAAACCTCTAAGAATGAGCACGCTTTCCCATGCACCTAGAAAGGACCCGTCAGTGTCTCTTTTGGGCTTCCATTCAGGCGTCCCTGATATTTTGAGCACTTTCACTCTGCTGAGTCTAAAACACGTCTCAGCAGAGTGGTTGCCATTTAGGAAGGACTCCACGGTTTACGTGATTCTTTCATTCGCATCGTCTTCTGGAAGGCTCTGAAAAGTAAATTCTTAACGTCCTTGTAAAGAGCCTGACTTAGTTCACAAAATAGTCACAGAGCCCTCCCTTCAAATGACTGCATTCCCCACACTTTTTCTGTCTTTGTTGACTTAAGTTCAAAGTCAAGTTGGCAAATCTGTTTTGTCAGATGGGAAGCTGGCCGCTCCTGGTTCAGAAAGCCTCGCTGCACGGCTCACTGCATTACCCCCACTGCCCGGAAGAATCTGCCGTCTTCCCCACAGGTTAACAGTGTCGTGCTTTCATCTATTTATTTAATGCTGTGATGGCTTAAACCGGGCTGCAGACAGTGTCCTGGAATGCAGGGACCTCAGGGCAAAGAGGGATTCCTGGACTAGATCTAAATCGGCCCATTCCATATTCCCGTGGAAAAGCTAACTCAACAGTCGTTGTGCTTTCTAGGTGCCTTCTTGCCCTTTATTCTTTTGAACAGAGTGTACATCCAGTGCCAGCACGGAGCAGTCGCTGGCGGCCCTGCCCTATGGTTTTGGTGAAGCTGGTGGCAGTTGCAGGGGAAATACGGTAACTCACAGGTCTCTACCCGCACTTCCGGGAAGAGCCCCCAGGATACACTACGGGGCAGGCAGCCCCAGCCCTGCGGCATTCTCGCCCTGCTGGGGCCACTGGTGATTGAAATGTGTTCAAACTGTGGTCAGAGAAGAAGCGTGGGGAGGAAAGGAGGAGAGGGAAGCCTTTCATCAGGACGCCCGCTCTTCTCTTGATTATCTGCTGGGACAGTTTGTTGAACACCAGCCTGGTACTCAAATGAGGGGAAATGACACTCTTTAGTTTCCGTTTCCAGTTTGCTTCGGGGACTTTCGCTGTCAGCTGGCTTTTCTCCTAATCTTCCCCCCACAGTTCATCTCTGTTGCCAAATAGAAAGTTCTCTGACAAGTAGAGTGCTATGTAAACACAAACAATTAACATTCAGTACTTCATTCACGTTCAATAAAGAAACTTACAAGGACATGATAAAAAAACAAATCCCCTTAGCTTTTGATGCAAATGTACATTTTCTTGTGATACGCTGACATTTTGGGTTCCCTCTAGTCTGGCTGTGTTGGACACAAGGACCAAGGATTCGTATTTTCTAAAGAAAGCATATAAACCCAGCACTGCTTTTCTCTTAAGTAGTGCCCATTTCAATGATGTGCCCAGGGACTCTAGAATTTTCTGTAATTTGTTCTGCTTTCCTCATTGGATAATAATTTTTCGGAAGGAAATTTTGGTGTCAGTTATTTCAGAACGATTTTAACACATTGACCATTGCTCATCAGGCCGCGATGGGGCTCTACGCAGTGAAGTCCGTAAAGACCTGAGTTTTGGATTCCATCTCCGTGTATCTGGATGGGCGCCTTCTTGTAGCGGAAGCGTTCTGACCACCACCCAGCTGAAAAGTCCCCGCTTGCAATCTGGCTGATTCTAGACACCTGGGCATAGGCCAATGCAAATGCTTCCTCGGAGGCTCTTAGCAGAAAGAAAACAACTAAACAGATCTGTTTCCTGACTTTGTCCTTTGATGGGTATTTTCCGAGCTTTAACTATGCTTTACCCCCCGATAATTAAGAGATCTAATGCTGGTGAGAGGCTGCCGTGGATAAGAAGAGTCCTGATGTTCCTTTCGTAAGGATAACATCCCTGGCTCCATGAGACAGGACTTGGCAATAAGCGTCTTTGCAGGGCTTTTCAAAGAGTTAACGGGAGCGGGGAAAGTTCCCTGGGACCCATTCCCTACGGGCTCCGTTTGTGCTGATAATGACTCGATCCATCATGTTTTCTAAATGACCCGTCACAGCACAGGTTCCGCTCGGAGCAGAATGGAGCTGAAGGTCTGTCCCCGGAACTGTCCTGGGAAAGGAAGGCCCCAAAGCTGCTGGAACCCGGGCTAAAATTCGAGAACAGAGTGATTCAGTTTGCAGACCACAAACTCGATTTCCTGGAATTTGAAGCCCCAGTGAAATCTCCCCTTTCCCATCAGGACAGCTTTCCTATGCACCTTGATGCCTGATTGCATACACAGCAGGTGCACAGACACGGAAGATACTTAACCGATGCACAGAAGCCTGAACAATATGACTTTTAAAGCTTTCAAACCGAAAGAAGTGAATTTTTTTTTCTTTTTAGGGCTGCAGGTGCAGCATGTGGAAGTTCCCAGGCTAGGGGTCTAATCGGAACTGCACCTACCAGCCTACGCTACAGCCACAGCCACAGCCACACCAGATTCAGGTCGCAGTGGTGATCTACATACACCATAGCTCACGGCAATGCCGGATCCTTAACTCACTGAGCAAAGCCAGGGATCGAACCCACATCCTCACGGATACTAGTCGGGTTCTTAACCCACTGAAACACAATGAGAACTCCCCTAAACAAAGTAGTGTGCATTCAGGCACAGAGCCACGAGGATTCTAGCCTGTCTTCAAAAGTGCAGGGCACCCAAGCACCTCCTCTTCCCTGCCCCGCGCCCCGCACCGTGCATGCTGAAGCCCCTCCATATAGAAACACACGCTCGCGGGAGAAAAGTAACTGTAACTGGTAACTGAGGTCAACCACGCAAGGAGGACATATGAAGTTTTAATTTCTCCGTAGGCCTTTAAAAGATGGATAAGTCGTTCCGAAAACAGAAATGCTCTTCCCTACCAGCAAGGCTTCGGTCAGTTAAGGGCTCTGGCAGTTTAATCGGTCCGCAGTCTTTCCCTTCCCATCTCCCAAGACAGTTACAAGAACTTCATAACCAAATTATTTGAGAAGAATTTCTCAAGCTACTCAGGCAAATCCGTCTCTCCCAAGCAAAGGGTTCCCCGGTGGGAAGGGAAGCTCGATCTGTTCCTGCTGACACCTTGCTTTCTGGCGGGGTTTTATCTTTCACTCCCTGTTAATCCACACGGAGCAGAGAAACCTGCGACAATAGAGCCTCTTTTCTGCTTTGCACCCACTTTGGAGGGGGGCGCGCAACTCGGCACAACCATCATTAAATGGCTTTTGGTGCAAAGCGGCGGCCGTGGGTGAGCTAAAATGTTTGGGACGCCAAACTAAAGCGGTCCCACACCGCTACAACCACGGAGTCACACAGGGAATGGCTAAAACGGAATGAAAACACCAAGGGTGAGTCGGCCTGACGCACATTCATCCCCAAGAAGCGGCGCAAACCCCGGGCCGACAAAAGAGGGCAGTGTTTGCTGTGTCTTTCATTCCAGCTCTTGGCTCTTATTGAAATGCAACTGAGCCAAGAGAAAACTATGCCCAGCATTTCATAACACAGGAAGTGGGGAAGCAGATTAGATATTCGGCTCTGCAGTCACCAAAAAACAAGCAGTGCGTCGCCAAAAGCCGCTCTTTTCCCCTCGCTCTGTGAAAGCCTAATCTATGGAGAAATTGGGGGTTTTGTATTTTTTTTTAATTCAGATGGACTAAACCTCTCAAAGAAAATAAAGGAAGGTGTCATCCTTTTCAAACTCTTGACGACTCACAAAGGCTCGCTGAGTCCACACCCTTCCTCGTGCAGATGGGGAGCAGGTCTGTGCGTTTATCATTTGCTTCTCTTTGTGCTCAGATTGCATTATCAGCATGTGGGGAAAGGGACTCAGATTTTCCTCTCGGGCCAGACTTAGAGAATTTTCAGTCATTTCAAAATAAGATCCACGTGACGTGGGCCCTGCACATTTAAAACTTAGGTCCTAGCAAGGTTATCCTGTCTCCCGCCTGCGATGCTGTCCTATCGGGCGGGGCTAGATTCACATTTGGGGGAAGTTTTCACAGACATGTCGTTTTGCCCAGTAATGGATTACAACCTGGGCATTCAAAAATGCACGTTTTGGGAGTTCCGGTTGTGGCTCAGCGGGTTACAAACCCAACTGGTATCCATGAGGACACGGGTTCTATCCCTGATCTCAGTCAGTGGGTTAAGGATCTGACGTTGCCTCGAGATGCAGCGTAGGTCACGGATGTAGCTTGGATCCCACATTGCTGTGGCTGTGGTGTAGGCCAGCTTCTGCAGCTTTGGTTCAGCACCTAGCATGGAAACTTCCATATGCCACACGTGCAGCCCTAAAAAGCAAAAACCAAACAAACAAACAAAAAGCACACTTTTCCAACATATCGAGCTATTTTTAACTATATATATTTTTAACTCTATATATAGGTATGTATGTATGCATATACACATGCATACACTGTCTTCTGTCTTCTCTTTTGACAGGGGAGTATTCATTAATTCCAGATTGATCCCTATGTTTTTGTGCCTATTTTTGAGCTCCCGACATGTGTAAGGCTCTGTGTTGGACACACAAAGGTGAAAAGGACACTCTTCCAGCCTTTCGAAGACTAAGCATCAAGTAAGAAGAAGCAGACAAGGCCGTAAGTAACCATGATACAATGCAGGATGGAATTCACCTAGAAGAAAAATACAAACGAATGGCAAAAGGAGAGGTTGTATTCATTTGGAGCGAAAGGCTAAAGGGAAACATCACATAAGAGAGAGCCTTTGCCCTGAGCCCTGAAGGGCAGGTAGGTTTCCAAAGGCAGATGGGTGGCGGCTGCTCAGAGAAGAGGACGCCCGGCCTGAGCTAAGGCAAGGATGCAGAAGAGAGGGGGGTCGGTCCTAAGCAGCCCTCTGCCTCCTTGCTTATGAATGTAGGAGGAGGAGATAAAAGAAGAGTCTGGAAATGGCAGCCAAAGCCACACTCTGGAGAAACTCAGCGTCAGGCGAGGGCACTTGATGCCAAAGGGCAGTAACAGGAAACCACTGGACGTTTGATCATGACTGTAGCTAACTTTATTTGTTTATTTATTTTTATTTTTTGCTTATTTAGGGCCACACCCGCGGCATATGGAGGTTCCCAAGCTAGGGGTCGAATAGGAACTGCAGCTGCCGGCCAGATCCGAGCCATGTCTGCGACCTACACCACAGCTCATGGCAATGCCCGCTGAACCCACTGAGCGAGGCTGGGGAGGAAACCCGCATCCTCATGGATAGCAGTCAGGTTCATAACCTGCTAAGCCACAACGGGAACTCCCAGGTTTTCAGCTTTTTATCAATAACATGGAACGCGGGTCCTGCCCTTAACTGGAGGACCAGCGCTTCAGACCTGGAGCAGAGGCGCTACCTCTCGGGGTGCAGAACTCCACATGGCACCAGACCCTGCTCCCCACAGCCCGGGATCAGACGAAGGGGGCTATCCTAGCTCCTTATTCTCTTGGCCTCCGTGAAAGAGTCAGACAATCCTCAAAATCATGACCTCAAATGCATTACCAACCTGCGTTGCACTATTCTGGGTCCCCAGTTATATGTGCTTTCATGCATGCACTTTATATATATATATATATATATATATATATATATATATATATATATATATAAAATATTTTACTTTAAGGCCACACCCGAGGCTTATGGAAGTTCCCAGGCTAGGGATCAAACTGAAGCTGCAGTTGCCAGCCTATACCACAGCCACAGCAATGCCAGGTCCCAGCCACGTCTGTGACCTACACCACAGTTCACGGCAACGCTGGATCCTTAACCCACTGAGCGAGGCCAGGGGTCGAACCTGCGTCCTCATGGATGCTAGTCAGATTCGTTTCTGCTGAGCCACGACCAGAACTCCATGCACTGTATTTTTGTTGACCCCCACAATGGCTGTGAGAAATGAATGAGGCAGAGACTGAAGGGGTTCACGCTCTGCTTTGCTGCTCACCAGCTGTGTGGCCTGGGATAGTCACTTACCCTCTCTGTGCCTCAGTGCCACCTCTGCAAAGGAGAGCTAACGGAAGTATCTGCTGCACATCAGTTATCATGGAGCTTAAGGCATATACCTGTGGACACAGCAAGTACATGCTCCAGAAGCGCACGGTTACGTGCTCGCCCAGGGAGAAAACCGAGGCTCAAAAAGATCAGACACCAACTCCATAATACACACCTTCAATGACAAAGCAAGAACTTAAACCCAGCTTTCGGGGAAAATTACAACCGCACGGCGTAATTCGATCAAGAGAAAGCAAAATAAAGGGCTCTTTCTTGGGTCTCTTATTGAGACTGTCCCTGTTGGAGCTTCCTGCACCCCTCAAAAAGTCAAAGGTCAGGCACTGCAGGAAAGCTGTGTATTGGGATCTGTCTGAGGTTTACCGCGCTCTCCCCCTGAGCCAGTCCGGTCTGCAGGGGCTCACGCCACTTCAGTGCAATCCTCTGATAACCCTTTCCGTTTAACTGTTTAGCAAATGCTAATTGAGTCAGCACCCTCTTAGGCACTAGATGAAAAGATGCGGCCCCATCCCATTGGGTGATGGTTGGGAGAGTCACTGTTTACCAGAAGCAGCTGAGGTATCAAAGAAAATGATGGAATGCTCGCCTCTTTACAAATAGGACGGGTTTCTTAATCGGCTGCCTGTCTGGCTAACTTACCTGGATGACGAGAGAGCCGAGACCTGGCAGAGATTCCTATCAAGCTGGGGGGGCTTGTGCTTTGCAATTTGGCCAGCAGTTCAGAGCAGAGCTGAGCAGCACCCTGGCCCTTCCCTGTGGCTTTCTGGGAAGACAACACATATCAGGGTGGCCGGGTGGGGGGACCTGCCTACACAATCCAAGCCTCCTTATACTGTGCTTCGAAAGGGGGCTGCAGTCTGCTATGACAGAGTTCCAGAAAAGTCTCAGCGGGGTTTGTGACTGCTCAGCCGTGGGCCAGGCCGTCAGCCCCCAGACTGGTACCGGGAGGCTAATGCCACCGGGAGGCCATGTCACCATCCTTGGCAAACACCTCTATCTGGTGTCCCTGCTTCCATCTTTGCCCCCTACTGTCTAGCCCTTTTTTTTTCTTTTATGATACTACCACATTGCTGTGAGAATCGATGGTTTACTCATAATATTTTTATAGTCACAATTTATTCATTTACTCTTTTAAAGTTTTTGATGTTATGATCAGAGCTGCCTGCTAAACAGGATCATTTATTTAGGGTACAGACTTATAGGAGTTAAACAATCAGGATATGCAATATGCGCATCGTCAGCAGTATTAGATAATGGTTTATGGCTTTATTATCCAACTTTAAAATTTTTGCCAACCTGGTGGGTAAGAACTAACCATTCATCATGGTTTTATTTTGCATGTCTAGGATTAATGAGGTTAGGTATCTTTTTATGTTTATTTTTTTAAGCTTTTTTCTTTTTTTTTTCTTTTTAGGGCCACACCCACTGCATGTGGAGGTTCCCAGGCTAGGGGTCTAATTGGAGCTGTAGCTGCCGGCCTACACCACAGCCACAGCAGCGTGTGATCCGAGCCACATATGTGACCTACACCACAGCTCATGGCAACGCTGGATCCTTAATCCACTTAACAAGGTCAGGAATCAAACCCATGTCCTCATGGATGCTAGTCGATTCACTAACCGCTGAACCATAACAGGAACTCCATATTTTTTTAAGAATTCTAACTCAGTCGTGCATGCAGGTATTTTCAGACTGCAGGATCAATTCCTCTTATTTATTAAACTTGCTGCCTTATCGCTCAGCTTTCAGACTCTCTGGGGAATCCACATTTGCAGATGTACTCGGCGCCCAGCACCAGCCAGACCTGACTGTGTTCTACCAAGTCCTTGACCTCACTGCTTCTATGCTACAAGAATCTCACTGCTCAAATAAGATTTGGTTTTTTCCAGTGTATTTCACTGAAAGGTTTCTTTTCTAGGGCTTTGTCCTTTATTTTCCTTCCCCCTGATATTTTGCCACCGTTTCCCCCTTAATCTTCCTTCTCCACTCGCCACTTAGCAATCGCCTCCCGACAAATCTAGCTCCAGATTTAAACATTCTCACGTGGGTAGAATGTTGAGGCTGTGGCACACAGGCAACTGGGGAGCTAAGGCAACTATCTTTTTGGGGTTTTTTTACCTTTTCACCCCCTTCCTCCATTCCTCCCATCTCTCACCCACGGTATAGGGCAACTGCTGATTTGTTCAGTATCTATGAGTTGCTTTTATATACATATAGCAGATTCCACATATAAGAGAAATCATACAGTTTGTGTCCTCTGATTTATTTCACTTTGCATAATGCCTTTTGTTTTTGTTGTTGTTTGCTTTTTAGGGCCACACCCAAGGCATATGGAGGTTCCCAGGCCAAGGGTTGAATTGGAGCTATGGCCACCGGCCTACATCACAGCCACAGCAACGTGGGGTCCGAGCCGTGTCTGTGACCTACACCACAGCTCACAGCAACGCTGGATCCTTTACTCACCGAGCAAGGCCAGGGATCAAACCTGCAACCTCATGGTTCCTAGTCGGATTCATTTCTGCTGCACCACGACAGGAACTCCGCCTTTTTTATTTTTTCAAGTTGTGTTGAAGTAGGGTTGATTTACAATGTTGTGATCATTTCTGCTGTACAACAAAGTGATTCAGTTATGCATATGCACATGTCCCTTCTTTTTCAAATTCTTCTCCCATATAGATTATCGCAGACTACCGGGTAGAGCTCCCGTGCTCTACAGCAGGTCCCCACTGGCCGGTCACTCCATACACCACGGTGTGCACATGTCCGTCCCAAAGTCCCAGTCCATCCCTCTCCCCACCACCCTGTCCGCTTTGGTAACCACAAGTTTGTATTCAAAGCCTGTGAGTCTGTTTCTGTTCCACAAACAAGTTTTTTGTATTCTTTCTTTTAGATTCCACATATAAGTGATATCATATGATGTTTGTTTTTCACTGTCTACCTTCACTTAATACAGTAATCTCTAGATCCAACCATGTTGCTGCAAATGGCAATACTTCATTCTTTTTAATGGCCAAGTAATGTTCCATTTATATATGTAGCACATATTCTTTATCCATTCCTCTGTCAGTGGACATTTAGGTGGTTTCCGTGTCTCGGCTACTGTAAATAGCACTGCAATGAACATTGGGGTGTGTGCTATCTTTCTGAATTATGCTTTTCTCCAGATAGATGCCCAGGAGTGGGACTGCTGGGTCATATGGTAGTTCTATTTTTTGCTTGCTGAGGAACCTCCATACTGTTTTCCATAGTGTTTGTACCAATTTACATTCCCATCAATAGCGTAAGAAGGTTCTTTTTTCTCTACACCCTCTCCGGAATTTATTGTTGATAGAGTTTTTGATCATGGCCACGCTGGCTGGTGTCAGGTGATACCTCATAGTAGTTTTGATTTGCATTTCTCTAATAATTTGCAATGCTGAGCATCTTTCCATGTGTTTTTTAATTTCACTTAGCATAAGGCCTTTGATGTCCATCCATGTTGCTGCAAAGAGCAAGGTTTCATTCTTTTTCATAGCTGAGTAGTATTCCATTATATACATATATACATATACATGTATATATAATAAAATATCCATTATATATAATATTCACCATATTATATATATATTACAACTTCTTTATCCATTCATCCATCAATGGGCACTTAGGTTGTTTCCATATCTTGGCTACTATGACTAATGCTGCAGTAAACATGGGGTACATATATCTTTTCAGGTCAGCGTTTTTGTTTTCTTTGGATAAATACCCCAAAGTGGAATTGCTGGATCATATGGTAGTTGTATTTTTAATTTTTTAAAGGACCTCCCTGTTTTCCGTAGTGGCTGCCCCAATTTTTATTCCTACCAATAGTGCACAAAGGTTGCCTTTTCTCCATATCTTCACCAACACTTGCTTTAATTTCCCATCTTTTTGATGACAGCCATTCTGACAGGTGTGACGCGATATTTTACTGTGCTTTTGAATTGCATTTCCCCGATGATTAGTGATGCTGACCATCCAAGCTGACCATCTATACCAGTTTAGACTGTGCATGAGAGGGAAATAATGATACAAAGAGCACTTATTGAGTATCTGTTGTGTGCCAGGCAAATATTAGGTACTGAGACAAATGCAAAAGAGAGCTTCCCCCTCTAGAGAACCAGAGAGGAAGAGGCGGCGTATACAAGTCCTCACAACGTAAGGTGGTGGGGGTTCTAATGAGGGACAGATGGGGTGCTGGGGAACCCCAGAAGAAAGTGCAGGTGCTGTGTAAGCTCTACCACTCGCTCTCCTTTATCTTTCATTTACCCATGTGTTTATTAAACATCTATTACGGGCTAGGTACTCCTCTAGATTTTGGAAGCACCAGAGTGGACAGACAGACAAGGTCCCAGCTCTCAAGTAGTTTACATGCCTTATAAACAAATTCTTTTGGGGAGAGGAGGGATAAATTAGCAGATTGGGATTAACGTATACACACCACTATGTACAGAATAGAAACTAACAAGGGCCAACTGTATAGCACAGGGAAATCTATTTAATATTCTATAATAATCTATATGGGAAAAGAATCTGAAAAAGAACGGATGTGTATGTGTGTATGTGTGTGTGTGTGTGTGTGTGTGTGTGTGTGTACGCACTAACACGCATTTATACATATAACTGAACTGTTTTGCCGTATGCCTGAAATTAACACAATATTGTAAGTCAACTATACTCCAATCATTTTTTTTTTTTGGTCTTTTTGCCTTTTGGCTGCACTTGCTACATACAGTATTCTTTTTTCTTTTTTAATTTTTAATTTTTTTTTTTTTTTTTTTTGTGCTTCCTAGTCGGATTCGTTAACCACTGAGCCATGGCGGGAACTCTCCAGTAACATTTTTAAAAAGATGAAAAGAAAACAATAAACAAATCCTTTTAAAACCTAAAAAATAAGCAGTTCTCGTCACAGCTCAGCAGAAACAAATCTGACTTGTATCCATGAGGATGCAGGTTTGATCCCTGGCCTCCCTCAGTCGGTTAAGGATCCGGCGTTGCCGTGAGCTGTGGTGTAGGTCACAGACACGGCTCAGATCGGGCGTGGCTGTGGTTGTGGCTCGGCTGGCAGCTACAGCTCCGATTAGACCCTTAGCCTGGGAACCTCCGTATCCCGCAGGTGCGGCCTTAAAAAGCAAAAAAACAAACAAAAAAACCCTAGAAAATTAAATAACTTTTCAGAGGGTTAGGTGCTATAGAGATCCTAAAACAGAGTATTGAATAGAGTCTGACAGGTTAAGGAAGGGCTCCTACTTTAACTGGGTGGTCCTGGAAACTCCAGTGACATTGGGGCTGGAACCAGAGCGACACGGCAACCGGGAGGAGCGCCCTTGGGGCAGAGCGCAGAGGCGAGCAGAGATGCCAAGGCCGGCAGCGGCGCGAAGGTCAGCGCGGCTGGAGTGACGGGTGGACGGGCAGACGTCCGCCCGGCCGGGCCCGGACCTGTCAGCCACAGCAATGACTCTGAACTTTTCCCTGCGGTCAGAGGCCTTGAGAGGTGTTTAAGAAGGGGGAGTGGCACCCTCCATTCGTGTTTTCAACTGGCCCTTCTGGGGACCCCACAACAGCACGCCAGGTCGGAGAGCTGGTGACACAGATGAGGCCTGGCAGCAGTGGGGCAGAGGGGCAGCCAGATCGGGGTCTGTCTGAGAAGTAAGGTTGGCAAAACTGCTGATGGGAGGGCCGAAGGTGTGTGAGAATGAGAAGTCTGAAACGGCTGGAGTGGCTGCGGCGAAGAAGATGGGAAAGCGGGGACCCGTTCAGGCTGCAGGCTGGACCAGGCATGGTGATTTCTATTCAGTGCAAGTTACTGGCAGCCATCGCAAAGACTCTGATTTTTCTCAAATACTTTGCCCATTTTTAAATTGGGTTGTTTTTAATTGAATTGTAGAGTTCTTTATATAGTCTCAGTACTAGTTTCTGGAGTTCCTATCATGGTTCAGTGGCAACAAACCTGACTAGGATCCATGAGGACCTGGATTTGATCCCTGGCCTCACTCAGGGGGTTGAGGATCCAGCGTTGCTCTGGCTGTGGTGTAGGCCAGCAGCTGCTGCTCTGATTCAGCCCCTTGCCTGGAAATTTCTATATGCCATGGGTGCAGCCCTAAAAAGACCAATAAATTAAAAAATTAGGGAGCTCCCACCCTGGCTCAGTGGTTAACGAACCCAACTAGCATCCATGAGGAGGCAAGTTCAATCCCTGGCCTCACTCAGTGGGTTAAGGATCCAGCGTTGCCGTGAGCTGTGGTGTAGGTCAAAGACGTGACTCAGATCCCATGATGCTGTGACTGTGGTGTAGGCCAGCAGCTGGAGCTCTGATTTGACCCCCTAGCCTGGGAACCTCCATATGCTTCAGGTATGGCCCTAAAAAAGACAAAAGACAAATAATAACAATAATAATAAATTTTTTTAAAATACTGGTTCTTATCAGATGACTGATTTGCAAAGATTTTCTCCCATTCCCTGAGTTATCGTTTTCCCTTCTCAATAGTGTTCCTTGAGGTACAAAGTTTTTAATTTTGATGAAGTCCAGTTAATCTGTATTTGCCTTATTTTTCATTATTTTATGATGAAAGTGCAGTTGATTTACAATCTATTGTCAAGTTCTGTGACAATATTGTCAAAGTGACCCAGACACACACACGTCCCTGTGCTGTACAGTAGGGTCCCACTGCCCATCCATTCCGAACATAACAGTTTGCATCCAAAAAACCCCCAAAAGTTCCATCCACCCCACTCCCTCCTGTTTCCCACCTGGGAGCCCCAAGTCTGTTCCCCTTGGCCATGATCTGATTCTGTTTTTTCATATAGGATCTTCTGTTCCGTATTTCAGATTCCACAAATAAGTGATATTATATGGTATTGGTCTGAATCTTTCTGACTTACTTCACTTAGGATGAGAGTCTCTAGTTCCATTCATGTTGCTGCAAATGGCATTAGCTTGTTTTTTTTACAGCTGAGTAGTATTCCATTGCATATATGTAGCATATCTTTTTAATCTGTTCATCTGTTGATGGACATTTCGGTTGTTCCCATGTCTTGGCTATTGTGAATAGTGCGGCAACGAACACAGGGGTGCATATATCTTTTTCAATGAAAGTTTTGTCTGGATATATGCCCGGCAGTGGGATTGCTAGATCATATGGTAATTCTGTATTTTCTGAGGTACCTCTGTACTGTTTTCCATAGCAATGTACCAATTTACATTCCCAGCAACTGTGGTATATGAACTTTCCAGAAGAGGCAAAAAGAGGGACACAAATTAGAGGAGTGACTGCCAAGGGATAGTGGAGAGTGGGGGAAGTAGAATATATGTGGTTTCTTTGGGAGCGTGATGAAAATATCCTGGAATTGGATAGTGGTGATGATTGTATAACATTGTAAATGTACTAAGAATCTTTGCAGTGCATGCTTTGAAAAGATTACATTTTTTAAAAAGATTAAAATGGTGATTTTATGTTACGTGCATTTTGTATCAGTAAGATTTTTTTTTTT
>PVHT021183710.1:31350971-31372717 GCA_004024745.2 Catagonus wagneri
CGGGAGCGCCCCAGACCTGCAGAGAATCACAGTTAGATTTCGACAGGATGAGCAGAAAGATAAGAGCTGTGCGCTGGGCTCCTTGTTTGTTTTTTGAAGAGAAGTGCCCAAGATAGCTGGAGAGAGACACGGGACAGGGGATCTCTCCTAACTTCTTTTCCATTATAAAATTCAGTTTTTATCTCGCCAACTCCAAACACGCCCCCTGGGACCAGCCGCTCTGGAATTTAACCCCTTCCCGCCTGCGGACTCTGTTCAGCATCACTTTTCCAGCCCGCCTCTGGCTCAGAGAGGGGGCGGCGCTGGGCTGAGGCCGAGGGCAGACACACGGGTAAACAGAGGAGCTCCCGGCCTGGACAGGCCTCCTTGGCCACCTGCACCGAACCAGCTGGTTCAAGTTGAAGATGGAACACAAGCTGGCAGACATGTCTTTTCTTTTTTTGAAAAACAGCCGCAGTTGCCGCAAATGGAAGTTTCCCAGGCTAGGGGTCAAGTCAGAGGTACAGCTGCCAGCCTACACCACGGCTGCAGCAACTCGGGATCCCAGCCACGTCTGCGACCTACACCACAGCTCACAGCAACGCCAGATCATTCACCCACTGAGCGAGGCCAGGGATCGAACCCACATCTTCATGGATACCAGTTGGATTCGTTTCCGCTGCACCAAGACAGCAGCTCCTGGCCAACACGCTCTAAACCCTCTTCCCTGACCCTCCAGGAGTCTCACAACCTGCTGCCGCCCCAGTCTGTTGCCAAGCATGGGCCACCCCCCCCAGACTTTCATCCCTCCTCGCCTCCGTTCCCTCTACTGGAAGAGCCCTGCCCCTTTCTTCAACCATTAGTATCTGCTGATCTTTCCAGATCAAACTGGATGCTTGTCCTTTTCTTGAGGGACCCCTTCAACGTCTAGACTTCCCTCTGCCCAGGGGCCCGGTGCACGGTCCCTAGTCCGCTCCTCGCTGAAGTCCCTGGAGGGCTGGAAATGGGCTCGACTGACTTTTGTTCTTTCTAGTACCTGACAGGCTCCTGTAAATGTGGAATGAATGGGCAACTGCCTGAATAAATAAATGACACCATTCTCAACTCGCTAACAAAAGGGACTCTTCCACAGAGTCATAGAAAGACATCAAGGATCATCTTTCCCAGCCCAGTCCTACTTCTTCCTAGATGTGTGGCCTTGGGTAAGTGACTTAACCTCTCTGTGCCTCAGTGTCTTCGTCTGTAAAAACAGAACAGAATGATAGGACGACCGTGAGCATCAAATGCTAGTGTAGATAAGATACTTAAAGCTGTGCCTGGCACAGAGTCAGTGCTCAGTGAAGGTCAGAGTTTATCACCGTCACCGCAGTGACACCATGGACGCCTGGCCCAGAAGTCCACCCATCTTGTCCCACCGCGCCCCCGCTCCGTCTCCACTGCCTGCCGCGAGGTTGGCTGTAAACAGCCTCACCCGCCCCCTTTGGAGGCTTGCCCTCAGAGGGCGCCCCCCTGGGTCCCCAGCGCCCCCGTGCGGCGCATAGTCGGCGCCTGGCTGACGCGGGCTACACAGGCCAGCCTCGTCCCGTCCCCGGGGTAGGACAGTCTGTGCTCCGGAGTTCCTGCGCATGTCCATCTGCGCATCCTTCCTCCTCCCCCCTCCCCCCCAACTGCCTTAAACAAGGGTCTCCATCTCAGGCTCCGATTCTAGGGACCCCGAGCTACACGATTCGATTCGTCACCACCGTTGCCCCCAGAGAGGGGGCGACAGACGCGGAGGGGTGGCCTAGAAGGTCCACGGCCGAGGTTAGGAACAGAACCAGTTGGAGGTCGGGCCATGACCGAGAGTTAGATATTTTCGAGGAGCCCAAGTTTCTGAGGCTCTAAGGAATCGGTTTAAGAAACAACGGAATGAATTAACCAACAATCAGCTCAAAAAAAATCAAGAAAAAGCCTGCGGTACCTGAGGTCCACGCGGAAAGTCTCGGGCCGTGGGGCGTCGCGGCAGGCAGACCGCCTCGGGTGAGGCCAGTTATCCTGGGATGGGAGCTGAGGAGTCCAGGCCAAAGGGAGCCCTTCAGGCCGGCACGGTAGGTGGGAGTGGAAAGTGGGGGCCAGTCCGCAGTCCTGCACTTGCCTTGGCCTTACTGCCGACCCCACCTCTGCAGACGTGCCATCCGCCAAGCTCTCTGGAGCCCGCAGCCCTCCCGCAGCTCGTGCGCCCGCGTGCCCAGCCCAGCTGGAAATCATCTCCGCTTGACGACCCCGTGGCAGCTATCGAATTCAACCTATCACACCTGACCTTGAGGTCGTGGAGGGCAGCATTCAGGCCGTGGATTTTTGGCCTACCCCACAGGGGAACGGCCATGAGCGAGAATGTGGACAGAAATCACAGGCGCTGGCTGTGGGGTGGCGATCGTGACCGTGATTTTCCTTGTGTGTGCAGGCTGGGAGCAAGCCCGGACCACCCCCGTCACAGCTGCTGCAACTGATGAAGCTAGAAGCAAATCCAAGCCCAGCTGAAACACACTAAGGAAAGGAATATAGCCTGCGGGTGAAGCATTTAAAGGCATTTGATGTAATTAGATGGATAGTCTGATAGGAATAGGGGCTGATGGGAAAGCTCTGCAGGGCCTGGTGAGGGAGTTCTTTTTTAGGGCCACACCTGTGGTATATGGAGGTTCCCAGGCTAGGGGTCCAGTTGGAGCCGCAACCTCGGCCTACACTACAGCCACAGCAACAAGGGACCCGAGCCGTGTCTGCGACCTACACCATAGCTCACAGCAACGCCAGATCCTTAACCCACTGAGCGAGGCCAGGGTTCAAACCTGCGTCCTCATGGATGCTACTTTGTTTGTTAACCACTGAGCCACGGTGGGAACTCCCAGGTCTCTTTTCAAGTGAAAGGAATTTTTTTTTTCTAATTACGAAAGTAGCATCTATATGTAAACAATTCGAAGTAAGCAGAAGCATATAAAACAAACAATATTAGTACCTGATTCCCTCCCATCTTCAGCAATACCTACTATTGACGGTTTGACTATTTTACCAGATATATATTTTTGGGCCTTACCTGCATCCTGCAGAAGTTCCCAGGCTAGGGATCGAGCCTATGCTATAGTAGTAACCAGAGCTACGGCAGTGACAACCCCCGATCCTTAACCTGCTGAGCTACCAGGGAACTAACTCCCCCCTTTTTTTTTCTTTTTAGGGCCATACACATGGCATAGGGAAGTTCCCAGGCTAGGGGTCGAATCAGAGCTGCAGCTGCCGACCTATAGCACAGCCACAGTAACTCAGGATCTGAGCCGTGTCTGCAAACTACACCACAGCTCAGGGCATCACCAGATCCTTAACCCACTGAGTGAGGCCAGGGATCAAACCTGAATCCTCATGGATACTAGTGGGGTTCGTTATCACTGTGCCATAACAGGAACTCCTCCCAGATATTTTTTAATAGACATATTCAGAGGACAAATAGGTGACAGATATATACACACAATTCTGCAATGTTTCCCGTTCTTTTCTCTGCCTTCAGATATTTCTACAATTAGTACCTCATTCTGTTTAACATCTAAAAATTGACATAATCATTCAATAAATATTTATCGTGTACCTACTACATGCCATATAACACATTAGACACTGAAGATAAAGTTCTATATTCATGGCCTTTTAGATTCCTTTTTTTTTTTGCCAAACCAAGTCAAACTGTGATAATATAACAGTGATCTTTTATGTAATATATACACCTGTTTACATATATCTTTGAGTACGTGTTCAAGAATTTCTATAGGAAATTCTATAGGAATTGGATGGCTCAAAGCAAATACTCATTACAAATCTGAAAGTTATTGCCAAATTGCTCTCCAAAAACAGGTCATGACAATTTATTTTTCCACCAGTAATGTACAAGATATATATTTACACACATCTTAATCAACAACAAATATCATTCTCTTTATTCCTTGCCAGTTTGGTAGATAAAAACTTAAACCATGTTTTTAAATTTTTCATTTTAAAATTACTTTTATTTCTTTATCTATTTTTTTTATTTTTCTGTCTTTTTAGGGCTGCACCCTTGGCACATGGAAGTTCCCAGTCTAGGAGTCTAATAGGAGCAGCAGCTGCCAGCCTACCCCACAGCCACAGCAACGTGGGATCCAAGCCGCGTCTGCAACCTACACCACAGCTCATGGCAACGCCAGATCCCTGACCCACTGAGCAAAGCCAGGGATCGAACCCATGTCCTCATGGATACTAACTGGGTTCTTTACATCTGAGCCATGATGGGAACTCCTAAAATTACTTTTATAATTGGTATTTTTCATGTGTTTAATAACCACCTGAATTTCTAATTTGGTAAACTGACTGTTATATAATTTCCTTTTAGAAAAATCAGCTTCTCAGATTTCCCATTGTGGCGCAGTGGGTTAAGAACCCAAGTAGTATCCATGGGATGTGGGTTCGATCCCTGGCCTTGCTCATTGGGTGAAGGATCTGGTGTTGCTGCAAGCTGCGTGGTAGTCGGCAGACGCAGCTTAAATCTAGCATTTTCATGGCTCTGATATAGGCCAGTGGCTGAGGCTCCAATTCGACCCCACGCCCAGGAACTTCCATATGCCACAGGTACAGCCCTAAAAAGAAAAAGAAAAAAGAAAAATCAGCTTCTCATTAATTTCTTGGAGTTCTATATACATAATGGAAGTTAAATCCTTTGTCATGTATGTTGCAAATATTTTTCCTCAATTTGATTATTTTGCAACTTTCTTTATGCGTAGTTTTTCTTGAACAGAAATTTAAAAGTTTATATTATCAAATTGCATTATCTTAGTTTTATATCGTGGTTTTATATCGTGTTACAAACGTTTCTTATTCATATATCATTAGTCCGTCCACAGTTTTGTTTACAAGGATTGATTCTAGCATATGTGGAGACTTACACTGCATTTGGTGTGTGTGGGGGGACATATAAATACTTCTGTAAGCCAAGTTGTTTTTAAGCTCTTGTAATTACAGTTTAATACAGGACCAAATAATAAAAAATATTACATAGAAATGAGAATGCCTACGAACTATGTTAAATTAAAAGCCATCTGGAGTTCCCATTGTGGCTCAGGGGAAACGAATCTGACTAGCATCCATGAGGACGCAGGTTCGAACCCTGGCCTCACTCAGGGTTAAGGATCCAGCATTGCTGTGAGGTGTGGTATAGGTCGCAGACACGGCTCAGATCCGCATTGCTGCAGCTGTGGTGTAGGCTGGCAGCTGCAGCTCCGATTTGACCCCTAGCCTGGGAACCTCCCTATGCCTAGAGTGCAGTCCTAAAAAAAAAAGGAGACAAAAAAATTTAAAAGCTATCTAATGAATTGTTTTGAAATAGGTATTGTTCTAATTACAGAAGTAATATATGTTTATTATAATTAGAGGAAGGGACACCACAATTGCACAAGGAACAAAAGCTTCCCACAAAATTGCATTCCCCCAAATAACCACAGTTTACATTTCACTATTTTCCTTTCTTTTTTTTCCTAAAATTCTTGTGCACTTATAAATTTTTTTTTTAAACAAAACTGGGTTCATAGTCTTCTGGTACAAGCTTTTGTTACTCAATATCAGACTGAATTTGTGGTTGATTAATCCATCAGTATTTGATTCCTAAGGAGAGCCTTTTAAGATAATAAAGATATACACACCCACCCAAACAATCTGTCCTGGCCCAGTCTCTTCATCCCTTGATCTTTTATTATCTCATCCTTTTTTCTTTCCTTTTCTTTCCTTTTCCAGCTCCTCTTGTAGGTGACCGTGGAGCTGTGCAATACCAGGAAGGTGCATTCTTTTTTCCCTGTTTCCCCAGGCTGTAGTTAAGGACCACATAAGCAACACTTACTGCTGTTGCAATGGAATCCAGAAACAATAGCGTATTTGTGCTCCTCCCAGCTTTGGATAAACCCAGCACCCTCCTGTTTTCTCCTGGACATCATCTCCGCACATTTCAGAGAGACTTTTCTGTTTCCGATGATCTCTAGCTTCTCAGGAGTGTCTCCTGATACGCTGGTTCTGAATTTCAGAACACCCACAGCCACCCTCCAGTTTCTGACACATCTAATAGTGTTCAGTGAGTCAGAACAGCCAGATCAGTGGAAGTGTGCGTGGCGGTCAGCGGAACCACAGATACTGCAGCTAGAGGGCGCTCACGCCCTCGCAATTCTCAGGAATCGCACGCCCTGAAAGAGGTTTTCCCAATAGTACCGAAATGCAGGATGGAACTGGAGACTCTCTTACTAAGTGAAGTAGGTCAGAAGGAGAAAGACAAATACCACATGATAGCACTTATATCTGGAAGCTAATATATGGCACGCATGAACCCGTCTACAGAAAAGAAGCAAACTGATGGATATGGAGAGCAGAGTTGTGGTTGCCAAGGGGGAGGGGGAGGGAGTGGGAGGGACTGGGAGTTTGTGGTTAGTAGATGCAAACTATTGCATTTGGAGTAGATAAGCAATGAGATCCTGCTGTATAGCACAGGGAACTATATCTGATCACTTGTGATGGAACATGATGGAGGACAAGGAATGAAAAAAAGAATGTATATACACGTATAACTGGGTCACTTGGCTGTACAGCAGAAATTGACAGAACGTTGCAAATCAACTACAATAATTTTTTTTTAATTAAGAAAAGAAGAGGCTTACAATCTTGGGGGAAGGGAAAGCGATATTCTTGGTCCCATAAAATAACTGACAAGAAATTGTAATACATTCATTTTCCAAATAAAACCAACATATGATAAGTACAGCTTGTCAGCTACTGCTCTAAGCCCTAGAGGCTTTTCCCAGCACTCCTAAGAGACAGGTACACAGAGCAATCAAGCCCTCTCCTTCCAGATAAGGCACTGAGAGAATTAGTGGTTTTCCCAAGGTCACAGGGGCAGAGGTGAAAGTCAAACCCAGGCAGCTAGCTCCAAAGGCCACACTGAGTCATCATGAATTGGCTAAAAAAAAAAAAAAAAGGCTTTTGAGGGTGGACATCAAATTAACATTGATTATATCCCTGGAGAGTGAGAACTATTAGGTGTCTACATTATTTCCTTTCTGCACAAAGTTCTGCATTGTTGAAAATTATTTCCCAAACATAAACTGTTATGGGTATCTTTAAAATTCACCCCTTTTATCAGAATAATATAAAAGAGTATAAGAAATCGCTCAACTGTGGTCAAGGTCAGATTCAGGCTACATGGGTCATGAAGCTTATACATGGTGGGACGGGAGGGTTCTTTATGAAAAAGAATTCGAAGCAGAAAGACAAAATTAGATATGAAAGTAAAATACATTTTGATTGAAAAAGAAATCACAACAAATTACAGAATTTTAGAAAGTGAAAAATACAGAAACCAAAGCCATGAAAAATTACATAGTATACCTCTGTTATACTTTTGCCTATTTTTTGGTTGTATATATACTTTTTGTATGACCATCTCCACTAATGACAATAATTCTGCAATATCAATGTCCTGGAGAGAAGAGGAAGCAATTCAAATGCATTTTAGAATGCATTATATGGGACTGAGCTACATAATCGTTTAATCAAATTACTCAAACTGTGTACCATAACTTATAGATGAACATGCACGAGAGTTTTGTCACAGGAACACTGAGGTTGCTTTGCTGTGATTTTAGTGCTTCTGAATCCCTTTTTTTTTTTTTTTTTTTTCTGAAATTGCCAGGCTTCATCAGGAGGTGTCTCATATGCTAAGACTGGTCTGTGGAAATCAGTTGGGATCCCCATCAGTTTTTATGTTGGAGGCATAAAAACGCAATTTGACACTATAAAAATGCTACTTCACAGTTTATAGTATTGCTACAGTTTTGTACCCGACTCACACAAGTACTCTGGTCAATTCTGTGCTGCATTGATTCTCAATTTTTTTTTTTTTTAATTTTATGGGCGCACCCACACTATGTGGAAGTTCCCAGGCCAGGGACTGAATCCCAGCTGCATCTTTGACCTACACCACAGCTACGGCAATGCTGGATGTTTAACCCACTGCACCACCCTGGGAATTGAGTCCTCATCACCGAAGTGACAGAGCCACTGCGGTCAGATTCTCTTTTTTTTGTCCTTTTGCCTTTTTTATCTAGAGCCGCACCCGCGGCATATGGAGGTTCCCAGGCTAGGGGTCTAACAGGAGCTGTAGCCGTCGGCCTTCGCCACAGCCACAGCAACGCGGGATCCGAGCCACGTCTGCAACCTACACCACAGCTCACGGCAACGCCAGATCCTTAACCCACTGAGCAAGGTCAGGGATCGAACCCACAACCTCATGGTTCCTAGTCGGATTCGTTAACCACTGAGCCATGATGGGAACTCCTGCAGTCAGATTCTTAACCCACTGCACCATGGCAGGAATTCCTGATTCTCATTTTATTTTTTTGTCTTCTTAGGGCTGTACCCCCGGCATATGGAGGTTCCCAGGCTAGGAGTCGAATTGGAGTTGTAGCCGCTGGTCTACGCCACAGTCACAGCAACTCGGGATCTGAGCCACGCCTATGACCTACATCCCAACTCACGGCGATGCCAGATCCTTAACCCACTGAGAAAGGCAGGGGTTGAACCTGCATCCTCATGGATACTAGTCAGATTCATTTCCACTGAGCCACAGCAGGAATTCCCTGATTCTCATTTTAAAAGCAAGGTAGTATGGTGCGTTCTAACTGTATACATGGCATTATTGAGTATTTTCTGTCTTGAGGGAACATCAGTCAGAACCAAATATTCCATTTATAATTTTGTACCTCTAAGGATTAAAAGAACATTCCCCAGACTAGCTTCTGTCTCTGCACGTTTGGACTCTTCTTCTTCTCTTCCAGTGTCAGGTGCAGTGGGACATGCTGATACTGCGACAGGACTCGTGCTGGCAGGTGAGTCTGTGACGAGGACATCGGAGTATTCTCGGAAGCCATTCTTACCGAGAATAGCCAGTGAAGAAATGTGTGTACCACACGGACAGAGCCGTTGAACCCAAAACAAATACAGCTCTAACTTAACTTTTTAAAGAGCTGGAATCCCCCAAATGCCAGGGCCTCTCCATCCACACACATCTGCTGGGGGGGAAGTGATGGAGGGGGAAGCAAGTGGGAGGAGATAATACGCGCGTGGCAGTTAAAATATTTTAACATTTGCTTTTTTTTTTTTTTTTGGCCTTTTAGGGCCCTTTAGGGCCACAGTCGCGGCATATCCAGGTTCTCAGGCTAGGGATCTAATCGGAGCCTCATCTGCCACCTACACCACAGCTCATGGCAACCCTGAATCCTTAACCCACTGAGTGAGACCAGGGATCGAACCTGCATCCTCATGGTTACAAGTCAGATTCGTTTCTGCTGCACCACAACGGGAACTCCAACGTTTGCACTTGTATCAAAAGCATATGGCCACATGAGCCTCTGCAAGGACCACATTATTAGAAGTTCTGAAGCCAAAGCCTCTTTCACGTTACAGTAAATCTGCCCTGACCGTGGTGAAGACGCTAACTGCAATAAGGCTGAGTTCATGGATGAATCGGTGTGGACTGGAGTGCTAAGAAAATCCTCATGTTTGAAGCAGGCACTGGGCTCAGTCCTGAACCCCTGGCAGGCTCCCTCCTCGACGGAGGAGCAGGACGGACCGAAGCCACAGGTTTCTGCAGTCTGCCCCGAAGCAGACACGCATGCGTGTGGGTGCAAAATGTGTTCTCCCGCCAACGAAAACATTTTTTTCATCACTGGCTCAGAGCTGCCCAATCAGAGCCAACGGCAATACATTTCCACATCACTAAAGAATGAGACTTGAGTTTTCTTCCCGGTCTCCTCTCCTCAACACAACCAGCAAATAATCCCCCCCAAGCCAGGATCAATCAAAGCGTCAGGCATTTGGCACACATGTGTCCACCATCCGCCTTGCTCCAGCGCAGGAATCTGAGAATGCTGGGTTTACACTCAGGCAGAGGGGAGGCGGGGAGAGAGGCACCGGCTGGAGACAGTTTTCTGGGTAGACACAGGAAGCAAGGTTTGCTGAGCCAACCTGGCCCAACTCTCATTCCTCCACCCCTTTCTTTTTTTATTTTTTGGCTGCCCCCTGCATATGGGGTTTCCGGGCCAGGGATCAAATCTGAACCATAGTTGTGACCTACGCCACAGCTGCCGCAACCCCAGATCCCTAACCTACCCACTGTGCCGGGCTGGGGATTGAAACTGTGTCCCAGCGCTCCCAAGATGCCTCTGATCCCATTGGGCCACAGCAGGAACTCCTCGTTCCCTTTTCTTTTCCATATTGTCTGCGGCCTCCTGTTCCTGGGGGAAAGGGCAGCGCTTCCTGCCAGAGGCAGCAGCCAGTCAGCCATTTGGAAGCTGGGAGTTGATCCTGGCCCTGGTCCTCTGCCTGTGTCTTTATTTTATTTATTTATTTATTTATTTATTTATTTTATTTATTTATTTTGCCTTTTGTCATTTTAGGGCCGCACCCGGGGCATGTGGAGGTTCCCAGGCTAGGGGTCTAATCAGAGTGTAGCCGCCGGCCTAAGCTGCAGCCACAGCAACACAGGATCCGAGCCGCATCTTCGACCTACACCACAGCTCACGGCAACACTGGATCCTTAACCCACTGAGCGAGGCCAGGGATCAAACCCGCAACCTCGTGGTTCCTAGTCGGATTCGTTTGACGGGAACTCCTGCCTGTGTCTTTAATATGCTCTGTTTTATCCTCAGTCTTGCTCCTCTTGGTCCAGGGTCCTACTCTGGAAATATCAGAGAAAGGCTCCCAGGGGGACCCTGAATGTAAAGACTTGATACTTTAAGGAGCTCTGGGCTCGGGCAACAACAGCCACAGCCATCAGCACGGAGGTCTCCCGCGTAAAGCACCAGGACACAAATGTCATTTAGCCCACAAACATTTGTTCAGCACCTACTGGATGCCAACTGCTCTCTTAGATGCCAGAGTAACAGAGCGGCTGAGGGTTTCCAAATACCCCCTGTCCTTCCAGATCATAAATGCAATTGCCCTCTTGGTTTCCCATGAGTTGATGTCTAGGAAATTTGCAAAAATACATCACGCTAGAATTCAGCCGGGTTGGTTCCCAGGTCAGCTTCCGTGCCCGGCACCGGGGATGGGTCACTTGTAATAAAGCAGCCGCCTTGCTGATCAGCTAGTTTGGTGTGGGGCCAGAGTGGGTCTCTGAACACTGGCACAGAGAAAGAGAAAAGCTTAAGGAACAACTGTGGAGTTCCTGCCATGCCACAAGAAAAGAGAAAAAAAGGAACAATTGTCAACTGCCAGGTTCAATGCATTTCAGGATACGAAACCATTTATTAACTACTTCTTGCTTTCCCTTCATGATGTTTACATAATCCTTTAATTAGTCCTCTTTTTTTCTTTTCTTTTTAGGGCTGCACCTGTGGCACATGGAAGTTTCCAGGCTAGGGGTAAAATTGGAGCTGTGGCCGGCAGCCTATACCACAGCCACAGAAACAGGATCTGAGCCACATCTGTGACCTACACCACAGCTCACGGCTACGCCAGATCTTTAACCCACTGAGCAAGGCCAGGGATCGAACCCAAATCCTCATGATTACTAGTTGGATTCATTTCTGCTGTGCCACAACGGGAACTCCTGTAATGATTACATATTTTTACATCCACGCCCAGCTCACTAGCCCGTTCCACTGACTGACATCTTTATGGTGCTAAAATCACACTGCTTTAACCTGCAAGGCTAGAACCTTATTTCCTCAATCCTGCCTTGTTTCCCCTCATTTTTTCCATCTATCTTGCCCCTCTTTTCGGAGGGGGATAAGAAAGAAAGATATAATCTCGAGCTTCCCTTAAGGAGCTTGCATTCTATGTACGAAAAGAAGATTTATATATGCCCTTGGAACAAGTGTTGTCCTCACAGCAAGCGCTCAGAATGGCCTTATTAAAATAGCAAGTTCAAATACGATGCAAAAATATCACCAACCAGTTTTTCTATTAACCACTTGCTACTCATAAAAAAGGTTCCAATTACCTCAGCGTGCACACACACACATACACACACATACGAATCTCTGTTGCACAATCTTGCTCTTGTTTTTCAGACTGACCTGATTCAAACTGTGTAAAGTAAAACTCATTCTGCTGAGAGAAAGAAAATAAGGTGGGGCAGGAATACTATCATAGAAAGTTTGTAGACATGTGCAGCCACAGATGGGGAAACTATGGGAATTTAGGGACTATTTTCCCATCAGCACTTTGCTGATTTAGAAGCACAAGGTGTATTCTATATTATCACATCACTTATGAACTTACTATACTTGGCCTTTCCAGAGATGGAAAAGTTTGATTTAAGACAAGGATTGGAGTTCCGTTATGGCTCAGCAGTTAACGAACCCTAGCCTCGCTCAGGGGGTTAAGCGTTGCCATGAGCTGTGGTGTAGGTCGCAGACATGGCTCGGATCCCGCGTTGCTGTGGCTGTGGCGAAGGCCGGCAGCTACAGCTCCTGTTAGACCCCTAGCCTGGGAACCTCCATATGCCGCGGGTGCGGCCCTAAAAAGCAAAAAAAAAAAAAAAAGAAGAAGAATAAGAAGACAAGGATGACAAGGCTTCTCTCATCCACAAGGTAAGATAGGGCACGGAAAAAAAAAGCTTTTTCCAATCAAATTTTTCTGATTTTAAAGACTCTAAAAGTAATATGTTCCCCAGGGACCCAAGGTTAATTCTGGGCCTCCAGAAATTTCAGCAAGAATACTCGGCTCTGCATCCGCTGTGATATAGGTAGATCTGTCTCTGGACCTGGCCCATCCATGCCGCCCCCTTCAGGGTGGAGCCTGCCTGTGCCCCTCGGAGCTGCGCATAGGAGGAGGGTAGCAGAGGGTTTCCGGAGCTTTGAGTCCCGGAGCTCTAAAGCTGGAGTGTGCCGGTGGTACAAATGGTGCCTGTCCCCAGCCAGTGCGTGGTGCATGTTGACACATATCAGAATCACCTACCGAATCGGGTGGTCCAGGAGTGGAGCCCACACATGCAAACTTTTTCTTTTTGTCTTTTTAGGGCTGCACCCAAGGCATATGGAGTTTCCCAGGCCAGGGATCCAATCGGAGCTACAGTTGCCAGTCTACACCATAGCCACAGCAACACCAGGGCCCAGCGGTGTCTGCCACCCACACCACAGCTCACGGCAACGCCGGATCCTTAACCCACTGAGCGAGGCCAGGGATCGAACCCTCATCCTCACGGATGCTAATCAGGTTTGTTACTGCTGAGCCACAACGGGACCTCCCACATGCAAAATTCTAACAGGGTTCCCAAGAGACCGCTGCCCCCCCAAGTCTGAGGCTGGACCAGAGACGCTACCAAGGCAGAGCTGATCTTTATTCAGTCTTGTGTCCAGGGCTCAGCACAGTGCCATGCATGTGGTAAGAAGCGCTTAATAAAGATTTACCAGATTGATCATAATAGGCACTAAATTCCAGCTGGATTTTAAAAACTAACGTTGTTCATACAGAAAAGAAATCACTGAAATAGCTTCCAAAGGCCATAAAACCAAGAAAAGGATACTCTTCACTTGATTTCAAAGAAAACATTTAAAAATGTTTCACAGTGACCGTGGCTGGAAATGTAGCTGGTATCAGCAATCACAAAAAATATGATTCTTTCATGATGGCTAAAGCGAAAGTACATCAAGCCAGAGGCAGCAGACGGGGGAGGGGGGACAGCTCTGACAATAGTCAGACTTCATGATACAAAATACTTAAAAATAAAATCCACCTGGAGATTTAAGCACCATTATTTCTTTCCCGTCTTGTCATCCACCCGCCCCCACCCCCGCCCCGGCTCGCTCTTTTTCGGCAGCTTCTCCTCTCTGCCTGTCTCTCTCCCACATTCTCTGCAGCTGTCACTCTCTCTTATCTTCTCGGGAGCCATAACGAATGATTTGAATGCTTGGATTTGATGCAAAGACTGTTGAAAGACCACACAGAACAAATCCGGGGAGACTTCGAAAGGATCTAGAACTTGGGCGTGAGCAGGCTTTAGCCGTGCACAGAGCGTCCAGGGTGCTATCCCAGGAGAGCAATTTGTAAACACTGAGATGCCCTTAGGAAACGTGCTGTTTAAATAGGAGTTCGCACCTGGACTCACTCCAGTTCAACAAAGATCCATGGACCTAGCTGTGATGGATAAGGACAGAGTCTCCAGGTTGGTTTCCAATTCCAGCTCCAAAATCTGCCCCTCCTCTGTGCCTCGGTTTCCTCATCTGTAAAATGGGCAGCAATAGAGTTGATGTGAAAATTAAACAAGGCTTTGGTGACCCACAAATGTTTTTGGCCATGACTGTTCTTCTTTTAAAAGTAGGGAGTTCCTGTTGTGGCTCAGTGGGTTAAGAATCCGACTAGTCTCCATGAGGATGTGGGTTTGATCCCTGGCCTTGCTCAGTGGGTTACGGATGTGGCGTTGCCACAAGCTTGGATCCCGAGTTGCTGTGGCTGTGGCATAGACCCCTAGCCTGGAATCTTCCATATGCCACATGTTTGGCCCTGAAAAGCAAATGAAAAGGAAAAAAATTAATTTTAAAAAGTTTTAAATAAAGTGAAGTTATTATTCAAAAAAAAAAGAGTAGGAGTTCTCATTGTAGCACATAGGAAACGAATCAACTAGTAACCATGAGGCTGTGAGTTCAATCCCTGGCCTCGTTCAGTGGGTTAAGAATCTGGCATTGCCGTGAGCTGTGGTGTATTTTGCAGACTCAGCTCAGATCTGGCGTTGCTGTGGCTGTGGCGGAGGCCGGCAGCTGTAGCTCCAGTTCGACCCCTAGCCTGGGAACCTCCATATGCCATGCGTGCGGACCTGGAAAAGCAAAAAAGAAAAGAAAACAAGAATTTATCATTTAGTTGGGGCCAGTGGGCAGGATAATATAAACATCTCATACTAATTTTTCTTTCCTATTAATCCAATGATTTCTGGTTTTGCTCTTAAGCAGGACATAGTTTACATATATGCATATAATGGAAGAAATATTCATTAAGTCACTCTGCCAAGTGCTTTACCTAGTTATGTTAATTAATCC
The DNA here is from genome assembly GCA_004024745.2 of Catagonus wagneri. Classification (NCBI taxonomy): domain Eukaryota; kingdom Metazoa; phylum Chordata; class Mammalia; order Artiodactyla; family Tayassuidae; genus Catagonus; species Catagonus wagneri. The sequence goes on from PVHT021183710.1 coordinate 31,366,019, forward strand.
TCACAAAACCCTATGAAATAGGTATTATCCCTACTTTATAGATGAGGAAACTGAAGCTGAAAGTGGTTATTAACTTGCCCAAGATCCCACAGCCAGTCAGTGGCCGACTAAGATTTGAACTGAAGTCTCACTCACTCCAATTCATAAGCCCCTGTGCTACACCACGAAGCACCATGGAGCTTCCAAAACACGGCTAACGGGAGCCTTAACCCGCAGTTAAAGCTCTGCTGACCTGCAGAACAAACCAGCTCCCCGCAGGCCCCTCTCACAGCCCCACCCAGCTGACTCACCAAGAAACTGAAAAGGCAGCGTCAATAGAGAAGGTCACCAGCACATGGGAAATCTTGACTGGCAACCGCCACCTTGTCCTTCAAGCCTCCAGGCTAAGTGATCACACTCTGGGGAAGGGGATTAGGTAATTTCTGGCAAACGTGGGATCCCCGGTTGCCAGGCATCTGCGGTGTTTATTGTGCACTTGCTGGGCTCTCACAGACGCCCTCTTGGCGCTCCTATTTCCTCACCAGCGCTGAGAGCGAATCTGCGGCGGATCCATCCGTTTACGAAGTGATACGGCTGATTTCTTTTTCTCTCCACTAGGGATTCTGCACTGGCCAAGAGCTTGAGGTCTCGTCCGTCCTGGCTCAGAAGGGCCCATTCCCCGGAGCGTTTCTGGGCAGCTCTGGGAAAGGGTGACTTCTGGAGCTCACTTGTAGCCAGGTTTGGACAAGGTCCAAGATCTTACATCTGATCTCCTCCTCTTCTTTCTTGAATGCCGTCCACCAAGGGGTGTTTAGGAATGTGTTAATAATTCCCAGGAGAAATTGGCCAGGATCACCTCGTCATGACTAATGAAGCTGTCACCCCCCATTCCTTCCCGCTGTTTAATACCGCCTTCCAAGGAGCGCTTTATGAAGATGGATAGTATTGTAACTGCACCCAAGAAACTGGCACGATGTCAATGGAAACAGAGGCCAGCTTATTTTGCATGCCACTCTATTTTTCATTATACTTCACGAGAACTTGTTATTAAATGAAAATGAATTCGCCATTAGGGACTGGAGACTATTTAATAACTGCTGGGCAATAGTTCATGATTCTTCTTTTTCTTTACTTTTTTTTTTTTTTTTTTTGGGTAACTAGGGCAGACACCACATGAGTAGCTGTCCTTCTGGATTCGCTGAGGCTGAATTTTCTAGAACAATCTTCAACGTTATTACAACTTGGGGTTTGAAGCTGGGCTTGCAAGATTCTGATGAACTAGCCGTCTTAAAAACAGGAAGAGTGAGGTGGACTGTCGCCTTGAGTCTTCCCAGAAAACGACAGAGTGGGGATAGGACAGGGTTTTATGGGCAAGCAGGGTGTTTATGGTTTTCCCCATAGCGGGCAAGGAGGCTTTCTGAAAAGCAGTCTCCCCCTCTGCCCTTCCCCAAAGAGTGTGTGTCCGTCAGGATAGTCAGCGTTACTTTGCAGTAACAAATACACTCCCAAGATTCATGTTATCAGTGGCTAAAAATGACAAAGGTCTGTTTCTTACTTGTGCAACATGTCTATTATAGGGCTACTTACCTGTCATTTGTTATGTTGAGGAGATAATGCAACACCCATTCTCTGAATGGTGGCAGAGAAACACACACACAAAAGAGCTCTGAAGGGTCTCAAAGCAGCAATGAAAAGCTTGACCCTGGGAGTTCCTGGCATAACTCAGCGGAAACGAATCTGACTAGTATCCATGAGGATGCAGGTTCGATCCCTGGCCTCACTCAGTGGGTTAAGGATCTGGCGTTGCTGTGGTGTAGTTTGCAGATGTGGCTCGGATCCTGTGTGGCTGTGGCTCTGGCTATGGTGTAGGCTGGCAGCTACAAGCTCCGATTGGCCTCCTAGCCCGGGAACCTCCATATGCTGCAAGTGTGGCCCTAAAAAGACCCCCCCCCAAAAAAAGAAAAGCTTGACCTTGAATTCATCACACGGTCCCAATCAACCCCTAAGGGTGGGAGGGAATCAAGAATTCCAACCTTACTTCGTGCTCCAGACACCAAGATGTAGACGGAGCGTGTCTGCCGGTCAGCTCTCATAGGTACTAGGGTGAGATCAAAGCGAGGCGTCCTCAATCACTGGAAGGCCTGAATAGGGCAGAAAGTTAGTGAGACTTCGTCCTGCCACCTGCAGCTCTTTGAACTAAGGCATCGGCTCTTTCCCTGTCTTAAGCCTTGAACTGAAATAGCAGCTTTTCCTGGGTCTGGAGCCGCTCCTGTCGGAGATGAAAATGTGCCCGTGTTTGGACCCCGAGGCTCCACTTGGAGGCCAGAAGGGCCCAGGGCCGAGCACAGTGCCTGGTGGACTGAATGGAAGACGGCATCCAGGAATGTGGATTTAGGGTTAGAAGAGCCCTGATCCATCACTTACAGCTTGACCTTGGGCTCCGTGTTCAGTCTCTTCATCTGTAAAACAAATGATACTACCTCATAGCATGGTCACTATTTAGGATAATTTATGTACAGCACAGCGCCTGGCATGTGGCAAGCATTTAATAAATGGTGGCAGCTGTTTATTATTACACCTCAAGCCTGGCTGGGCTCCCCTCTCTGCAGGGTGGAGTTGCCTCTGACTCATTACTCAGGACAGGGTGGGAAGGAGGGTTTGGTCATTTGATGTCACTTTTTGGTGACATCAAATAGCCTTTATGTACATCCCAAAATGGTGAGGACTCTCCCCACGGCATGTGGAAGTTCCCCAGCCAGGGATCGAACTCGCACCACAGCAGCAACCCCAGCTGCTACAGTGACAATGATGGATCCTTAAGCTGCTGGAGCAAAGAGGAGAGGAAAAATGTTTCCAGGCAGGAAACAGCCTGTGCAAAGGCCCAGGGGTAGGAAGAGGCCTCATGAGGAAATTTTGACCTTCTCTACCCTGAAATCAGATGAACAGGAAATAGCACTTTCTTTTTGCTCTTGCATGGTTTCATTTTTTGCTTGTTTTTATACCGTTCTGGAAAAAAAATGCTGATGCAGGATGGTGAGACCATCGCTGAGAACCTCTGCTATGTCCCTCGACTTTTTTTTTTTTTGTCTTTTTAGGGCCGCACCCGCAGCATATTTAGTTTCCCCAGCTAGGGGTCAAATTGGAGCTACAGCTGCCAGCCTACGCCGCAGCCACAGCGACTCAGGATCCAAGGCGCATCTGTGACCTACAACGCAGCTCACATCAATGCTGGATCCTTAACCCACTGAGCAAGGCCAGGAATCGAACCTGTGTCCTCATGGATACTAGTCGGGTTCGTTAACCACTGAACCACGACAGGAATTCCCCCTCGCTGATTTAAAATATCTCCTCCCCTTGGGTCGGTTTCTAAGCTTTCTTTTCAGCATCGTTGATTTATTTGTGGGCAAAACTGACCAGGTGACTTGGCTTCTTGTCTTACCCCTTTTATTTAATAGCTACATGACTCTGAGCAGATCCTTTTTAATTTTTTCCGTTTGGTCCCTTTTTTTTCTTTAGGGCTTCACCCCCAGCATATAGAGGTTCCCAGGCTATAGGAGTCGAATTGGAGCTATGGATGCTGGTCTACACCACAGCCACAGCAACTCGGGATCTGAGCCACATCTGCAACCTACACCACAGCTCACGGCAACACTAGATCCTTAACCCACTGAGCAAGGTCAGGGATCGAACCTGCGTCCTCTTGGATGCTAGTCAGATTCGTTTCCGCTGAGCCACAATGGGAAGTCCAGCGCAGTTCCTTTTACTTCCAGGTCTCAGTTGAGTTCTGTCTTTGACATGAGGGAATACAGTGTCACTTCCGACTCTAGTAGCCCATGATTATCATCGACCAGAGAATATTAAACACCCCCTGATGCAGTTCACAGTTGGCCAATGACAAACCTGAAACTAGCAAGGCTATTTCCCTAGACTTGGCTCTTCCTCGGTTTACCCACTTGGCAGCACGCTCCGTGCCAGGTCTGGGATCCTGCGGACAGAGGGACTTGAACCACTGAAGCATCCCCTTGGGGGCAGGAAGGAGGTAACACCAGTGGGACTCGCTGCCCTAGGGAGCTGCTGAGAAGGCAAGCTGGGGGTTACAAAGCCTGGGGCTGCTAGAGATCAGGCCAAGCCAAAGGTCAGGGGACTGGAAAATCAGGACAGGACCACGGAAAATTCTGAGGGCAGAGGTCAGTCACAAGGCAGGGACGGAAGCCAGGAAGTCTAGCCCGGGGCGGCGGAGTCCGCAGTTCACGAAGCTGCAGTTCCAGCGAGGAGACAAAGATTTCAGAGGCCAGGTTGAGAGGTGGGGCTGGGGTCCTCATCGGCCACCCACCTGCCTGTTCAGATTCAACTCACGGCGCCTCACACGGCACAAAGGCTCAGAAATGGCTGTTGCATCAGGTGGACTTAAACCTGGTCTTGGAACAGACGATTCCATCCCCGGTGACAAAGCAGGAAGTGTTTTCCTAAGTAGGCAAATCAGCTGCATTTGGGAGACCAGTTCTGATTGACTGAGGACAAAGAATGGAAGTGCGTTGAACTATGGCAAATTGCCTGCGGGGGGAGGGGAGGGTGGGAAGGGAGCTGGGTAGGGTGACACTCTGGCCATAGAAAGGCGAACGTCCAGTGTCCCACTGTCCTTGCAGGAGAATGAAGATGCACGCTCCAACACTAGAGTTTGCTTTAGGCCTTCTCAATACCCTCCAACCACTATCAACCCTCTAAATACTGTCCTCAGACAGGTCCTCTCCAGCAAGGAAGCTGATAAACAAATTCATAAGATACAGATGACTCCAATAATCACCACTTTCTTTCTTTCTTTTCTTTTTTTTTTTTTTTTTTTTTTTTTTTTTTTTTTTTTTTGTCTTTTTAGGGCCGCACCCGCCGCATATGGAGGTTACAGGCTAGGGGGGTCTAATCAGAGCTACGGGTGCCGGCCTACGCCACAGCCATAGCAACGCAGGATCTAAGCCGCATCCTCGACCTACACCACAGCTCACGGCAATGCCGGATCCTTAACCCACTGAGCAAGGCCAGGGATCGAACCGGCATCCTCATGGATGTTAGTTGGGGTCGTTACCACTGAGTCATGATGGGAACTCCAGATAATCATTAGTTTCTTTTCCCAGAGGTTGTTGCCTTTTCCTAAGCAAGCTAACGTGATCTGACAACATCAGGGAAGTATCGTGGAATTGGAACCATGGTAATGAGATCTCACCCTGAAGGACATACAGAAACTCTTCATTATTCAGATTCTGTACTTGGGACTTTGCCTTCCCACTAAAATTCATTTGTAACCCCCAAATCAACACTTAACAGGGATTGTGTGGTCATGTGCAGACATACTTAGTGGCAAAAAAAAAAATTAAGTCCCGCCCAGAGCATTTTTAAACATGGCTCTGCCTTCTTGTTTCAGATCTCAGCGAACAAGTTCATGGTCTATGCAGTTCTGGGTTTTGCACTCGTGTGCTTTTGCTGGTGATTTCACTGCTCAGTGGCCCCCACACCTGTTGCTGAAGTGCTGTCTAGTGTCCCAAGCTCAAGAAGGCTGTGACATGCTTTAGGGGGAAAATACATGTGTTGGATAAGATTCCTTCAGGCGAGAGTTTTGGTGCTATTGGCCACGAGTTCAGTGTGAGTGAATCAATAATATATATGCATATAGTCGTTTTTTGTTTTTTGGTCTTTTTAGGGCTGTACCTGCTGCATATGGAAGTTCCCAGGTTAGGGGTCGAATTGCAGCTGCAGCCGCCAGCCTACACCACAGCCACAGCAACGCCGGATCCTTAACCCACTGAGCGAGGCCAGGGATCAAACCTGCATCCTCACGGATGCTAGTCAGGTTTGTTACCCTTGAGTCACAACAGAAACTCCAAATATACACACACACATATACACACACATATACATATACATATATATTAAATACGGTGTCTTTAAATGGAAATACAGATGAAACAAGGTTGTATACTGACTGATGAAAAGGTTGTGACCAAAGGCTCGAAGAAAGGTAACTGTATTTCCCCAGGAGCAATACTTCAGCATTGGCTAATTAATTGCTCACAGTGACTTTCTAGATCACAACTACTCAAATGAAGTGCATGGGCTGTACTTGCTCCATCTCCAAACACTTCCTTATCCTGAAAGAATTCCTAGAAAATGCTTTCAGAGACCTCCTGCCTGATTGTTGCAACTAATTCCAATGAAAATATTAGGAAACGTGTTTCAGGATCGACTTCTTAACCTTCCCACAGGCACAGCCTAAAATTCTCGATGAACGTGAAGGCCCATGTAGGACTGGATATGCTGTTCCAGAAACTGAGATAAAAAGAAGCTCTATAGTAATTCTGCCTGAAATGTTTTACTGTCCTACAGATTCGGGGGACCCCACCCCACCCCAACAGATTCTTGATGTGAATGGAGACTCTTGAAAGGGACTCCTAGGTGATAAGCAGTTTCACTAATATGTGTTCGCACAAAGTCGCCACGTGGAATTCTAAGCAGAAGCCGAGTGCAGGCAGAGACAGGTGGACAGAGGTTTACAGGGGTGTCCTTGCTCCCCCTGGGCGATTAGAGGGTCTGATTTAGTCGCCGAGAGAGAGAGAGAAATCTTTACCAGGTACTTAGTCTTGTTTCTGATCCTTCCAGAATTATCCTGACTGGAATGGGAGCCCGATTATACTCTGGAAAGAATCAATTCAAAGGACGCCAGGAGACCAC
>PVHT021183710.1:31373717-31504174 GCA_004024745.2 Catagonus wagneri
TCTGAGACCTACACCACAGCTCATGGCAACGACGGATCCTTAACCCACTGAGCGAGGCCAGGGATCGAACCCACAACCTCATGGTTCGCAGTCAGATTCATTAACCATTGCGCCACGACGGGAACTCCAAAAAAATTTTTTTTAAATAAAACAAAACTGTAAAGGAAATCTGTCCCTACCCACACACCATCTCCTTGCATTTACTCCGAAGAAAGATCACCATGGTTGACAGTGTGTGGCACGCCCTTCCAGGCGTTTCTCTTCATGTGTATACAGGGACGGACAGATGTGCTGTTTTTAACAAAAACGCATGGCACTTTACACACTTTGGTGGTACAGGTGTTTCTCACTTTTCAAAAGTTCACTTTACGCCACAGATCTTTTACATGAATACCTATTTTCTACAACCGAAAGGAAGCCAAAGAGGATTTTTCGCTTTTATGAGGAAAGGCGCAAAGCAACAAATAAAAGCAAAAACCAAACAACACCAGAAAAAGCACTGGTTTTGCAGCAGCCGCTAGAGAAGCAGCCACACCCCAGCAGAGAGAGCGGAACCGCCAAGCTCCTTCAACAGAATGATACTCAGCGTCTTGTCATCCGGCCACCACAGTTTGAACTGTGTCTGAGCATCTGTGTTTTATCTCAGTTTATTCTGTGTGTCTGTTAGCAAGATGAGTCTTTAGCTGATTGCTTCTTCACTTTATGCCACTTCAGCTTAGGAAAGATTTCATAGAAGCCTCTGCCTTCAGAGAGTAGGGGAAACCTGTATTTGATTTTTTTTCATTCACTGGCCTTACAAACAACTTTCTAGGAAGAACTTATTTTTCTTACTTAACTTCAAAAGTTACATTTCTTTTCGTATACATTTAACAGACCACTTTTGTTTGGGTTACTGTCCTTGGTCTTTCTCAAACAGAATAAAACGACAGCAAGTTAGGGATTTTCTAGGGCAGCTGTGTCTACTGTCACTTTCTGCTGTGATGGGAATATTCCATACCTGCACTTTCCAAGACAGTAGCCACAGCCACTTGCGGCTACTAAGATCTTGAAATGAGACTAGTGCTATTGAGGAAATGAAGATTTTTGGGGTTTTTTGGTGGGGTTTTTTTTGTGAGCCAATTCTGTTTTCTTTTTCTTTTTTGGCCTTCCTGCAGCATACGGGAATTCCTGGGCTAGGGATCTGATCTGAGCCCCCGATGAGACTTATGCCATAACTGTGGCAACGTCAGATCCTTTAACCCACTGTGCTGGGCCGGGGATTGAACCTGAGTCCTGGCGCTGCAGAGACACCGCCAATCCCACCGTGGCACAGGGGGAACTCCCAATTCCTTTTCTTAAATTTTTATTTTATATTGCAGTAGAGCTTGATTTAAATGTTGGCTTAGTTTCAGGTGTAGAGCAAAGTGATTCAGTTATACATATATCTATTCTTTTTCAGATTCTTTTCCCAAATAGGTTATGACAGAATATCGAGTAGGATTTCCTGTGCTAATCAATAAGGACCTACTGTGTAGCACAGGAAATGGATGTTTAATTTACTTAATTTGGATTATTTAGATGCTAAATTAAACAGCTACATGTGGCCAGGGGCCAGCACTTTTTCTTTTTGTTTGTCTTTTTAGGGCTGCACCTGCAGCGTATGGAGGTTCACAGGCTAGGGGATGAATCAGACCTACAGCTGCCAGCCTACACCACAGCCACAGCAACACACAATCCGAGCTGCGTCTGAGACCTACACCACAGCTCACGGCAATGCTGGAGCCTTAGCCCACTGAGCAAGGCCAGGGTTTGAACCTGCATCCTCATGGATGCTAGCCAGATTCATTTCCACTGAGCCACGACGGGAACTCCTTAGGATTCAACCGCTATAGGCCGTGGTCAGTGCGGATTATAAAGAATGCCAAGAAACACACCCCTGTTTAAGAAAAGTCACCACCACCAGCCTGGCAAGAAGAACGACTGGGTTCAAGTTCTAACCCTGCCCTTCAGCCTCCACTTGCTTTCTGGTGAAACATGGCAGGGGCGCAGACGACCTGCACGACGCCACGAAGCTCACACGTCCTGCACCGCCAGGGCTCCCCCATGACATGTCCGCCTTGACCCATCTGGCCACACTCTTCCCAGCCAGGAGGCCACTGGGCAGCCTTTCTTGGGAATGGCAGGATGTTGATGCTCTCGCTGCAGCTTCTAAAAAAGCCACTTATCCCAGTGGCACAATGAAAAGGTCCATGGCAGTTATCTTTAGGGGAGCCAACCCCATCCCTCCAGACACCAGCGACAGCTCTGATCACCTCACTGGCTGTTGAGGGGAGATTTCCGTTCACAAAACGCCATTCAGAGGCTTTTGGGAAGCCTTCTGTCCTGGTGCAGTGAAGCAGGGCTGCCTCTTTTTCTACCAAATGTCCAAAGGGAAATGACATTCACCAAGAATCTGGACCCACTTTTTTGGAAGAAGAAACAGTGTGAAAATTGCACAGATCCTTGTTCCTTCGAGCATTTGAGAAGAAAACTGCAGGAAGTGGTAGATTCGGGACATAAAGGACATCATTTGCCTGCCTTATTATCTCATTTTTCAGTGGAACTGACAGGACAGCTGCCTGTTATTACAGGGGCACACCAGGAAATGCTTTGCTGCCAAACAGAAAAGAACGCGTGAGGGATCAGCAACCCGTTCATGCCACACAAATAGAATTCTTGCACCTGGTAGTCAGCCAGTTAGATTTATCATCTTCGCAGGGTATGTTACTTAAATCCCATTTACAGAGAAACAAAAACAAGCCCAAAAGGCGCCTTCATGTCATTGTCATTGTGATCAGTATTAGTAACCCTTTCGCAAGTTTTTTTTTTTTTTTAGTCTCTTTTAAATTAATTGGTGGCGGTTTTCATGTAATTGCGCTCATCTTTTATTTGGTTTCGAAAATGTTGTAAATTCACTCTTCTGTGTTTCAAAGCAAACGCATTCTTAAAAATGAAAGATCGATCACAGCCTAATCCGCCGGAAGGCTGTGGCCTTAATGATGTTGCGTAACAATAGCCGTCTCCTTTGCAAGGTGGCAGATCGCCTACAGAAGTGTCATTTCAAAGAGTCAATAATCTGCTTCCTCGGCTTCATTTTCTAATGCTGGGGGGTGGGGGGTTTGGAGGGGTAGGGGGTGGGGGGTAGGAGGGTTGGGGGGGTCGGGGCATAGGGAGCCAGTCCCTGGAGGGGATCACACCGCAGAGATACTGCATGCAGAGCTGGAAGAGGCTGCTGATGACAGCAGAGGCCCTGAAAGCCTGCTTTCTCCCCACGAGAGGGTTTTCACTACCCTCATGCCAAACCCCGGGGAGGAATCTAGCAGGAGGAAAAAGTGAGTCTTAGCTCCTGTGAAAATTACCCTTGAGCATATGTAAGAATCATTGAATTAATAAAAAAGCTAAGGAGTTCCCGTCGTGGCTCAGCGGAAACGAATCCGACTAGCATCCATGAGGACGCAGGTTCCATCCCTGGCCTCGCTCAGTGGTTAAGGATCCAGCGTTGCCGTGAGCTGTGGTGTAGGTCGCAGACACAGCTCCGATCTGGCCATGCTGTGGCTGTGGCGAAGGCTGGCAGCTGCAGCTCCGGTTTGACGCCTAGCCTGGCAACCTCCCTATGTCGTAGGGGCGGCCCTAAAAAGACCAAAAAAATTAAAATTGAAATAAAATAAAAAAGCTAAGCCCTCATGGACCCTTGTTGCTTAAATCTTTAGGTTAAGTTTTCATTCCTCTCTTGCCACTTCCTAGGGCCTCTCTATACCAACCTTTGATGTAAAGGACAATGGGACCAAGGTGGACCCTGCAGGACTGTCTCCCAGTCCGAGCACACCCATCTTGCCTGGAAGACCTTGAGAATGTTTAAGTGTGCAAGGGGGTATTAATCTCTAAGGGGAGGGGTCGGGGCATCTGGATGGAGGGGACCATACAAAGGCCTGAGGGGAGAGTCGCTAGGAGTCGGGTAGGGGTAGGATTAGTCCTCAGTCTGGCCACAGAGGCATGAAGGCTGGAGCCAGAGACCAGAGGGCCTTGACTGCCCTTTTAAGGGGTGTGGTCTCTGCCCGCCATAGGATGGAGACAAGTGATAATGCATTGGTGATATTTGTGAAATCTGCTCCTACAGCATGAATTTTACAGAAAAGAGCTTGAAGAGGGGAAGACTTAGGATACCCTCAGCAGAGTCCAAGCAGGAGCTGCTGAGTCTGCAAGCAGAGAGCAGGAACAAGAAACACGTCCCAGGGATCGAACCCTCAACCTCATGGTTCCTAGTAGGATTTGTTAACCGCTGTGCCACAGCGGGAACTCCTCTTAGAGCTAGTCTATGCCTACTTGAATAGAGACAGAGGTTGGGTCCATTGGATTCAATACAGTCACTCAGGGATGATATGTAGTGAAACTAAATGCAGACTGAAAACCACAATAAAAGAATACTGCTTGTCATGGATGGAACATTTGTACCTCCATAAACTTCGTAAGCTGAGGCCTAATTCCCAATGTGATGGTAAGCAGAGTTGGAAACTTTGAGAATGATTAGGTCATGAGGGTGGAGCCTTCCTGAAAGAGATTAGTGCCCTCACCAGAGACCCCAGAGAGCTCTTTTGCCCCTTCCACTATGTGAGGACACAGCGAGAAGACAGCCATCTGGGAACCAGGAGGCTGGTTCTCACCGCACATCAAATCTGCCAATGTCTTTATCATGTGTCTCACAGCCGCCAGAACTGTAAGAAATAAATGCTTGTTGTTTTAAGTCATCCAGTCTATCCTACTTACAGCAGCCGAATAAACTCAGACAACTTTTTAATTTTATTTTTGCTTTTTAGGGCCACACCTGCAGCATAAGGAAGTTCCCAAGCTAGGGGCTGAATCAGAGCTACAGCTGCAGAATTCCCGTCGTGGCTCAGTGGTTAATGAAACTGACTAGGAACCATGAGGTTGTGGGTTCGATACCTGGCCTCGCTCAGTGGGTGAAGGATCCGGCGTTGCCGTGAGGAGTTGCCGTAGGTTGCAGACGTGGCTCAGATCCTGCGTTGCTGTGGCTGTGGCATAGGCCGGCAGCTGTAGCTTCGATTTGACCCCCAGCCTGGGAACCTCCATATGTAGTTGGTGTGGCCCTAAAAGGACAAAAGACAAAAAAAAAAAGAAAGAAAAAAGCTGCAGCCGCCAGCCTACACCACAGCCACAGCAACTTGGGATCCGAGCTGCATCTGCAACCTACACCACAGCTCATGGCAACACTCGATCCTTAACCCACTGATCAAGGCCAGGGATCAAACCTGCATCCTCATGGATACTAGTTGGGCTCATTACCACTGAGCCATGACGGGAACTCCATATAGTAAATACTGATATTAACATCATCATCATCATCATTATTATAGTCAACTAGATAATCTCTGAGACCTTTTCTGCCTAAGTTCTAGGATTCTTTCTCCCCTAGTGCAAGAAATTACCTATAAAATATGCATTTTTGTTTGTTTTTAGTGGCCACAATCACAGCATATGGAAGGTCTAAGGCCAGGGATCAAATCTGAGCCACAGCTGTGACCTTTGCCACAGATGCAGCAACACTGGATCCTTAAACTCACGCCAGGGATCAAACCCACACCTCCACAGTGACCCAAGCCACTGCAGTCAGGTCTTAACCCACTGCCCCACAGCTGGAACTCTCACGTGCACCTATTTGATAATGCGCTAAAGCCAGGAAGTTAGGGTAAATCCTACACTTAATTTTTTTTCTTTTTTTTCTTGGTGGCACCCACAGCATCCTGCAGCATGCAGAAGTTCCCAGGCCAGGGGCCAAACCCACACCATAGCAGTAACCAGAGCCACAGCAGTGACAATGCCAGATCCTTAACCAGCTGAGCCACCAGGGAACTTCATCCTCCATTCATCCTACACTTAAAATTCACAGTAGGAAAAAAAAGTTAGAACTTGAAGCAAACTACAAAAACAGCCCTTCCGTATTCCTTCCTGTAAACATGTCTCCTGTGATTAGGGGCCATTACAGTTCATTCAACTGTTCACTATACAGATACTTTTTCAGCATTTATGTGCAAATTGCTCTGAAAGAAGCACAGGGAAATGAAGGATGAATAAAATGCAAGCTTTGCCGTGAGGTACTCTGGGCTGGGGGTAAATAAATAAGTATATCCAAACTACAGTACTATGTGATCCAAGGAGGTACCCGAGGAGAAAGGAGGAAATGCTTCAGGAAGAAAGGGCAGACGGTACAGCAGCAATGGTGGCGGATTCTGCACCAAGATCATCCACTGAGAAGCAAAAGCCTCCTGAGCTTGCTTTTCATCATACTAGAAAATGCATCTAAAATGCATCTAGAGGAGTTCCCGTTGTGGTGGAGAGGAAATGAATCCAACTAGAAACCATGAGGTTGCAGGTTTGATCCCTGGCCTCGCTCAGTGAGTTAAGGATCCGGCGTTGCCGCGAGCTGTGGTGTAAATTGCAGATGCGGCTCAGATCCTGCATTGCTGTGGCCGCGGTATAGGCCGGCAGCTACAACTCCGATTCGACCCCTAGCCTGGAAACCTCCATACGCCATGGGTGTGGCCCTAAAAAGACAAAAATAAATAAATAAATAAATAAATAAATAAATATGCATCTAGAAAATGCAGGCTGTTTTTAATGTCTTCCTTCTCTCCTTAGCTCCAGTTCTTCCAAAAGGTGGGGAAAAGGACAGACCTCTCAACATCGAGCACCCAGTGGGGCTCTAGCAGACAGGTTTCAAGGTGACTTCCGTTGTTAAGCAAGCTGGATTTATCAAGCCCTTGGCTGCAGAGCAATTTCTATAGGAATGGTTGGGGGTAAATTTTTTTCTTCTTCTTCTTTTTTAAAGTCCTCAGAAGAGCCAGCGGAATCAAAGCTGAAAGAGAGGTATTTTTGGCCGTTTGTGGAAGCCCACAGCTCCTCGAATTCGGGTAGTCAGCTGGCTCCTTGACACTGCTGTCGGCGGAGCAGCAGCCTTATGCCCAAGGAAAACACACTCCTCTGAGTACCAAGCGCCACTTATTTTTTGGTCTTTTTAGGGCCACACCCAAACCCAAGCCACATCTGTGACCTATGCTGAAGCTCATGGCCATGCTGCTGATCCTTAACCCACTGATTGGGGCCAGGGATCGAACCTGCGTCCTCATGGATACTAGTCGGGTTCGTTACCACTGAGCCACCATGGGAACTCCCCGGGTGTCACTTTTAAAATAGAATTTTCCAAACCATCTGCAATTTGTAATACAGACTTCACTTCTGGGTTTTTTGAGAAGGAAGGGGAGCAAACTGTGTGATCCCAATTAACGTCATGGGGGAACATCAGCTCCTGGTTCACTGGATGGCTTTCCACTTCTGCTGTCATGGGTGGAGACTTAGCACAAATGCTTGATGGTGGCACTGACTTCAGGGAAACCACTCTCAGGACTCCTGGCACAGTCTGTTGGCCAGTTATCTACGGATGGCGTATTGGAGTGAGCCTGATGGTTACGGCTTTGGAAGCCTTAGTGCAAGAGAAGTGTCCCACACTTAGCAAAAAACATGCTCTTGGCTTTATAATATCCAAACTTACCAGATATGGGTGACAATTTAAAGTATTTATGCCAAAGGAGGCAAGAATATACAATGGAGAAAAGACAGCCCATTCAATAAGTGGTGCTGGGAAAACTGGAAAGACACATGTAAAAGCATTAGAACACTTCCTAATTCCATACACAAAAATAAACTCAAAATAGATTAAAGACCTACATACTACTCTTAGAGGAAAACGTAGGCCAAACACTCTCCGACATAAACAACAGAAATATCTCCTCAGATCCACCTGTTAGAGTAATGACAATAAAAACAAAAATAAACAAATGGGACTTAATTAAACTTAAAAGTTTCTGCACAGCAAAGGAAACGCTAAACAAAACGAATAGAAACCCACAGAATGGGAGAATATATCTGCAAATGAATCGACTGACAAAGGATTAGTTTCCAAAATTTATAAACACCTCCTACAGCTCAATACCTGAAAAACGAACAGCCCCATCAAAAAATGGGCAGAAGATCTAAACAGACAATTCTCCAAAGAAGACTATAGACGGCCAAAAATCACATGAGAAGATGTTCAGCATCACTCATTACTAGAGAAATGCAAATCAAAACCACTATGAGGTACCACCTTACATTGGCCAGAATGGCCATCATCAAAAAGTCTACAAACAAGAAGTGCTGGAGAGGTTGTGGAGAAAAAGGATCCCAATTACACTGTTGGTGGGAATGCAAATTGGTGCAACCACTGTGGAAAACAGTATGGAGTTTCCTCAAAAAAACGAAAAATAGAATTGCCATTTGATCCAGCAATCCCACTCCTGGGCATCTATCCAGAGAAAACCATGACTTGAAAAGACACATGTACTCCAGTATTCATGGCAGCACTGCATACAATAGCTAAGACATGGAAACAACCTAAATGTCCATCGACAGAGGAGTGGATAAGGAAGATGTGGTACATACACAGAGCGGAATATTACTCAGCCATTAAAAGGAAAGAAATAACGGTGTTTGCAGTAACATGGATGGATCTAGAAATTATCATGCTAAGTGAAGCCAGTCAGACAATGAGACACCAACATCAAATGCTATCACTTACATGTGAAATCTAAAAAAAGGACACAATGAACTTCTCGGCAGAACAGATACTGACTTACAGACTCTGAAAAAACTTATGGCTTCCAAATGAGACAGGTTGGGGGGTGGGGGGATGCACTAAGGGTTTGGGATGGAAATGCTATAAAATTTGGTTGTGATGACTGTTGTACAACTATAAATGTAATAAAATTCACTGAGTAATTAAAAAAGAAAAAATAAAGCATTTATGTCAAGATGTTTTTGGTGTCCTTAATGGAAGCTTTAGAGCATAATGAAGACTATTCACAGATACCTTGAGCTCTTTTAACGAATATGAAACTTATTAAAGGAAGAAATTTTAAGTAACTCTAAAATTCAGTTTTCCTTAAATCTAAAGTTCAATGTAGAAATCTTATCATCCTATTTACAAATCAAGTAAATTTCAACCGTCAGTTTCAAGAAGATTAAAGCTCTGCAAACAAGAGCTGCGGGAAATAAATTCTCCTAAATAGTCTCATTTAAATACTCAATTAAATTCCATTAAAATTTTCAGTCTCCAATATACATTTAATATAGTGGATCTTTTTTAGTAGTTCAAACGCTTCTAACAAGTGAAATGTTCTCAAATACTTCTATGACTCTAGCAAAATGTAACGAGAGTAATCTCCAGATTCCTAAACCAAAATGGTTTAGAATCTTAGTCAAAAGGCTTTAAAAGATCTCTTTAGACATTTTAGCTAAAAATTACAAATTACACTCTTTAAATTGGGATCACAATTCTCTAACAGCTTAAATCCTCCCTGACAAATATTTGAAATACCAAATAACACACATCAGCCTCAAGATTATAAAAATCTCTTCCTGAACTTACACAAAAATGCTACTAAGTCTTAGCGGGATTAAAAGCTCCATTAAGAAAACAATCACACTGTCCCCAAACAAGGGGAGGTCACCGCTCTAGTGGAATGGGCATTCATGCTGACTGGAGGTTTGGGGCCAAAGTACGAGATTTTATTCTGAACGATGAGCAACGCAGTGAACTTTTTTGAGGGTATTGGTCTCTCAGTTTCAAAATACATCATTACCTGCTTTATCTGTAATCCAGATCCCACCCATTCGCTCACCACTTTATGGGCTAGAATAATTTATTTATGCCTGATTCTATTCTAAATGTTTTCCTGTTCTTCCATTTTGACCAGGCCATGACCCTTATAAATACATAAGTGACATCTGATAAAACGGTGCATATTTCCCTCGCCTTTGTCTGGCTCTGCCTATCACTCGATCAAAGTGATGGCCCCAAACCAAAGTGTTCCCCCTTCAAATGACCCACCTTGTCTCCCAAGATGAGGGAATTTGACATAGGCTTTCTTTTTCCCACTAGCTACAACTCAGATATAAACACAGTCTTGTCCGTTTCCAAAGAGTTCCACCCAAGTTCAGACGCAGCAGACCAAGTGAAGAGGCAAGTGGCTCTTTAATAAACAGCACTGCCTCTCAAACTCTGCCGTGTGTATGAATCACCTAGGATTTCATTTAAGTGCAGATTCTGATGCAACAGGTGTGGGCTGAGGCCCAAGATTCTTCATTCCTAACGACCTCTGGTGACGCCGATGCTGCCGTCTTCAGAGCACACAGAGAATAGAAAGAACATGAACAGCTGATGGATTTGAGCTGTAAGGTCAGTCTTGGCCCCGTATCTGTACACCGTGCACAGCAAACATCTAATTTTTCTCTCTAAACTCTTTTATCAGTCATGGGTCCTCAGCTCATTTGTGTATGTATACACACACACACACACACACACACACACACAGAGTCTTCTCTCTGCCCCTTTTCAAACCTGCCTGTTAGCCTATAACGCTTTAGCCACTTTAAAGTACTCACTACGCAGAGATGGAAAGAAGGCTTTAGAAGGAAGACACACAGTTCACCTATGTGTTAACCATCAGCTATGTATTAGCAATAATAGTTTCCATTTATTGCTAACTATGTGCCAATCACTAGAACTATTTGTCTCATATAATATAATCCCTTGAAAAAGGTATTATTATTTACATTTTAAAGGAAAAGGAAATTGAGACTCAGATTCTGCCCCAAGTCAAAGAGCTAATATATGACCAAGTGTGTCAGCTGGTTAGACAATCTTCAAAGGTCATCCCACCAGGCTGGCCTTGTGACCAACTTTAAGTGAGAAAATGTAGCAGACGTGTCTTCCAAGCTTTGACTTCAGGAAGGCTTGCAGCTTCTGCTCTAAGACTTTTCGTTTTGTTTTGTTTTTGTTGCCTTTTTTTTGTCTTTTTAGGGCCCCACCCACAGCATATGGAGGTTCCCAGGCTGGGGGTCCAGTCAGAGCTGTAGCCGCTGGCCTACGCCACAGCCACGGCAATGCAGGATCTGAGCTGTCTCTGAGACCTACACCGTAGCTCAATGCAAAGGCGGGCGGATCCTTAACCCACTGAGCAAGGCCAGAGATCGAACCTGCAACCTCATGGATGCTAGTAGGGTTCGTTAACCCCTGAGCCACGATGGGCACTCCTTCTTCTTTTTTTTATGCTTTTTTAGGGCCACACCTGTGGCATATGTAATTTCTCAGGCTAGGGTTGAATCAGAGCTGCTGGCCTACACCACAGCCACAGCAATGCCAGATCCAAACCACATTTGCGACCTATACCACAGCTCACAGCAATGCCAGATTCTTAACCCACTGAGTGAGGCCAGGGATCAAACGTGAGTCCTCATGGATACTAGTGGGGTTTGCTACCGCTCAGCCACAACGGGAACTCCTGCTCTAAGGCTTTTGGAACACTGCTGCAATGTAAACAAAACCAGGCTTGCCTCCTTGGGGATGAATGACTTCATGGAGAGGCCCAGTTATTTCAGCTATTTCAATCAAACCAAACACATGAAGCCAGTGAGGCTCCCTGGGGACCAGCCACCTCCCAGGTGATCTGCCAGCTGACTGCAGACACAGAAGTGAGTCCATCTAACCCACACCATGTGGGCCAGAGATGAACCATCCCAGCTGAGCCCCGCCTAAATCAAAAGCACACAGCCTCATAAATAAATAAATAGGTGCTGTTTTAAGGGTGGTTTGTTATCCAACAATAGAGAACCGAGCCAAGATTTGAATTCCAAGGATGTCTGATTCTAAAGTTTCTTTTGAGCCCAAAGCCATGACACTCCAAACCCTAACTTGATGCTCCATAAATAGTTTGGGGCTTGCTTATTCCTGTCTGAGTTTCAGCTCTAAGCCTGGTGTAATGCACAAGTCACTTCTGTTTTTCCTATGCTTCTTCCACCCCACCTCCCACTTTTTTTTTTTTTTTTTCTTTTTGCCTTGTCTAGAGCTGTACCCGCAGCATATGGAGGTTCCCAGGCTAGGGGTCTAACAGGAGCTGTAGCTGCCGGCCTCCGCCACAGCCACAGCAACACAGGACCCTAGCCGCATTTGCAAGCTACACCACAGCTCACGGCAATGCCGGATCCTTAACTCACTGAGCAAGGCCAGGGATTGAACCCGCAACCTCATGGTTCCTAGTCAGATTCATTAACCACTGAGCCAAGATGGGAACTCCCACCTCCCACTTTTGAGCTGAGTGCCGTGCCTTCTTCCTCTCCTTGGTTCCAGGCCCCCTCCCCTTCCAGACTGCCCTTTCTGTGCTTCCTCAAGCTGTCTTCTTGGTAATCTTTATGCGAGATCCAAGTTCTGGTCTTCTTATGATTCTGTAGGCCAGTGTTTAAATTTCAGTGAGCTTCAAAATCTTTGAAAGGTTTTTTGTAAAAATGCAGATTCTGTCCCAGTAGTCTAGGGTAGGACCTAAGATGCTGCATTCCAAATAAGCCCCCCAAAAGATGCTCATACCATGCCATGCCTGAGGATCACATTTTGAGTAGCAGGGCTCTAGGCTACTCTGGGAAGCAAGTATCCCCTGTACCCCCCATTCACATAAACAATGATCATAGCTGATGGGGGCCTTGGCTGGTCTCTTCTGCCAAGTAGGGAGCTTCAGCTGTGGCCTTATGAGTGACCTTAACTCCTGCACACAGAGAAATCTGAAGTCATGTGCCACTGTGAACTCATGGTGCTTAATCCAGGGAACAAGGTAAAAATGGAAAGAATAAAAGATAAAAATTCCATTTCAAGGCATCTGTTCAGTAATGCAAGTATTTACCAAGTATATGCCAAACACTGTAAGACTATACCTAGACAGGGACACTGGACCACCTAAGCAAATACCGTTTTAAAATGAAACTCTCTTTCTCAGAGTTCCTGCTGTGGCTCAGTGGGTTAAGAACCCGACAGAGTCTCCGTGAGGATGCAGGTTCGATCCCTGGCCTCACTCAGTGGGTTAAGGGTCTTGCATTGCCACAAGCTGTGGCACAGGTCACAGATGAGGCTCAGATCTGGTGTGGCTGTGGTGTAGGCCTCAGGTGTAGCTCCAATTCGAACTTTGGCCTGGGAACTTCCATCTGCCACAGGTATAGTTCTAAAAACAAAAACAAACAACAACAAAACACACGCACACAAAAGAAAGAAACTTATCTTTCTTTAGTCACTGGAGTCTCTTTAATTAGTTGAATCCTTGGGGCTTAAATCTACTGCCGGCTGATGCAATTTGATTGTAATATAGCAATTTGAGTTTAGGTGCCAGTATTATGTTTGAAATGTAAGACTGTAGTTAGTGTTTAGCTCTCTGCATGCAGTGGAATGATGTGTCTTTAGAAGTGTGTGCCCTAAGGGTTTGGGATGGAAATGCTACAAAATTTGGTTGTGATGATCATTGTACAACTATAAATGTAATAAAATTCAATGAGTAATTTTAAAAAAAGTGTGTGCCTGGGCAGGCTACAGAGCAATCCCTTTCTTTGTTTTTATTTTTTTCCTTTCTGCAACCATAGCATATGGAAGTTTCTGGGCCAGGCACTGAACCAGTGCCGTAGCAGTGACCCAAAAGCCACAGCAGTGACAACTACAGATCCTTAACCACGAGGCTACCAGGGAACTTCTGAACCCCTTTCTTGGTAAGACCAGAGATGCACACAGCTGACCCTGTAAATAAGGCCAGACAGTTATCTTATTTGACCTGAATCTCTTCAGTATTTCTTTAGAGAGATCAGGCCCCCAAAGAGGCTAGGTCTAAACAGACACGCTGTTTGGATAGGCACTTGGAAAATATTTGTTGTATTATTCAGTGAATGCCTTGAAAATGGAATCTTTTTCTTATATCCCTTTCCCTCTTTTACTTGTTGAGTCTTCCTAAGAAGAATGCTCTCTCTCCTGGCTAGAAAAAGGGCCTAGTTTCCCCAGGCGTCAATGAGGTGCAAGGACAACTCCATCTTCCTCTGACATGGAGTGCTGAGGACCTGTAATTCTTCTCTCTCCAGCCAAGGAAGCACCTCCTTTCTTTGGCCCCTAGAAGAGTTGAGTGGGATTAAATCTTGCTTCGTGTTCCTGGGGTTGTAGTATGAAGGCCTACTTCTAGAACCATAAACTCCATAAACTTAACCTTTAGTTAGCTTAAGGCAGGGAGGTCCTGAAGAAGCAGGGGTGTGAGACAGATGCAGTCCCTCCTCACTCGACGGTCTAGTGAGGGATCAAGACAAGTTTGTGGACACTAAAGAGATACACACTACAGGAGTTTCCGTTGTGGATCAGCAGAAACGAACCTGACTAGCATCCATGAGGACGCAGGTTTGACCCCTGGCCTCGATTAGTGCATTAAGGATCCGGTGTTGCCGTGAGCTGTGATGTAGGTCACAGATGGGGCTTGGATCCTGTGTTGCCGTGGCTGTGGCCTAGGCCTGCAGCTGTAGCTCCAACTGGATCCCTAGCCTGGGAACTTCCATATGCCGCAGGTGCGGCCCTAAAAAAAAGGAAAAGACAGAGAGAGATACACACTACAATGGGGAATACGTGGTGTTACCACGAGAGCCCTTATGAGAGACACCCACCCTAGTCTTGCGAATGCTGGTGGTGATGGAAATAGGAAAGACTTTCCTAAAACAGATGTCCCCTAACCTAGGTATTAAGGCATGCATAGCATTGAGCTAAGCACCAAGAAAGCGAAGGGTGGCAAGAGCACCTGAAGGAGAAAAACCACTGCATAAACAAAATGCAAACAAATCGTTGAATCAAACTCAAATCCAGGATCAGTGCAATTAGACATGTGGACAGAAACTCAGGGACACACACTGGGCTGACCATGGATTTGAGAACGAGCCTGGGGCCTTTTTAAAAGCTTTGAACTAGTTACATCTTATCATCCTTTCCAGAAAATATAAGAAAAAATGCAAAACATCCTATTTCTCAGTATCCGGAGTTTTGCTCCATTCTTTATAACTGTGCTCATTTCCAGAAAGTGAGCTCCGTATTGGAAAGCTTCCTTGGAGAATATGTGCTAACTGGACAAAGCTGGGCTGACATTTATCTTTGCTGCACCTACAGAGAAAGGATTTGTTATGATAATAAATAGAACAACCAAAAGCAAGGGATGTATTTCATCTACTGCAAGGACACTTTCTCAGTGTTTTATACGCACACAATATGCAAATGACATTATGCATTAAATTAAAAACCAGCCTCGTCCAGTCACCACAGCCCAGTCATGGCTTAACATTACTGGGAAACACGCAACCCTTATACAAATAAACTTGAAATTAATTACATAATGCAGCATTTCATAAGTACTTTCATTAAAACTTTGTATGAACTCACCGTGACCTTCTTCTAACTTATTTGACCTGTGAGGTTGCACCCAATTTAACAGATACTCATATGTTGGTGATTGATTTTTATTTTTCTTAACCTTGAATATGGGGGAAAAAGTTTTAAAATTCTTCTCATGTTACCAGTTTAAGCAGGACTGTAACAGTCAATCAAAACAAATTTATTTATTAATATAAAACTTAGACCCAGCCTTTTTTTTGGGGGGGGGCATACCCATGGCATATGGAAGTTTCCAGGCTAGGAGTCAAATCAGAGCTGCAGCTGACACCTATACCACAGCCACAGCAACATGGGATACTAGCCATGTCTGTGACCTATACCACAGCTCCCGGCAACGCCGGGTCCTTAACCAGCTGAGCAAGGCCAGGGATTGAATCCGAATCCTCATGGATACTAGTTGGGCTTGTAACCTGCGGAGTCACAACAGACACTCCCAAATTTTGGATTTTAAAAATACCTGGCCTCAAAGGTTCTAGGTAAGTTATTATGAATTCCAACCAATAGCTATTTATTATTGAGTATCTGCTTTGTGCCAGATACGATCCTAAGATTTTAGATGCATTTTCATAACCTTTTTGGACACATTCCATTCTGACCCCACTGCCTATCTGTCCAGCACACAATTTGCAGTACCCCTATTCCTCCATTCCTTCAAGTCCATGGGGATTTCTTCTCTCTCTCTCTCTTTCTTTCTTTCATATGGAGGTTTCCAGGCTTAGGGGTCAAGTCAGAGCTATAGCTGCCAACCTACACCACAGACACAGAATCTCGGCATCCAAACCGCATCTGTGACCAACACCACAGTGCAGGGCAACGCTGGATCCCGAACCCACTGAGCGGGGCCAGGGATTGAACCTGCGTCCTTGTGGATGCTAGTCAGATTCATTTCTGCTGAGCCATGATGGGAACTCTCCATGGGTATTTCTAATCCATTTGGTCCTTCCCTCTTTTTACTTGAGGTCCTATCTTTTCTCCTTATGCAGCTTAAATTCTCTGATCAACCATCATGTTGTAATTCCTTCAGAATCCTTGAAGTCCCTTGCCCCTTTCTAGCTTTGTCACTCTTGGTTATTAGCAAAACCAGCTCTTTGTACCAAAACAGTTGAATGTACCTGGGAAGAGATTCACCTGTGCTGACTG
This sequence comes from Catagonus wagneri, assembly GCA_004024745.2. Lineage (NCBI taxonomy): Eukaryota > Metazoa > Chordata > Mammalia > Artiodactyla > Tayassuidae > Catagonus > Catagonus wagneri. The sequence goes on from PVHT021183710.1 coordinate 31,390,213, forward strand.
GCCTCATTTTGCGTTTGTGATCTTTAATCATTAAGTGAACCCATAATGCTGTCTGGCAGTCACATACTGCCCCAGTCCATTCACTCTCCTGTTCTCCTAGATAGCAAGTTCATACCCTGTATTTCAGCTGATTACTCTGCTTCCTACTTCTCTAAGACACTTGAGAAAACCAGAAGAAACCTTCCACAGACTGTCACAACCAAGCTACCCATTACCAGCAGGAGGTGCGCCCACGTTGCCTGTTGCCTTAGAAGAATTCCCTGCTCCACCCAGAAGCAGTTACTTCTTCCTCTCCAAGGCACACTGGCTCCTTTGTTTCTTGCTTTCAAATATGCCTGGTACACTCCTGCCTCTGGCCTTTTGTACTGATTACCCTTTGCCTAGAACATTGTTTCTAGATACACACATGGCTTACTTCCTCGTCAGCCTCAAGCAACACCATCGCAAAAAGGCCCAACTCGTGTCTCCCCTTCCCTACCCTGTTAAATTGCAAAACTTCTCACCCTCCCCTCTCCCCCAGCTCTGCCTCTGGAACTCTCACCCTGCACTGCATTTCTCTTAGCATAAAGAACTTCTAACGTATTATAGGTTTATTTTATTTTATTTTTCAAGAGATATAGCAAACTTTATTGATGTCTTGTTTTAAGAAATTGTCACAGCTGCCCCAGCCTTCAGCAACCACCATCCTGGTTCGTCAGCAGCCATGAACACTGAGGCAAAAGCTTTCATCAGCAATAAGATTACAACTCACTGAAGGCTCAGTTGATGGCTTTTTTTTTCCTAAAAATAAAGTATTTTTTGATTAAGGTGTGTACATTTTTTAGATGTAATGCTATTGCACACTTAACAGATTGCAGTATAGCATAAGCACAACTTTTATATGCACTGGGAAACCAAACAATTCATGTGATTCATTTTATTACAAAGTTCACTTTATTGCCATGGTCTGGAACCAAACCCACAATATCTCCAAGGTATTCTTGCAGATCTTTTCTTGTTTTATTTTATTTTGCTCTTTAGGGCCTCACCCACAGTATACGGAAGTTCCCAGGCTAGGGGCTGAATTGGAGTTGAAGCTGCCAGCCCACATGGGCAGCCACACCAATGCCAGATCTGAGTTGGGTCTATGACTTAACATGCAGCTCAAGGCAACACTGGATCCTTAACCCACTGAGCGAGGCCAGGGATTGAACTCATATTCTCATGGATACTAGTCAGTTTCATTATCATAGGTTTATTTTAATATGTTTATGGTTTTTGTTTGCCCCCCATTCCCCTACCCTTGCAAGATGCCAATGATGTATCCCAAACGTTGAATTATATCCACCACAAATATATCGCCATCCAGTGACACCGCGTCTTATGTTCCATAGGGGTGCATGACAGTTTGGGAGTTTTTGATACGTATGGAGCAGGATAGCTACACAGGTATAGCTCTAGTTTTGGAAGTCCCAGTAAGAGACAATAGATAGAGATGGAAACCTAGGAAATTTGGGGGACCACTGTAAATTAATAATCACTCAAGAAAGCCATCAAAACATCTTGGAACAAGGCAAGCTTGCTTAACTATAAAACCATAAATAAAAGCAGGAGCTATGCTTTAAGTGAAAGACAAAAAGAGGCCTGCATTCACGTTCAGCAAGATAATGATCCTTAGGATCAAGGACAGGAATTTAAGGGAAAGATGACATTCCAAAGTAGGAGACCCTCATTTTACAGAAACCTGAGATGATTCAACATTTTAGCCTACGTTACTGCTCTTCTGCTGATTTGAAGAAGCACCATGACAGTCCTAGTTTGACCTCACAGGGTCAAATACGCTCTTACTGGATACGAAGAAGGAGCTAATGATGCAAGCCTGAAGTTTACTGGAAGAATGAGAAGGCAGTCTTCTCTCACACCCCACTTCTCCTGGATTTTAAAAATGGAGCCCCCCCTAATTCTCAGGGCAGAGCTTCTTTGCCTGCCCGCCTGCATCTCTCACAAGTGTCCTATGTTAATAAATCTGTTTCTTGCCCATCACTCCGTGTCTTGCTGAATTACTTCTGCACTGAGACACAAAGAACCTGAACCTCAGTAAGTCCGGACACCAGGTGAGTGGATCTAATTTTAAATAAAGTGGGTCCAAATCCCAATCTGGGTTCTTGCTGTGTTCGAGTCAGAGGTGTTTCTGGTTTCATTTTAATTGAAGAGCAGATGCTATTCATTTACAGGAGACAGGCTGAAAAGCCAGCCAAGGGGGTTGGTTTTCATTCATTTAACCACTTATCCATTCAGCGTATGCTTATTGAGTGTCAGGGTACTGAGGCTATACTGAGCGGGGACTATTGATGGGGATATAGCCAATAAGCCAAATTTCTCTCCTGAACCACTCAGGGGAAAAAGATTTCCACGTGATTTTGGAACTAAATTCACAAATGAAAGATGCTCTTTTCTTTAACTGCATCAGACCTAAAAGCCCTCCCCTCAGCACAGGAAGAGCCTCCCGTCTTAGTCCCTGACCTGGGGCCTCCATTCCAAGGGAAGTGAAGAGGCCAGTCTGTGGGCCTTTCCACCAGGCCCAGTGCAGCGGCTGAGCTACACGGCTGCCCCCTTGCTCGTTCTGAATAGCCTTGTGCTGGAATTTGGAAGGAATGTGTGCAGGGCTCAAGATGAAGCTCGCCTTGGCTTCAGGGATCATTTTAATTAAATTAATTATCTCTAGAAGAGACACTTAGAGCTGTTTGGTCCTAAACAATAGCTACTTGTTCCCGTTCCTAATAGGGGCGTCGTCGTGCAGCGTTCTCGTGGTGAGCTGAGGATAACACACCACCAGACACTGAAGGCAGGCCCTCGCCTCTCACTCCTTCTCCCCATTCTCTTCCGCTCCCTCCTCACAAAGACTGTCGGGGCTTTCAGGGAGGAGGGATGCAAAGCCTGGGAGACGTACGTGTTCGGAATACACATAAGTACACTCTAGTGCACCACTGACTTACCTAACTTTTCTCTCGCTGGCGTTTCAGTTTTGGAGAAGGGTACAGTCAGGCCACTTGAGGTGGCTGTTCTCTTGCCCTCTGCACACCCCCTGACCAACTGACACCTCTGCTTATAGGGCTGACCTTCCTAAAAAATGCTTGCCCCAGGTCCCAGCCAGTGACTGTTCTTAGCAGAGGGGTGTGAGGGGCGTGCCCCCTGCTAGTCTCCCTGGTAACTGATGAGTCAGCCTGATGTAATGCCCCCTCCAACTGGTTACCAACTTAGCTTCGCATAATGATATTAGGCAACTGGTGTTGAAAGAGGCGGCCAGAGCCCAGGCCACAGCCTAAACTGGTCCCATCTGTTCTGACTATCCAGTTATTATTTAGCAAGCAGGATTTGGTCAGCAGTATCAGCAGTAACTTCATTATTCTTGAACTAAAGTGATAAGCAATAAATGACACTCTGGATTATTTTAAATTTTTGTTATATTTTAATTCATGGGCAAATATTGGAGAAAAGAAGGAAAACGGGCTTATTTTATCTTCCATTGTTATTCAAAGGAATAAAAAAAAAGTTTGGTCATAATTAAAATCTCACGAGTAATTGTTAAAATCTGTTCCCTTTTTTCTTTTCCTTCTGGCATGACCCATTCCCAACCTATCTGGCAAACACCACTGCACTGTTCTGAACACATAGTAAAATTCCAAACCTTTTCAAAGTCATTTATTTATAGATAATAATCAAGTGAGTAGATAAAATAGCAAATGACCCGTTTTTAAAGTTTTTCTAATCTGTCTTGGTACTATTTGTTCAGGTCCCTAACAATACTGACACTATCCACCTCTACAGGAAAGGAAGCAGAGACCTAGTAAAGATCAACAGCAAAAATGAGCGCTGTAATTGATTAGATTGAGACAACCCTCAATCCATGAACTGCTAAAAAGTTTTATTTCAGTCCATGAGCTATTTCCTAAGATTAACTATTTTAGGATACAAAGAGTTTCCATATTTCTTTGTTTGTTTGGTTTCTTCTTTAACCTGCTGGGCCACCAGGGAACTCCAAGAGTTTCTATATTTGAAACCAAATTTTGACTAAGGAAGCGAAAAGAGATGAGGTAAATAAGAGTAGTAATCAGACTCAGCTTTCCTTTTTTTTCTCTTTATGGCTGTGTTTGTGGCATATGGAATTTCTCAGGCCAGTGGTTGAATCAGAGCAGCAGCTGCCTTTTTTTGCTTTTTAAGGGCCACACCCACAGCATGTGGAGGTTCCCAGGCTAGGGGTCCAATCAGAGCTAGAGCTGCCAGCCTACGCCATAGGCACAGCAACACAGGATCCAAGCTGCGTCTGTGACCTACACCACAGCTCACGGCAATGCAGGATCCTTAACACACTGAGCAAGGCCAGGGATCGAACCCACAACCTCGTGGCTCCTAGTTGCATTTGTTTCCGCCGCACCATGATGGAAACTACAGATGTATGTATTTTCAAAGCAGACTCAAGCTTGTCTCATCTCTCTTCACGTCACGTAATACTATATTACCTTTTGTCAGCCTTATCAGGGAATTATACTTAAATTAAGGGTCAAGCCAAATACTCAACTGTGTGGGAGGTTTCTATAACAGTGTCCCTATTTTTTGTTTTGGCCTATACTGATAACTCACTGATGGGCTTTCTCACTGATGTTTATTCAAAGATACTTTATCATCCTTCTTTTCATTCTTAAGGGGTTTGGTATAGAAGTAAAGAGTGGTCAAGCTTCTCAAAGTAAGAAATGAGGTAATGAAGCCATGGGGGAAACCTGGGAGGCACATTTTCCTAGGCTCAAAGTTGTAGGGGTGAAATCAGTCTCACATGAAAATAAATACGGTTATACATTTATTTATTCAACAAATATCTGTTGAGTACTTATCATGTGTCAGGCAACATTCTTAGTGCTGGGAATATGGTGGTAAGATCCCCAATTTGTGGATCTGATACCCTAAGAGAAGACATACCAAATGAAAAAAATATGACTGAGATCAATTCAGAAAGTGAAACGTATAATGTAGCGCATACAGAGGGATGCTGGCTGGGTAGAGATGCTGATCAGATTGTGTGGACAGGAAAGGTTTGACTGATGCAGGGACACTAGTTCTGAGACCTGAATGGCAGGGCTTAGTCTTTCCAAGCAGAGGCCACACTGAACCAAAGGTCCCAAAGGAGGACTTTGTATTTTTCTTGTTTTCAGCCAGACTGTAGCTGGTGAGACTGGGTGCAGGGTGCTAGGAAATGTCAACAGGTAGGCAACAGCCAGATTAGGTAGGAAGCTGAAGAATAGTCAAGAGTTACCGTAATAATTCAGATGAGAACTGACAGAAGATAATGGAAGCTTGGGCACAAGTGAAAGCAACAGATGTGGAGAGAAAAGTATTGAGGCTGTATTTTTGGGGTCGAGTATAGAGAGTAGGGGAAACGGGGAGAAAAGGACAACTCTGGGGTTCCTGTCCTAAATATCTGAGTGAAAGGAGGTGCCATATACTCAGGCGAGGAAGAATGAAGAAAAAACAGTTTTCACAGGGAGAAAACCAAGAATCCTGCTTTGGCCATTTTAAGTGTGAAATGCCTCTTTGTTTATTTTGGCTGAAATTCCCAGGCCAGGGATTGAACCCACACTACAGCTGTAACCGGAGCCCCAGCAGTGACAATGCTAGATCCTTAACCCGCTGAGTCGCAGGTGAACTCCTGAAATGCCTATTTGTTATTCAAGAAGAGGAGTGTTAAGCTGGCATCTAGATATATAAATTTATAGCTCAGTGAAAAGGTCAGAGCCAGCAATATGAATCTGCATATAGATGGTATCTAAACCAGGGGATTCAATGAGACAAGCTAGGAAAAAAAGAGAAGAGCTGAAGTCAAGCCCTGGACCTGAGCCCTGGGGCATTCCAACATTTAAGGGTGAAGAGGAGGAGCTGCAGCCCATGGATGAAGCAAGGAGCAAGAGACGGAGAGCACGCTGTCAGGGAAGCCAAGGAAAGAAGCCAAGGAAAGACGGCGTATGTAGGAAGAGGATGAATGAAGCATATGTTATGAAGAGGATGCGGTGATCATAGAGTCAGTGCTTCAGAGTGACTACTGCCTTGGCAAAGCAGAGGTGTCTGGTAATCTTGACAAGAGCAGTTTCAGGGGAGTGGGTAGTGAAAACCTAGTTAGGGTCAGGAGAGGAAAGCTGAAATGTGGGGAAGCTTTTAAGAAGCTTTCTGGGAAGTGTGAGAGAGACACATGGCAGAAGGGGCTGGGAGGCTCAGGAAGGGTTTTATCTTCTCTAAAGATAGAAGGCAAAAGAGTGTTCGTATGCTGATGGAAAGATCCAGTAGTAACAGAAGGGTGGGGCTGAGTATTTGAGGTGGGAAGTGAAAAAGGTATGAGAAAGTAATTTTAGAGAGAAAGAGAACAAAATTATTTGTGAAGTGTGGCGAGATCTTTGCATAGGAACTATTTGACATTTGCTGCAAGGAACTGCAAAATGAAATTAGCACCAGTTGTAGGTTTTTCTCCAGCCCCATTCAGCTGTTGGGTGCCAGCCTGGGTAGGGGCAGAGCTGTGTTTAATCCAATTTGAGACTCCCAGGTGATGATGACAGAGGAGGAGAGTAGCTGAAGGAGTCCATGTAATTACAAAGCAGCAACTGCTAATGACTGGCTTTGACAAGTTCAATTCCCAGCGCAATATGAGTGTTTTTATTAAATGTGTGATGCATGACACAAGTCTGGAATAGAGCTTTATCACTCCTAGAAGAGCAAGCTGTAAACCTTAAGTCAGGTCAGCTTAAGTCACAATTTCCTTCGCAGAAGAGACATACTAAATTTTAGGTCCAAAATTTCCTTATAACTTTTTTAACATGCTCAAAATAGTACCGGGCATTGAGTAATTGCTCGGTGTATTTTAGTTTCAGTACTGCTTCCCAAGCGCAGTTTCTTTTCTTTTCCTCCTTCAGTTATTCAACAACCATTTCTTCAACACTCACTGTGCCAGGCACTGCACTCAATGCTAGAGATAAGACAAGGCCAACAGGTTTTATGGTCTATTAGGGAACACAGAGAGTACACAAATAACTACACTTAGTAAGTAGTTAAGTTTAGTCATGAGAATTACTCTAAGGATTGACCAGTGGTCCAACTACCTAAAATGCAGATGTGGGAATGATTATGTTTTTAAATTTTCAAACCTTTATAAAAACGTTTAAAGAGCCTGTGCTTTTGAGGTTTTACCATTCTGATCTATCCTTTTTGAGTATGAGAAATACTAACTCAAAGTAGAAATCTAAAATATAAGAAAAATCTACTCACATAGAAAAGGAGTAAGAAAGTGCAGGCCAATAGTATAGGTTGAAAATAGACCAAACTGTCCACTAAACTAGGACTGAAATATATTGTAATGAACACAACATCCTGTAATGTTGGGTTCAATATCACAATTCCTCAGGAAATATTTTTGAAGCTTTAAGTTTCTGACAAGCATTGCGATGAGAAGAGAAAAGCAGCGCCTGGCATCTGGGAAGTGGCTTATTACTATCAGCGAGGTCTTGGTGGTTCTCTTGCAGAACATAAATTTAATCTCACAGAACATCAGTATTAGGCAAGGTCACTCTATGATCCTGATGAAATAAGACAGACGGACAAGATCTCTTCATAATTTTGTCTAAGTACAGATAAAAACCATGTTATTATGAAAGGCATGAAATACCAAACATCCCCTGCCCACCCAGGTGACTGCTGCTTCTTTATCAATTACAGCTTTAACTCCCCTTCATTTTTCCACCTTCTAAAGAAGCTCTATTAAGATACCAATCATAAAATTACCCCGCTTCCTGACAGAATGCAATCCAACACTCTTCTTTCCTTGAACATCCAAATCACTTAACACGAGCCCCAATCCAGTGAGGCCTTTTGAGCACCCTCTTGCAGAACACCTCCATCGATATACCCCCCCGCCATGTGTGCTCTAGTTTCAACAAACAATAAACCCACTTTTGTTCAACTCCCTTGTGTTCCTATTAGTCTTAGGTCGGGTGGCATTGCTAATAGAATACATGCAATACATTATTTAATACTCACAGCTATTTCTTGAAACAAGTGCTATTATAAATCTATTTTACAAATCAGAAAACAGAGGAACAGAACTGTTGAGTAACATTTCCAAGGTCACACAGTCAGTTATAAGGAAAGACAACTGTGAGAGTTCAGTAATCCTGCGATATCAATATTCTTTACTAAGGGTCGATTCCTTGAGAAGTCCAAAACCACGTTAAGTTTCTGAGAGTGCTGCAGACATTCAGTACAAGCAAAAGCACATTCATACAAGTCTTCAACATTCTGTGATTTTTAAAAGATACTTTATAGTTTTCCTTTATCAAAAATGTACCTAGGAGTTCCCTTTGTGGCTCAGTGGTTAACGAATCCGACTAAGAACCATGAGGTTGCGGGTTCGATCCCTGGCCTTGCTCAGTGGGTTAAGGATCCGGCGTTGCCATGAGCTGTGGTGAAGGTTGCAGATGCGGCTCGGATCCCGCGTTGCTATGGCTGTGGCGGAGGCTGGCAAGCTACAGCTCCTGTTAGACCCCTAGCCTGGGAACCTCCATATGCCGCGGGTGCGGCTCTACATAAAAAGGCAAAAAGACAAAAAAAGAAAAAGTACCTAAAGCTATTTTGATTTAAGCTGGTAAATTTCAAACTGCATAAGAACAAGGTCTTAAATGAGCTATTCTGGTCAAAAAGCTTTTTTTCAGCCATTAAAAAATTTTAGACTATTAATTTCCTGCAATAGTATATCACGAACACTTTAAGTTGATGACCTACTACTCTGCTCTCAGAAAGTATCTTCCTCAATCATGGCCTAAAGCCATAATGTCCTTATCGCTGATGCCAATAACTAAAAACAGGGCCTTTCCTGTCATTTTTTTCAAGCACCTGCTTGTCAGTTACCCTCAACTGGCAGCCTGCTGGACAGCTAGCTCCCTTGAGCATAGAGTTCTTAGTTCCAACATTTCAATTCATTACAGTCAGCCACCATGTCCTCCAAAACCCTTTCAGATTGCTTGTAATTTCACAGAACTTCCCAAGTAGAACATATCTGAAAGAATGGCAAAGAACTGCATTCTATCCTAATCTAGTGAATGTTAATCATTCATGATTATATTTTCATATTGTCATTCACTATCAAGACAGGTGGTTTCTATCCATGGGCTGCAGAACTAGAATAGCAAGTCTGTGAAGAGCTGGTTTAGTACATAGCTGAGTAATGATGCTCACAGTATGCTTCGCTACCCTGAGGCATTTATCACAGAAGGGAACATTATAAAGTTCACATGCATAAATCCATTGATAATGTAATGCATGGCTCACTGAAATTAACACATTACAGTTAGCTTACACTTCAAAATAAAAAGAGAAATAGTAGGAAAACAATATAGTTAGCATTACATTATTCACCATTTGCTTGGAAAATGCAATGAGAACACACACACACAAATCAGTATTTGTAGACCTGCCTTTGTAATTTAAAATGTTAATGAAATGTAAATTTTTTCTGTACAAAATTCATGAATGTTCATCTCTAGGCTGCATTGTGCCCAACCTTGTTGGAGTCCTTTTAAAATTTTATTAGTAGCGAAAGTCCCTCATTGTTCATTTCTCTTCCATCTCACCACCACTAAAGAAAATGCTTTTGACATTCACAATTAGTATGGTGGCAGTAAAACATAAAATAATTTTTATTTAGAAAACAACACACCCTTTCGAGTTTTTTGTTGTTTTTTTTTTGTAACAAAATCAAGTTTTTGGGTCCCAAGCTATTCATCATGAAGAGAATGTGTTTAATCTGATGTGAACTTGGTTACCCAGCAGTCTTGTCAGGCTGAAGAATGTTTAACTCGGGGTCTGGTATGCTGCCAGCCATTCTAAATGTTTTCACATGGACCAGCAATAAATAATTAAACGTTTAAGTTACAGTTCTCAGGTTAGGCAGCAGATAGAGCTAGAATTTCATCACTTAGGGAGATGAACAATTTCGTAATTTTTTTTTTTACATCTTTAGATGCTCTAGGCACAGGAGATAATCTTTCAGTTGCAAAGAATCAATTTTGATAATGCTTTCTGGATTTCACATGATAGCTTTAACAGCTAAGTTTGCAAAATGGAAGATTCTACTTATAGTATTTACTGAAGGAAAGACCTAGCATGAGCTCTGTCACTAACAATCTGAGCGTAAATAAATGAGAAACTCCTTAGGTCATTAAAAGGTTAGAAGGGGGAGGGATGATATTATAATTGAGAAAAATCTTTCCAAATATATATGTTCTTCTCTCTCCTTCCAACTCCAATTGCAGAGGGGGGGGCACAGTCAAGCGTATTTGAAAAAACAAAAGCAAAAGCTGCCAAGTTGATTTCAAGGCACAGCCCCACTGGGCACCACTGGGGTTTATTCCAGCTCTGATTCTTTTTTAAAATGGACTTGGGCTTAACGGTTAAAGAGCAAGACTAGTGCTGGGAGAATTGGAAAAGATAGTGCTTTCTTACACACATACTTTCTGCAAAGCTCTATTTCCTGGTACAGCCTAATTATTGATGGTTTTTATATTATTTAAATACATACTGTATATTTATAGATTACCTAACTCATGTTTACTCTCAGCAGTAGACAGAGAAATACTGGTCAGACCATCTGGGCAGAGTGGTTGATTTCTTACACTGGCATTCTCTTACAAAAATACCTCGCAGCAGGTATAGTATGTTACAAACAGAAGACTAGAAGAGCTGACTTTTCAGAGTTTATAAATCTTAGAAGAGCTCTGATATATTTTACCTATCTTTGCAAAACACTTTCATTATCTTTCGTTAAAAGTTGGATGCTCAGGAGTTCCCGTCGTGGCTCAGTGGTTAATGAATCCGACTAGGAACTATGAGGTTGTAGGTTCGATCCCTGGTCTTGCTCAGTGGGTTAAGGATCCAGTGTTGCTGTGAGCTGTGGTGTAGGTTGCAGATGTGGCTCGGATCCTGCATTGCTGTTGCTGTGGTGTACGCCGGCAGCTACAGCTCTGATTAGACCCCTAGCCTGGGAACCTCCATATGCCGAGGGTGCGGTCCTAAAAAGACAAAAAAAAAAAAAGTTTGATGCTCAGAGTAAAACTTTATTGCCTATTTTTATGTACATGAACAGAAGAGGTTTGCCTACCTCTTAGGTTTCAATAGATTAATTCCAATTTGAAAAAAAAAAAACTCTCAATATAGAGTACAAAAAATTTGTTTTGTCATATTATCTTTTACCTATAATACAATTTTTCAATTTAACATTATACTGTGAAAGAATTATTAATATAGAAATCACTGACAAACACCCCCCCCAAAATACCAGCCTGAAGTATAAATGCATACCTATATGTTTTAACTTTAGTCTTTAAGCTATAGTTAAATACTTTTAAAAGCTTTAAAAAATTAAAGGAAATAAAACCCCAGAAGTACAAGTATACCAAGATTTGGGGATATAAGACAAATTTCTTATCATATTTAGTCTGAAAACTGGGATTTTAACCACAAAGCAGGGTATTTGACAAGCATCTTTTAGGGAAAAAAATCTAACGAGACACTAAATACAGGAATGAATGATTTTCTTTTCAGATGTTTTATGTTCTTATTTCCCTCTGGTAATAGAGTGCCTCTGCATTTTATGCTTCTTGCCCAGATCATACAACATTGAAGGACTGATAATTTAGACTTTCTTTTGCTGAAGTAACTAATAAGTTATTTTGACAGAAACAGTCATCTTCACCTCTAAATAATGCAGGCTTGTTCTTTTAACACTTGAGATGCTTATTTCCTCAGATAAGTGCAGAATTTTTTTAATAGTTTTTAATATATTATTTCTGCCCTTTCTATTAAAGTGACTAAAAATTCTTCAGGTTCTATCAATGCAGTATTTATACTCTGATTAAAAAAGCAAACAAAAGCATGAGGGTTAACACCAGCCTGACTGAACAAGGTAACCCACTAAAGGGGTATGGCTGTGCCAGAAAGAGGTATCCTTCAGCACCTTTGGCTACTATAATGTAAGTAAATCACTGGTTCAAGACATGCCAAGTTGGATTCTCCTTCTATTCGCAGCAGAACATTTGAGTTTTTTTAGCAAGAAGGCGGTCTTTGGAGTCTAGAACATGATACAAAGTAAGGAGCATATAACTAAAACCTTCCATTTAGTGCAGTTAACATCCCTCTCACCTAGAGACAATATCTGAATATCCTAATCCTCATAATCATTCACAGAGTATCCTTTAAAGGACAACTTAAGGTCATAAGGTATACAAAGTCTAGACTCCATCATGCTCAAGGAAGGATTCAAAAGAGATTTAGGTATGAGAAAGAAGAGGAGTCTGGCTTTTTTAATGGCCCTATATTCGTGAGTGAGGTCATCTATGGTATGCCAGCCTGAGCTCCAAAAAGTGGGTGGTCTTTGCAGAGGGAGGTGCTCACTCACTCTACCTCTGGCAGGAGCCAGTTCCTGCAGCTGGACCAAAGGCAGTCCATAGACTACACTCGGCACATTTCTTCATTTCTCACTTGAGTGCCCTTCTTTAGTTCCCTTTCAACTGCCCACTTTATATCGACTTCATTACACCACCGCTCCATTTGTAATGTAAATTGGGAAACTCGGGGAAGTTTTTCTTTTGGCCTTGTCTGCGGAAGAATACGGAGAGGTATTCAAAACGTATTAACACAAATCAATGGCACCAATAAAAGCAAAATCTCCTTAGCAACATAATCTTGATTGCAAAAGGAGAACTGAGAGCATTTAGCAGAACAGTGGCCCACATGGAATACGCATTTGTCTGGAAGAATCCAGCACAAAGCCTAAAAGAGAGATTTTGAAAAAATCCAAAATTAACTCACAGGGAACAGTTACTCTTTTTTTCAAAAGTACACAATTGGCTACATTAAATCTATGGTATGCTTTTGGCTCAGCAACATTGTATCACACTGCTTTGCAAACTGAAATTACAACACCCTGCATGCTTCACATGAGTTACAGGGTGTTTTTTGTTTGTTTTGTTTTGGGTTTTTTTTTCCTTCGTTGATTTCTTTAGTAAAGCAAACAAAAAAATCTCAAGAAATATTCATCTCACACTCCATGTAAAGAAAACTGAATGACTACCTAACAGTATCAAATACTATAGGTACAAAAGGTTGGGCTATCTTTTGGGCTTTCTGTGATGGATTCTAAGATAGTAACTACCACAAGCAGTAATGGCATTTTTGCCTTAAGTCTCCACGTGTGAAAAGGGAAACTCAATATAGTTCTGAGAATTCTCACATTTTTCCTGTCAAGATGAAAAAAAAAAAAAACAGATGAAAAGAACAGAAATTCAGAAAATAAATCCTTTTAAGACTGTAATATTGAGATAAGGAAACATAAAAATCCACAAGCACAAAATTTCCCTCTTAGTTGTTAAATGTTTCATATAGAATCAATTGTCATTCTTCATTTCAATGAAAACAATCCAGGTGACAGAGTGTAAAAAGCATCTTTACTGCCTAGTGCAGAGACAGACGGATGTCTCAGGGAACTGAGTTACAATTACTTTATCTTGGAAGTATGCATGTATGTGTGTATATGTGCTTACACATACACTTTTCTCCATATATATAACTAACTATGTTTTAAAGGTCTGCATTGGAATCCAGATCAATCAAGGTAAACGAAAAAAAATAAAAGTTTCTATAACAGTTATTTGATAGAATGTGACAGATAAACCATAAACCTTAGCTAAATGCTAAATATATGGATTCACAGAAGTGATTAGAATTATTTCTGCTTCCCCTACCTCCCTAAAAACTTAAAAACCAATGTTAGACCTTAACTGTATTGGCTTTAAAAATTTAGGGACAACTTAAGTAAGACCTTTGGGAGTTCCTGCCATGGTACAGTGAGTTAAGAATCTGACTGCATCAGCACAGCTTTCTGTGGAGGCAAGGGTTTAATCCCTGGCCCAATGCAGCAGCTGCAGCTCAGAATCAACCCCTGGCCAGAGAACTTCCATGTGCTGCAGGTGTGGCCATAAAAGTTTTTAAAAATATTTTTAAAAAAAAGATCTTTGGAGGGAAAAAAAGGTAGTAAGCTTTTTTCCAATTATAAAGCAAGTTCATGAACACAAAAATATCAAATTTTCTTTAGTAAGTTTATTGCTAGTACTTCCTAAACTAAAATTCACAATATCAAATATTTTATTCCCAGTTAATTTTTTTTGCCACACCCATGGCATGAGGAAGTTCTGGGGCCAGAGACTGAACCCATGCCACAGTAATGACCCAAGCCACTGCAGTGACATAACACCAGATCCTTTAGCCCACTGGGCTGGGCCAGAGATAGAACGTGCATTTCCGCAGCAACCCAATCTGCTGAAAAAAAAAGAAAAATCCACTAGCTCAAATTAGGTCTCAGTTTATTTACCAGAAAAACAAAAAAAACAAAAAACTATGTCAATGAAGACTTGCCTTTACAAGACTAAATACAATGCAACTGGAGTTCTCTTGTGGCTCAGTGGGTTAAGGATCTGTGCCTGTCACTGCAGCTGCTCAAGTTGCTGCTGTGGTGCAAGTTTTGATCCCTGGCCTGGAAACTTCCACATGCTGTAGGTGCAGCTGAAAAATTTAAAAATAAAAATAAAAATAAAAAAATACACTGCAATCAACCTTGGAACAAAAACCAAGCCACCTTCAGTACATATTTCTTCATGTTATAGAAACCAGTAAGTTTTTACCTAACCAAAAGAAAAATCTCATCTTAACAGAAACAGATGACATTTGTTTGCCAATGGCTCTAATTTCTTAATAAAGAAAAAACATACATAGTTTAAAAATTCAACTGTATATTTTACCAAAATTATTTTCATTCTTGTTAATGGTAACTAAAGTTGATTGGATGTAATCAGAACTACCTAAAAGCATAAATAATAGGGACCCTGAACTTGGGGTCTGCATAATTGCTCACCCATCAAAAATTTCTGATGAATTATTATATTTGAAAACTATTCCATGTTCATCAAGGACATGGGAACAAAGGACTGAAATCCTTTATTTGGTTCTTTTTAAATTGTTTGTCACACTTAAATTGATTGGATGTAATTAGAACTACCTAAAAGCATAAATAATAGGGACCCTGAACTTGGGGTCTGCATAATTGCTCACCCATCAAAAATTCCTGATGAATTATTATATTTGAAAACTATTCCATGTTCATCAAGGACATGGGAACAAATGACTGAAATCCTTTATTTGGTTCTTTTTAAATTGTTTGTCACACAAATTACAAACAATAAATAGAAGAACACTGTATTCAAGGTAGCCTTCTACTATCTTCTCAAAGAACATTGTACAGCAGAGGAAAACTCTATCTAGACCAATACTTTGAAAAAATAATTTCCAGTGTAATACAGAAGGCATCTATAAAAGGAGCATAAAACTGTGTACAATTCCTGGCCATTGAGTAACTTTCCCTTTTGTAAGTCAAAGTGTAGGATAACAATGCAATTATTTCTCTCAGCCAGCAGATTTCAGCACATTGCTTTCTGACCATGTCTATCTACCTTGCTTCCACTGCCAGTGTCACAATGCTTAACTCTTCTGAGAGGTCAAAATATCACTAGCTCTAACAAACATAAAAAGAAATAGACTTTAAAAAGGCTTTGAAAACTTCAGCTAAACTCTTTTTATGAAAACTTCATGGCAATGCAAGAGACTGTAATAACTATCTAATAAGCTGCTATTTTAAGAAAGGAGAAAACATCGTCTTTTATTTAGTACAAAAGATTTCTTGAGGAACTAGAATGTGCTTTACTTCTAAAACAGTTTAAATCTATATAGCACTGGGAGTTCCCTGGTGGTCTAGTGGCTAGGATTCGGCATTTTCACTGCTGCAGCCTGGGTTCAATCCCTGGTCTGGGAACTGATCCCACATCAAGCCAAGGCATGTGGTGGCCAAAAAAAAAAAAAAAGTAGGAAAATAACAGAAAAGTCTGCAGTTTGAGGTACACTATGGTCCAGTAGAGAAGAGTAGCCAAGACACTTATCTTCTCTTAAAGGTTGGCTGATATTATGTTTCTTTACCAAAGAAAAAAAAAAAGCAGCCATAGACAGCTTATCTACCCAAATTAAGAATTACCCAAGTTAGTTCATTGAAATATTTCTGAGATAAAGAGCTAGGAAGGCAATACACTATTTTTCGTGAAAAGAAAAAAACCAGTCAATTCTCAAATTCAGAGCACCATGTTTACGAAGTAAATGTTAAAAACAAACCCCAAAGAAGAGCATGATTTTGCTTAAATATCAGAGTTACATGTAGATATATTTTAAAAGATCTTATTAGAAACCCTTCTCATCTATTATATTTAACGTTTACCTGATTTTTAAACAAGCAAAGCATTACTCTAAACACACATAGGGAGTATTTACTCTAATTTTTAATGCAAAATTTGATAACAAGTTTCTACTGATACTGTAAATAAGTCAAAAAAGCTATTCAATCATTACTATTAAACATCTAGCTACTTACTTCCATAAAGGATTAATAAATAACAGCAACATAATTGATTAAAAAGTATGAGGTAGTCATAGTATCATCCTTTCATAGAAATGAAAAGCAAAGAGGCCAACAGTTTGATGATCTTAATCAATTCAAAATCAGGATTAGCAATCTGAATTTCTATCTTCAGAACTGTCTATTAAGGCTATACACAATCTCTGTTGTTTTAATTTACCATGGGGTTGTGGTGGGGGTGGGGATGAGTATTGCTTCCTATAACAGAAACAAGTAAAAGAATCTTGACTAATAATATAAACAGTATTTTTTGCTTCTCTAACATTGCCATCTAAGAATCTTTGTAAAAGTACAGAAAAAGGTAACTTAAGATTTAAAAACAAATCTTCAAATCTCAATTTATTAAAAAAGCGATGTTCCTAAAAACAACATAAAGTTAGCTATTGTACCTATGGAAAATTTAGAGTTGTTTTATTTATTTTTAAAAGGGTATTTACTTAAACACAAACTATTATGGGATGACTAATAGTTTGGTTTGGGATTGGTTTTGAGCCTACTCTTTCCGTCCTGATAGGAAGGCATAAATCAGCTTTCTTCAGAAATAGCGGCTTGAGGAGCCCCATATGCAACCATTCTACTACTCCCTTCCTAGAAAGTCTGGACTGATGGGGTCTGCTGAAAAGGAAAACACCAATTGTACCACTGTGCTAATTGGAAATTTACGTTAAGAAATTCCCCTTTAAAAATGCAAGTAAAAATAGCAGAATTCAGAGTGTCAGTCATTCATCATTTAATGTGACTGACTTGCCTTAATTGGCCTTCTGAACACTTAGCTAAGAGTGCAAAAAAATTAACAGTCTTACTGGGAGCCTTGGGGAAGGAAGATACAAAGGCAGTTCTGAACTATGTCCATGCTAGGTGAAGACTCTGGACATCAAGAGGGCAGCTAAAGGACCCACAGTACTTCAGTGAGATAGGAGAAGGAAAGAGAGTCCAGGACTAGCCGCTGCAATTTAGTCAAAGACAATTTTAAACTCTATGTCCTTCTGATTTAGTACTTCAGACCAACAGCTGAGCCAAAGCAAATATTTACAGTGAAACACCAGGTAAGCAGTTAACGGTTATAACTGTGAAGCAAATACCATAAAAATCGAAATAGTCTCTATATACAGAACATTAAATAAAACTAGTGCAGTCTGAACTCATGCAACTAGGGATCCAACTGTACATGTTACTATTTAACATCACATTTTATAACCAAAGACTGATATGGAATGTTGTCAAGGTTTTATATGGTTGGCCGGTGTCTACTAAGATAAAGAAGCAATCAGAAGTTCTCTACAAATAACACTGAAAGTACAACCATGGAGAAAGTTGTGGTTTTTCCTAACTTAAAATTATCCGATTACAAAACTAGTTTCTCTATTAAGAAAAGGAATCGCTGATTGCTACTATTCATGGTTTGAACACTTCTTGATTTTAGGCCCAAATACATGTTTATGTTTTGTCTTTTTTCTTTTTTTCTTTTTAGAGCCGCATCCACAGCATAAGGAAGTTTCCAGGCTAGGGGTCAAATGAGAGTTATAGCTGCCGGCTTACACCACAGCCAGAGCAACACAGGATCTGAGCTGCATCTGCAACGTACACCACAGGTCACTGCAATAATGGATCCTTAACCCACTGAGTGAGGTCAGGGATTGAACGCAGGTCCTCATGGATCCTAGTTGGGTTCATCACCACTGAGCAACGATGGGAACTCCACATTTATGTTTTAAATGGATGAAATCTAGTCATTAAAGACTGCATTAATAAAGCATCTGAAGACCATTTTATGGACAGAAGGGAACTTTCTGGTGAGAGAGGGGCATATCTACCTTAAAAGCTCATGTCACTTCAATTTTACCATAGTGATTAGGTTTTGGGGCATATATTTTAACTTAGGTATAAAACAGTCATGTACTAAAATATAGTATGGTTTGCAAAGTACATTATTTGATAAAGGAATGTTTGTACACAGGAATGCTGGACTAATTGTAAAATGCCAGTAATAATATGAACGAAGATCGTGAGTTATTCACTCAGCCTATGTAAAATCTGTACCTTAGATTTTCTGCCAGTAATACCTTTTCTTGGCCAATTTTACAAGTACTATGGTTCACACCTCACAAATCTTAAGTCAGAAAACAGAAACTGAAGAAGTCATCATTTTAAACATTTCCTTTGGACTAATGTTCAAGTAACACATAGCGATCTCTGACATTTCTAATTTCCAGTAACATGGGCACTTAAATTCCTGATTCAAGAAAGGATAACCAGAGGGCTTATACTGGCGGCTACTAATGAAAACCCACGGATGGAAAACTAACTGCTCAAAGCATAATAGGCTTATGGTAATGCCACATATTAAGCACCATAGCTCTTTCCTATATATTCATTAGAATCATAAGAGTGCCCCTTTCTAGGGAATCTTCAAGCAACTGACATACTTCTCAATAAAATTAGAAAAGCTTTTTAAAATCCTATCCTTAACATTATCAAGTATGAAAACTATCTTACTGTTAAAATATTCTTATGGGAATATAATAGTGTTAAAATTACATTATATTATACATTATATTATATAAGAATAATAGGAGAAAAAATTTGCTTAAATAATTACAGTTCTTCCTATAAAACTGACTAATACGGTGCTCTACAAATTTATAAAATTTTAGTTTTAGAAAACTGTGTTGCACGGTCTACACAGTCTTCACATTTTTCTGCTCCTTCCGAATCCTGAGGCAGAACTGGCATTCTCCATACAACAATCTGTCACAGGGAAACCACCGAGCAACACTAGAGTTTATGAACGGCACAGCCCTTTAATTGCACAACTTTAAGGTGATAGTCACACCCAAGACACCAAATAAGTAAAAATGAGGAAAGTATGAATTATTTGTACTTTGGGCTTTTCACAGGAAAAAGTTTTTTATAAATTCAAGTTGGTGTTTTATGGGGGGAGGAGGCACAATGGAAACATATCTCAGACCAAAAAAAAAAAAAAAATCCTAGATTTTAAGATAGTTCCTAATGTCCAATATAGGATATAAGATACTGGCATACAACTATTCAAATTTATATAGACTTACAGTACTTTGGAGAAGTACAAAGAAAAACTTTTAAAAAATACATGTATATAAATTAATGAAATTGGTACTTAAAAGATTTAATACAAAGAAAAATGGTATTAGAGAGTGGTACCAATTCTTAATACAAATTAAGCATAGTTTATATAATTTCAAAAGTTATTCACATTATTGCTCGATACCACAGTTGTATGGAACAAGTTCTTGACACAAAATTTGTATAATTTCTGGTTTATAAAAACAAAAATTTATACATAAGCTTTTCAGAAATTTAGCAAGTTTAAAAATGCATGGAGTTATGTACAACAAAGGAGAAAAAAAAGTATGTTTGTATGCATTTTAAAGAAACGAAACTGATCTAACTCAAACGTACAGGTCGCAGCCTCAATCAAAAAAGTATACATAACTGACCTGAAAGCAAACTAGTAGATTACAACAGTACTATATATGTCCTCCATTTCTTAGTAATCGTTTGCTTTAAATATTAATGGAGTATTACATAACAGCTTACTTTAATTCTAGAACTTCTGCTTCCTTTCAAAAACTTTCAGAAACATAGATCCATTCTACAATTGGGTTAGATGGGGAGAAACATTTTCCTTAGAAATTTTTAAAAGGAGTATTTCTATACTTTTGTATATAAGATTTGATAAACAATAAAAAAAACACAAATAAGGCCATTTTAATCACCTTGATCAAAAATATACAGATTGTAATGCTACTATATTTTGTGATCCTGAGCTCTAGTAATCATTAGATGCATGCATACCATTCATTGATTTGTCTATTCTAATGAAAATAATTTAATCTTGCCTTACTACTTTTGAAGACAGAAATACTTTCAAAACTTTTTGATAGGTCTTCATAATGTTACAGATATTTCTGCTGTAAACAGAGCATTAGGAATTGTATGAGAAAGAATATATTAGGGTTCAAAAAACTATCAAAGAAAATTTACTATTTTAAAACAATGACTACAATAAATTTAAAAAACAAGAAAAATAATAAAAAGAGTGTGCTTGCTAGAGTAGATAATTAGAGCCTTATAAAGGTCTTTTTCTATATTAAGGAATTAATAAATAAAGGATCGTGTGTACCTTGGTGGTAAAATAAAAAAGGCTGGCCACTTTTTATGCTAAGTTCAAATGTATTTTTTTGATAATACAAAAAAGTAATCCTTGAAAATCAGAATACATAACAGAAAAGAGCACAATAACTTAAGTATTAAACATCTGTATGAAGTAACTGTTGCGAAGTTCGACAAAAATGCACACTTAGAACATGCGATTATTAAAAAACAAAACAAACAAACAAAAAAACACCACACGATTCTGTAGAACCAATGCTATGTCACCACCAGGAAAGCACCAAGCAAGGCACCATTGGAAAGACAACATACTTGGAAAGTCTATATAAATAAAGCAAATGCTAATCTGGTCGAAAAATCGGTGTCTTTGGTAAAAATTCTATGAGGATGACCTGTAGAAGGAGAAAAAAAAGTTTTAAAAAGACTTCAAAAGATTTTTATCTCAGAAAAACTTCAGTTACATCCCATCACTTAAAAGCAATATTAACAGTGCCCCTGACAAACGGGAGAATGTGTGCATGCAATGAATGAAAAAAAGGAGCTAGCATTTACTGAGAACTAACTACATATCAAGGGTTTCATACTACACGGATTTATTTAATCACAAAGATTCAAGCGCTACCATCCTCATTCTACAGATGAGAAAACCGATGATCTGAGAAGTGTCACACCATGGATTGTATTCCAACAAAGGGCTATCTTAACTCTAGAGCTCTGCTCTTTCTGCTGCCCCCTATGTAGCTGCAGCTGTCCCAGTTCCTCAGGCTTCCTCACTTTTATCTAAAGCCCAATTCCATGGTTCTTTAGGGTTCTAGAGTTGCTCTCATTTACTGTACCAGGATATGGGATCTCTAGACAAAGACTACTGATTGGTCCTTGATCTCTTTTTTTTTTTTTAAACATCCTTTTCTTCTTAGGTTAGAAAAATTAAAGATTAAAATTTGCTGCTGAGAACTTTTCACTAGGAAACTACAGGAAAATCAACAAAAACAAAACATAGTAACACAGAAAAGACACTAGCTAACCAGAGCTAATTTTTACTCCAAACTTGGAACTATCCTAAATTGTAATCAATTCTTCCCTTTGTTCCAACCTGTATGGAACAGATGGTAAAGAAAAAAGTATTTGATTTGAACAGTTTCCAGGTTTGATGAACTCCTCATTCTTTTTCAGAACATGTGTCTTGATATGACCTCCAGGTTTGGATACTCTTCTGCATTTAGCCATCTGGGCCAGAAACCTTCATTTTCACTCTTCAGTTTTCCTGGTTTTTGATCTGTCTCAGTAAAGAAGGTATTTCTATACATGGCTCAAAAATATTCCCTTCTTGGTCGATTTACCCTTAGGTGCCCCTGTGCCACTCTTATTTTTTCTTTTGTCTTTTTTTTTCTTGGTCCTTTTGCGGCCTCATCCGCAGCAGATGGAAGTTCCCAGGCTAGGGGTCAAATCAGAGCTACAGCTGTCTGCCTGAGCCAGAGCCACAACAACACCAGATCGGAGCCGCGTCTGCAACCTATACCACAGCTCACAGCAACGCCAGATTGTTAACCCACTAAGCAAGGGCAGGGATCGAACCCACAATCTCATGGTTCCTAGTCGGATTCATTAACCACTGCGCCACGATGGGAACCCCCCACGTGCCACTCTTTTGGCCCTGTTATTTGCCTACAAAAATGTTTCCTAGCTTCCTATCCAGCTTCTTTATTTGAGCTAGATTCCCCTGTTTCTCAGTTTCCTTGTCTATAAAATAGGAGGGTTGGACTAGATGACAAGATTCATTGTAGTTCTAAAATCTGATGATTAAATTATAGTGTATACTACATAATGAATAATAAAAGCTATCTCTGACTATATTTGAAATATTACTAGCTTTTAAAGAATGTATCCTACAAACTTCTTCCCTTTAGAAGCCACATATAAAAACTGACCACTTGTCTCATTTCTTCTAGATCATACTGCTCTACCATATCTGAATAAAAGAAAAGTTAGTATCAAGTTGGCATGCTTTTAGATTGACTCCAATATTTAAAATATAATAGAGGAGAATTATTTCCCTTTAACTAATAAATTAAACTTCTGTAAGTTAAAGTTGAGGTCAAATATATATACAAGATAGATTATTTACTACCTTAACTTTTCAAAATTATTTTTAGGAAGCTTTAAAAAGGAAGCTTTAAAAATTATGTTTTCCCTTCATTCAACTCTCTCTCTCTCTCATACACACACACACATATATCTATGCTGAGAAAATTTAGAAAAAATACATTTTTAAAGCAAATGTTTTAAAGCTACTCTTCTGGATATCTTCTATGACAATGTGAAAAATATAACGGCCCTAGGAAAAGTGTTTATCTAAAAATGTATGATAAATTAAAGGAAACTATTTTATACACAGAGCACATAGTTCAGAATGTTTTGGAAATAAATTCTTTAAATGAATAACAGAAATAATAAAAAATAAACATGAATATAATGAGCATATTTTATAAATGAATGACATTCTTCCAGTTCTATCTAGAAATTGGGAATAACTTGTCTTCCTTTCCAAATTTAGAAATGTGCAAAATACGTAAATAAATAAATAAACAAAAGCCTCAATTTTAAGCTTAGTGTTTGGATTTATAAATATAATCAATACTTGTTCGCAAAAGCCTTTAAATCTCTTACATATCTATCCCTTCTCACAAAATACATGAACTCTCTCATCATCTATGATGAAAATTCACAACTAACATTTTCATAGGTCAATCTCAAAACAAGTTCTTTGAATGTGCTTTTATTATAACGAGGTATCAAGTGCCTTTTTATCATCATAAATTAACATGTTTGATATAATAGATAATGATAAAATCTTCATTACTGGGTTCACTGAATAGAGCTATTCTATAAAAAAAAGAGACATCTTTAAGATATCTTTTATGTTCAAGGCTAGAAATGGGATTTTACTGTGTGATAATGAAAGGGAAAATGCTCCAGAGAAAAATGATTTCATGATAATTTCCAACTATTTAAGCACTCTTTTAATCAATCTTTTATACATACACATACATATGTACTACTTATGATGGCTATATTGTTTCAAAGAATAGATAAAATTTGTTAGAAATGATGTTCCAGGTACTTAACTCTTCCTCAGATCTTTTTAATATAATAACCTTTGCACATTTAAAATAAAACACCCAAACTCAAGGGAGAATAAAGATTCACAATTTTCTATAGCATTCTGAACTTTTCAAAAGGAGGAAAATATTCGAGTAAATCCAGTAGTCAGTAAATTAAATACCGTTCTAAAATCCATTGAATATATATGCCCATTTCAACAACTTAAAGAATAAACACAGGGTAAGCACCATCTCATCTCCCGTTTACTTTTAAGACACTTTTTACAGAATAATATCCCAAAAACACTTTGAAATGAAAGATTTCTCTGAAGGCCACGGAGGTATGGGCAGTTAAAATCTATAAAGGCTAAAGGTTTCTTAAGCTCCAGCGGCTTGGCTGAAAGGTTTTCTTCCATACTTGGAAACCTGATTAGCATTATATAAAAAAGCCATATCTGACTTGCTGCGTAACCAAAGTTGTGGTTATTCTTTATACAGCATCTAAAATTTCACACTCCATCAACACATGTTCAGGCTATTTTATCTTGGCAATTAATTTATTATTTTTCAGAACACAGTAAAGCCTTGTTTTCAAGTCATTCATAACTTTATAAATCAGTCTTGCACATGAAACCATGCATCTGTGAACCGTAGAAAATCCTTGCGCTCAGGAGATTAAGCTCCTGACACCTTTGCTGATTAATAATCATGAAAAGAATAAGATCAGAAGCAAAATAAATGATCATTTAATAGAGAAACTTACAAAACAGCCCTTTAACTTACATATTCCATCATGTTATTCGTTTCACATTTCCTTTTGCTCAGTCTCCAGTGCAAGCACAGCTAGACAAGTAGGAGAGTAAAAGAAGAAAAATGAGCTCTATTTTATTGCAGCACACAGACTAACCCATTTATCCACCTTTCATATTTTTCGTTCAACAAAAGCATCTGTTTCCATACTGTGCAATTCAGACCCCA
This sequence comes from Catagonus wagneri, assembly GCA_004024745.2. NCBI lineage: Eukaryota > Metazoa > Chordata > Mammalia > Artiodactyla > Tayassuidae > Catagonus > Catagonus wagneri. Next base: position 31,415,023 of record PVHT021183710.1, read on the forward strand.
ACAGTACGAAGCTGCTCCCTGTGGTACTCACCTTGTGGTATAACCTATTGTTTTCCCATTCTAATAACTTCTCAATCGATCTTCGTGTCTGGAAGACAAATGAGGAAAAAGTTTACTCTTGACTGGTTTTAGAAAAACTTTGTTTTGCAGCTGCTTTTTGTGTGAAAAGGAGTGAGGTACAAGACAGTGACTGAATAGGGTGGTCTATAAACACCATCAACATGCTAGCACTAAATAGCTGCCTGAACAGAAACAGAACACTATTTTAAGATACGGTTTTGGTTTTTTGGCATTGTGTTTCTTAACTGTTTCAAACACACTATGGTCTGATTTAAAACTATCAAAGTCTAAAAAGCTAATGTTTTACCATATGATACAAATTTAATCCCAATTTCTTTCAAAACTATTTTTGTAATGCTTAAATAGTAATAAGAGTTCCTTATACACCTTTTATTTTTTAATATATATTTTGAAACAAAGGTTAAACATTAGGTAACAAAACACAAAAGGCTTTCAGAATAAATTCAAAAGGGAAATAATTGAAAGTTAATTTAAAAATCAATTTGCTATCAAATTGAACTAATTTTTACGGTATAAAAATGACCAAATTTAAAAGCTGGTTTATTATTCCACAGGTAACTATTTTCAAACAGAGGCAAAACTGCATTTAAACCAATCACTTTCGTTGGTTTTCAAGCAAAATGAGTTTTATTGAAACATCTCTTTATTAAATATAACTGTTAAAGGAATCAACTAAGAAATTTATGTTTAGAATCACTTGATTTTTGGAATATATACTATGAAGCATGAAATGTTTCTTCCTTGGGAGGAATGAAAGGGAACATAATTCATGGTGCCAGGTGTTAGGATGAGACCAACACAGCTGCAGGTGCAAAGAGGACAGTGTTGCCACAAGAATCAACTGCAACTTGCTGCAGCTGCAGCTTCCTTGCAAGGAAAGGGAAAAAGCATCCAGCTCTACTAATATGGCACAACTAAGTAAGTACTAATCATCAAATATGAAAATGTGCATGTCAAGCAAGGATGAGCTAGGTGAAAGATTGTTAGGATCAGCTAGTTCTGAATAGCTTAATGTTATATAATAAAATGTGTTCATATTTAAAGTATCTACTGTAATCTAGTTACCATGTTACCTTTTAGCATGCTGAACATGCTAAAGAGACACCACAGTCACAGAGGTGCCAATTATAATTCATAACTACTACTGCTTCTGCCTTACATTTTCCAAACTGATGTCATAAAAATCATAAAATCAACTAACTCTCTGGGTAATAATATGCCAATGACTAATTTATTACATTACTTTTTTAGAACAGTTTTTTTGGCAAGAATTTTAAAGGGAAAAAAGTGCCCTTGTTAACAATGATCAGCAGACCTCACTTGTTTCTTTGTAAAGATAGCCTTTTAGAGGCAGCTCTCCTTTTAAATGAAAATAGGGCAGCAGTTATGGTCACACTTTTTGTTAATTTAGTTGCCAGTCAGCCCCAAATCAAAAGAAAATAAGGCTGCAGAGTGTAATTAACATTCAGTTCAGTCGTTTTGTCCCTTGTCTAGCCCCCAAGCTTTGTTAAAATTGCCATCTGAATGCTGAAGGCTGTAGGGAAATCGATTTGATTCTAATCGCACCATGAAAAGAACATGATCTAACTGCTTTCAGCCCTCCGTAAATCTGTACTAGGTCTTTAGCACAATGCAACTTCCAATTTAAAAAGCACTGAATGTCTCGTCAATGACTTTGTGAAGAAAAAAGAACAAGGAGCAGACATAAAAATTCCAATAGTTGTTTAAGCATTAAAGTTCATTTGCATCACAGCGAACCTGAAAAGGGCTGACCTCTCAAACCGCCTCTCAGGTCTATGAAGTTGTAGCCTTGACAAGCTCACATTGACAGAGCTCATTGACTCTGAAAGGCTACTCTATCAATGGTGAAAAATGGCAATAGGTTCTACTCTGAGCAGGCATCTGCCTGCCCACCCGCTGCTAAACCAATGGCAAAACCGATTCAAAACCTGAATCTACCTTGTAATCTTCCTTTCTAGGACCTTTTAATAATAGATTAAGATTACTATACAATTTGAGGTTTTACTTTTACTTATGGTTTAAAAAGGGGGCAGAGGGTATGAAAGAACTAGGGTGGGGAGAACAAGCTCTCCAAGGCTGTTGTTTCATATTAATGTATGAAAATTAAAAGTTTTACATTACATTCATTAGTCAAAAAAGTATAATTACCACAATCATCATTTCAATACAAATTTAATCCCATACTATATCAACAAATATTATTATGAATGGATCTCATGGTGTACATGACACATACACATCAATTTAGACACTTAAAACATTTACTATAAATAATTCAAACCAACTACTAGTACTTAAATAAAAGGTAATGTTAATTATAAAGTATGAACCTTAAATTCCAAAATATTTATGTAGGAATTTAGGCTTTTTCCTTTGCCTCTAATTGGGAGTTTAATGATAGGGTTTGACAGAATAATTGTATCTTACAATATTTAAGAATTCTAAACCAAACTGCAGTATGCCATATTCTAAATAAGCATCTACATATAAAATATTTCCTCACACTTGACAGTCTGTAGTAATAGCTGTGAATTAGCATCATCCAATCTTGCTATAAGACTTCTTTCCTGCTTGACAGGTGAAAAAAAAAGCACTTGCACGTGCAGCTTAATTAATCATTGCACTTGACATCTCAATGATTTACAGTGAGGAGCAGGTGAGAACATACAAAACCAGAAAGGAACCCTTGATCTGAGTGGAACATTTCTAGCACACTAAGGTGACAAGTATATAGATTGTAACAGTCGTTGAAAGAAAGAAAGGGAAAGAGAAAGAAAGGGAAAAGAAACTGTGCCACAAATTATTTGTTAGTAACAACAAAAGCTCAAATTAAATGGAAAAAAAAAAGATTTAACTACTGAGAATGCTTAATACTTACTTTGCAATTATTTTTAGTTAACAAAATCAAAATATATTTTCAGATTAAATACAGTACCAATTTGGCAGATACTGAAAAAAAATAAAGCTATTTAAAAGCCTTTAAACATGAAGAGAAAGAACCTTATCACAGTAATCTAGGAAGAAAAGTTAAGAGTTTATGTCCACAGGGTTGTCAGATAGCTATTTCTAATGAAATATAAGGTTCAACACTGCCAAACTCTATAATTACTAATGGACAAAAAAAGCTAACCATATAAAAATCTGTCCTTGATTTTTAAAAGTTTGTATATATCAACAATTCAACATAAATTAAAACAAACTAATACGCATCAGAAAAACAACAATATGTATAGGATCTGTCAAGATGAAATACCAAACAAATCATCTTGCAGTATCCTAGGCCAGTGGATTTCTAAAAATAAGTCACCTTAATTTTCTTAAAAGAATTTGGTGCTTGTGAAAAGCACCAGATTGATAGTCATGGGAACTGAAAATCTTCTATTTAACTGAAAGAACAGTGGAAAGGGCAGTGCAGGCTTCAGTGCAAGCTTCCCTACAGTGGGCCTTAATCCCTTTCAGTGCTCACACCCTAGGGGCGAGAGGACAGGTTATTGGTTCTTAACCAATGAATCCTCTGTCCTTCTGCATACGATGGTCAACAAAAAATCTAATTTTATCACAGATTCTTACCCTTAATTACAAGGAACAAGATCACCAATCCACAGCATGCAATCAAAGTAAGTTTTTTATGAGAATAACATCATGTCAATTAACTTGGGAAAAGGACTGTTCTAAGCATCAGGACTCTTACCCTCATCACAGACCTCCCTTTAATTTTTTTATTCACACTTTCCCTCATTTGCTAATTACATTTTTCTCACTGGTAAACTACTGCTAATATAGCCATTCAGCAATGTTAAGTGAAAATAAGAGTTTCAAAAATTTCATTTCAATTATAAAAAACTTGTTTATTAAATAGACAACTTGAGTAACAAGTATAGTAACAGAAGATAGGATATCTAGCTTTCTATGGTTACTTTTAAATTTCTAGTAGAACTGTAGAAATTAAGTCAAAATATGAAAACTGATAAGAGAGGTAAAATGGCTTGGACAATTCACAAAATACCTAATTAATGAATAATTAACATTAGGTATATCACTATAAATTTCCAAAAAAGCATCTAAAGTAAGCTTACAATAGTCAAATACATATGAAACACCTAGCAAGTTACTGCAACTGAAATTCTGGGTATCCTGAAAATTCAAATTTGACTTATTTATAAGAAGCATTTTTTATAATTTTTTCTAAATAGCATAACTTTATAAGGAATAAATTATTATTCCCTACAAATTATCTGCCACTAGATAAAAATCTTTCAGATCAATAAGGAATCATTCAGAAAATCTTCAATGTATTACACTTCCTTACTTTGTTACCACTAGCACTTAATAGTATACTCATTACCAATGATTCATTTACTCACAATCAATTGTTTGAAAAAGTGGTTTTTCAAAGAAGAGGTTTTCTAGAAGTTGCAAAATCAATAGAAATTTCATGGATTTTAAAGTACTCAAAACCAAAGGAAAAATGTTAAATGCGGAAGCTGTAACAAAATTTCTCTGAATTTTCCCCAAAGAAATAACACTCTTACCAGTCTTTAGAGCATAAAAATGCTGAAATACGTTAACGAAATGTATAAACAGAATCTCACTAATAACTATTTGTAAATGTTCAGCTACTTAAAATTAAAGCTTATTTGAAAAGGACTTATTCATAACATCAGAGAAGATCAAAGCGCAATTTCAAATGTTCAGTTTATTTAAAACAAGTTTTAAATTTCAGCTCCTAAGTTTACAATGCTTTAATTAAGCTTAAGCTAGAATAATGCTTTGAATGTATTTATAATTTTTTAAACTTTTAAGTATTTTTTAAATAACTATACTTCCCTTTTGACATCTGTGCAAATTCAAATCATTAAAATAAATGAAACAAAAATGTTCTTAGTTATGTAAGTCATTAGAAGGAAATCATAAAATTTTAAATTTAAACTTAAGAAAAAAAATTACCTGATTAACTTCTGTTCCAGATTAATATAAATCTTATAGTTATATACAGAAAATTATATGGCATTATCTCAGTATTACAATACATAAAAAAAAAATCCAGATTCACCAAAAGACAAACGAATATGATTAGATTTCTCAAAAGGATTTTTAAACAAATTCCCTTCCTGTACATAAAGCTCCCTTTTAAAAATTTCATGTAACATTAGCTTTTAAGTAATCTAGATAAACTAAAAATGCACCAAAATGCATTTAAAACAATCCCTTTCATACTATTTGTTAAAAGTACTATTTATAGATGAGGATAAGCTAAACCACTGTGGATTCTGTGTATCAAAAATGTCCTCTGAATGTAGTCTTGAGCAGCGACTTACGGTAATCATCTTAAACGAGGTATGCTTAAACACAATTTAATCAAGAGTTTATGACATAGGCTAATGGTTCTTAACTTCTTAAGATTACTCTGACTACTTTGTGAATGGTGAAAAAGGCATTTATGTACCAATATATAAAATGCTGCACACAATTTTAAGGGGTTATCCACAAACCTCTAATAATGTTTCAAACAATACTGATACTATCTCAAAAAACTAAAACTGAGTTTCAATTACAGCAGAAAATTAGAAAAATTATTCATAAAGACAAGTGAATTTCCCTAAGCAAATGCAATCAAACCTATTACTACTACTAGGGATTTTAAAAACCTGTATTAATTACACAAGGAAGAATCACTGGCTAGGACCAAGAGGTAGAGGGAAAAAAAAAATTACCTGCAACTTTTTTTTTCTCTTTTTCAACCACACTTACAGCATATGGAAATTACCAGGCCAGGAATCAAATCTAAGCAGCAGCTTTGACCTATGCAACAGCTGTGGCAATGCCAGATCCTAAACCCAATGTGCCTAAGCAGGAACTCCTACTGCTGATTGATTATACGGGACAACTGGAGAAACGAAAAGGAGTAAAAACTATCATCTGTTGGAATTCCCGTTGTGGCTCAGTGGTTTAAGAACCTGACTAGTAACCATGAGGATGCAGGTTTGATCCCTGGCCTCACTCAGTGGGTTAAGGATTTGGCCTTGCTGCAAGGTACAACCTAGGTCACAGACACAGCTCAGATCCTGCATTGCTCTAGGCTGGCAGGTGCAGCTCCAATTCAACTCGTAGCCTGCCACCACAGGTGTGGCCATAAAAAGACAAAAAAAAATACCTGTTGGTCCTTATTTTGGATCTGACCCTATGTTATGTGTCTTCCTTCTGTTACACTATTTAATCTTCATAATCAACCTATAAGGCAGCTTGTATAATTTATTTTACATATGAAAACTGCATCTTAGTGAGGTTGAGAAACTTTATGCCACTCTAGGAAATGGTGGAGCTGGGATTTGAAACCAGGATTGTATGGCCTTCAACATGATCTTTCCAAGCATTTGTAACTTGTCAAACATGCTATGACATTCAAGTTATTTACTAACTAGGTTATCAGCCTTGAACAGCCAACTTAATCTAAAACAAAATTTTCTCCAGCTTTAATATTCTCTGGTTCAAAGGTCTAGGAAATAGTCATTCTGCTCTATTAAATCTTAATGAGACATATCCAAAACATATTTTGTTTTTGTTTATACCTCTCTTTGTTCAATAAAACATGAATTGAGATGTATTTCCATTTTATAGACTAAGTACACAGACTTATAGAAGTTAAATGGTTTGCCCAAGGTCACACAACCAGTAAGGGTAATGACAGGATTTTCAAGTTTAGATCTCTAAACTTTAAACCTAACGCTCTTTCTGCTTGGGCACAGTGAGCATATGTATCTTTATTTAATTAAATGACATCAATTTGTAAATCCTTTCACTCAATCACATACATAAGATGAATACAATGTCCTTAAAATACAATTTTTTCAATTCCAAATATGAAAAACTTTTTAACTTAAAGGACAGTGACAACACCATTCTTTCCCTCCCAACATGTAAAGAACAACATAATTCTTTATGTAAAGTAAAGGTAATTGGAGACGTATATTTCTGGGTAGGATATCAACATTCAAGCCAACATTCCCATCACAAATAGAAAAGGATAAATTTAAAAAGAAAAAAATTTAAAAATTTCAGAAAACTGTGGAAGCAATAAATGCTCGATGAAATCAAGGATATTCTTTAGAAAAGAGTCCTTTCTAAATCATTCGATGATTATGTAGCAGCCATTCTCTGTCTTTGTGATTTGAGGGGTCAGTTAAGAATCAGGCTTGGCATTACCAGCGGTAGGTCCAGCTACACATTGCCGCCTACTTACCTATTCCTAAAGAAGTAATTCCCTGATATAGGACTAAATACAATATAAAAGAAATGAAAATATACACTATTTACAACAAATCCATATAGAGAGTAATTCCATGATATAGGACTAAATACAATATAAAGGAAATGAAAATATACACTATTTACAACAAATCCATATAGAGGGCACTTTTAGAAAGCCGTACAATTTCAGTCATCACATGTAAGAGAGTGATTAAAGTGCTAAATCTAGGAGGAAAGACAACTCACAAGATTAAGAAGTTGGTGTTTAAACACTCTCAAACTTAAAGTTTTTTGAGTCAGAAAGGATATGGCTGAGAGCATATATAAGCAAAGTCTATAAAATCACTACAGTTGGGAAATTTTATATATATATATATATATATATATATATATATGCAAAATTTCAAAAGACTGAAACTAATAGTTACTTTAGGATGGAAAACAAGCCAAAACAAACAAACAAAAAAATGCTATAACACAACACACAGTGAAATTATGAAGCCTGTTTCCTCAATAAATGAGCCAGGCTGAAAGCAATACAAGTCATAAGTAGTTCACTTACTTAGACATCAATTTTTGAAACTATAATACTACGATTAATGCACAAGAAGCAAAGCACAAACAAAAATATCAACAAAAATAAGCTTTTGCAAAGTAAATGCCATACAATATATTTAATGAAGCTGAAGCATTTCATTTGCCTGCAAGCGCCACAGGCTCTTACAAAGAACCTACTAAAAGGCTGGGGTTTCCTGTCTTATTGTCTTCCAAGCATTTATCACTATTTGTCATTACCTCATTGCTTTTTGTCTTTTAAGTCCATAAGAGAAACACATAACCTCTAAATGGTATCTAAATGGCATCTAAAACAGTACCAAGTCCACAGTGCAGCTTCAGAAATATTAACTGAATTCATGAATAAGTAACGTCCAGAGAATGGCAAACTAGCAGCATAAAGAAATGGCAGCTACAACCAGCAATTTCGTTAAGACAAATATACTTATATTCTGAGAATATCAACTTAATAATCACTTTAAATATTGCCTATTAAAATAAATGTTATGTAGAATGTGAAAATCAAATGAGTGTCTGCATTCAGTGTAAGACTCAAATGTAATTTGTAACTGTAGGTAGCTATTTCATATTTCTAGACCCTAAAGACACATATTTATTGTCTTTTGTTATTAGAGATACTTCATGAAAAATATGACAAGTACTTACAAACCTAAACTATCTCTGCACTTATCTAGCCAAATCTCCATAAGCTCTTTGAGTATAGCATTAATATGTGTTTCTTTTCTCTGTGTAGTACTTATATGTCAAAAATGCTTCTATAAAAACAGGTCATTCAGACTTTCATTTTCAGCAAAGATTATCAATAGGTACCAGATGTACCCTTTGCCCTGAAACCACCCAAGACAAACAAACAACAACAACAATAACAAAAAACCCCAAAACATAAGAAACTGTTTTCAAGACAATGGACAAGACAACAAAAGACCAGAATTCCTGAGAGACCAGAAATGAATGAGAAAGGCCCTACAATTTCCCAAAATTATTGACATAAGAGAGCTTCCAGGCCAAAGAAAATGGAGGGAGAGCCCAGACAAAGCCAGGTGACTCCCTGAGTTAAGGAGACACAGCTAAGAATTTGAGGAGAACAAGGCAGCGAGTAGCCACAGACAGAGAACCAGAAAGAAAGTGCTGCAAAGAACTGTCTACTTGTACAGACAGTCCCTATCGAGTATTAAGATGAGTGCTGAGCAGCACATGCAGATAAGGAAACTTGCAGAAGTAGAGCAAGAACTATATGTAGAAAGGATTAGAGGTAGGAGTGTTTCAAACTGACAAAGATCTAGCACAATGCCTCTATCAGTCCAACTAGACAATATCATAATTAGTAGTCCACAGAGTAGAGTAATCAGGAAGTTCTTGCCTCACTAACGTTTAACCCTAGACGAAACACTGTTCGGATTCCTAAAGAAGTTAAGCACACTCCTAGGTATATATCCAAAAGAAATGAAAACAAGTGTCAAACAAATACATGTACATGCATGTTCACAGCAGCACTAGTCACCTTTTGGGTGGAAACAGCCTAAATGTCCATCAATGAATAAATGGATAAACAAATTATGGTATATATGTATAATGGAATTTTATTCAACCATAAAAAAAGAAGATTGATAACACGCTACAACACAGAGAAACTTTGAAAACATGCCAAGTGAAAGAAACCAGACACAAAAGGTAATATATTGTACGATTCCATTTATATGAAATAACCAGAGTAGATAAATCCATGGGGACAGAACACAGACTGGTGGTAGACAGAAGGAAAGGGAAGTGGGGAGAAACTGCTTAATGGGTAAGGGGTTTTACTCTGAAATGATGAAAATGCTTTGGAACTAGAGAGAGGTGACAGTTGCATAACACTGTGAATGCAGTAAATGCCACTTAATTGTTCACTTTATAACGGTTAAATTTTGGTATGTGAATTTCACCTTGGTAAATTATTACTTAAAAAAACAAGAAGGGTGAAAGTTGTAAACCAAGACTTGATGGGGGGAAAAAAGAAAACAGAAGAGCAAAACGAAAGACAAATTCCGCTATATTAAATTTTAAAATAAATGTAAATGGTACAAAATTCCTCATTAAAAGAGTGTCAGAACGAATTTAAAAATCAAGACCCAGAATTCCCATTGTGGCCCAAAGTGTTAAGAACACAACTAGTTGCAGATGCAGCTCAGATCTGGCATTGCTGTGGCTATGGCGTAGGATGGCGGGTATGGCTCTGATTCAACCCCTAGGCAAGGAACTGCCATATGCCACAGGTGCAGTCCCTAACCACCCAAAATCAAGACCCAACAGGAGTTCCTGGTGTTGCTCAGAGGTAATGAACCCAACTAGTATCCATGAGGATGCAGGTTTGATCCCTGGCCTCATTCAGTGGGTTAAGGATCCAGTGTTGCCACGAGCTGTGGTGTAGGTTGCTGATGCAGCTTGGATCTTGCATTGCTGTGGCATAAGCTGGCAGCTGTAGCTGTGATGTGACCCCTAGCCTAGGAACTTCCATATGCCACAGGTGTGGCCCTAAAACAAAACAAAAAACAAAACAAAAGACCTAACACTGCCTTTAAGAAACAAACTTTAAATAATGGCACAAATAAGTTAAAAGGAAGGAAAAAGATATGCCATGCTAACATTAATCAAAAGAAAGCTGAATGATTACATTAATACTAGAAAAGGTACATTTCAAAAAAAAAAGATTTTGAGATAAAGAAGGTCAGATTTATAACGACAGAGAGGTCAACCCCAAATCTGGAAAGTTATGCACTTAATGACAATGTCAAAATACATAAAAAAAATCGGCAAGAATAAATAGATAAAGCCATAATTACATAATCACAATCAGAGATTTTTTGTGGCCATGCCTGTGGCATGTGGAAGTTCCCAGAGCAGGGATAGAACCCACACCACAGCAGTGATCCAAGCCACTACAGTGGCCACACTGGTTCCTTAACCCACTGTACCACAGAACTCCTCAGTAAGAGATTTTAATATCCCTCTCTTGATAACTGATAGGACTAAACAGAAAATCAATAAAAATATAGAAGATTTTAACATTATTGACCAACTTGACTTAATTGACATAAAAAAAAAATACTCCACCCCCAAAAAGATGAATACATAACCTTTTCAAGTGCACAAGGATCAATTACCAAGACAGTTCATATTCTGGGTAATAAAGTAAGTTTTAATAAATTGAAAAGGATTCAAAACATGCAAAGTATTATCTACCACAATGAAATTAAAAATCAGTAACAGAAAGATCTCTATTAACCCCCCCAAAATATTTGGAAGCTAAATTAAATACTTCTAGATAGTGCTCTGATTGTAGAAAAATTAAAAGAAAAATACGAAAAGTAAAATCAATTAAATCATAATCAAGTTTAGAGCAATACAACTAGAGCAGTACTCAGGAATGATATTTGTAACACTAATCACCAGAAGAAGGGTCTCAAATCAATAGACTTTGATTCTACCTTAAAAAACTAGAAAAAGAATAAATTAAACCCAGGGTAAGAAGAAAGGAAAAGAGTAACAGAGTGAAACTTATGAAATATTAAACATTAAATCAATAGAAATAATAAAATCAAAAGGTGATCTCTAAGATTAATAAAACTGATAAACCTCTAGCCAGAATGGTCTAAAAAAACAAAAGAGAAAGAAAAGGGATAAGCAATTTCAGTAACACGAGAGGTGATATCACAAGAAATACTACAAATAGTAAAAGAATAATGAATATTATGAACTGTATAAAAATTTAACAACTTAGATAAAACGGATAAATCCCTTGAAAAACAGAAACTATGAAGCTCAAGCAAGATAAAATATGCAACCTGAAAAGCCCCATGTATATTAAAGGAATTGAATTTGTAGTTTAAATAATTCCAACAACAAAAAAAACTCCAGATCCAGATGGCTTCACTGGTTAATTCTTCTAAAATTTAAGGAAGAAATAATGCACAAATTTTTCCAGAAAACTGAAGAGGAGTAAATAAACACTTTCCAACTCATTTTGTGAGGCTATCACTACCCTAGTGCCAAAACCAGACAGTACAAGAAAAGAAGACTATAGGAAAATATCACTCATGAATACAGATGTAAAACCTCTAAACAAAATTATAGTCTATCAAATCCAACAAAAATATTAAAAGAAAAACAGACATGACGAAGTGAGGTTCATTCCAGGAATGCAAGGTTGGTTTAATATCCAAAAATTCAATCAATTCATGTTAATAAACTAAAAACAAATAAACAAAAACATATAACCACCTCTAAAGAAGCAGAAAAGATATTTGACAAAATTCTACATCTATTCCTGATAAAAACTCTCCACAAACTATTACAATAAAACTTCCTCAAGATTATAAAAGGAGGGGAGTTTCCATTGTGGCGCAGCAGAAATGAATCCAACTGGTAGCCATGAGGAGGCAGGTTCAATCCCTGGCCCTGCTAGGTTGGTTAAGAAGCTGGTGTTGCCACAAGCTATGATGTAGGTCACAGATGTAGCTTGGATCTGGTGTTGCTGCGACTATGGCGTAGGCTGGCAGGTGCAGCCCCAATTCAACTCCTAGCCTGGGAACTTCCATATGCAACAGGAGCAGCCCTAAAAAGCAAAAAATTCATCAATCAATCAGCTAAGTGTAGTACAGCAGAAATTGACAGAACATTGTAAATTAATTATAATAAAAAATTTTTTTAAATTCAGTGTATTTATGTTCAAAGAAACTAAAGAGATATAAAAAGTGTAACCATATACCACACCTGCAGCCCTTAAAAAAAAAAAGGATAATAAAAGGACACCTAAAAAACCCTGTAATTAATACGATATGAAATGATGAAAGTGTGAAAGTATTCCCCCTAATATCAGGAGCAAGACAACAAGACAAGAACATCTGTTCTCACTACTTCTAATCAGTGTTTTTTCTGGAGATTCTAGTTGGTGCAGTATGGCATGGAAAAGCAACAAAAAGCATCCAGATTAGAAAGAAACTATTATCTTCCCTGCAGATGATATGATTGTCTACAAAGAAATTCAATATTCTACCAAAAAAAAAGTTAATGGAACGAATAAATGAGTTTAGCAAAGCTGTATCTTAGCAAGAGGGAAAAAATAAATAAAAATTTTAAATATATACCACTTAAAACAGCATAAAAATACTTATGGATAAATCCAACAAAAGATATCTAAGACACGTACACTAAAAAAACAACATTGCTCAGAAAGAATTTTAAAGACTTTTAGTAAATGGAGAGAGATACTGTTTCATGAGTCAGAAGATTAAATATTTTTATGATGCCAATTTTCCTCAACTGATCCACAGATTCAATGCAAGCCAAACTAAAATCCCAACAGAATTTCTTTTTTACAGAGCGACAAGCTGATTCATAAAATTCACACAAACTAGAAAACAACTTTGAAAAAGAAGTAAAAGTTGGAAAAATAACATTACCCAATTATAAGACGTAACTATACAGCTACAATACTCAAGACAAGTGTGATACTGGTATCAAGACTGACAAACAGGGAGTTTCCATCTTGGCTCAGCGGTAATGAATCCAACTAGTATCCATGAGAACACAGGTCTGATCCCTGGCCTCGCTCAGTGGGTTAAGGATCCAGCACTGCCATGTGCTGTGGGGTAGGTCACAGGTACAGCTCAGATCTGGCACTGCTGTGGCTGTGGTGTAGGCCAGCAGCTACAGCTCTGATTTGACCCCTCACCTGGGAACTTCCACATGCCACGAGTGCAGCCCCAAAAAGACCGGAAAAAAAAAAAAAACAGATCAGTAGGGGAGAACAGAACCAATAAATGGATCCACATATATACTGACAACTAATTTCCAATAAACGTACAAAGGCAATTTAGTGAAGAAAGAACAGTCTTTATAACAAATATTACTGGAACAACTGGATATCTATATACAAAAAATAAAAAGAACATCAATCCATACTCTCTATACCAGAAAGGCCTCACTGTGCAATGGTAGCACATTTGACTCTATACACTATACCATATTAAAAATTTAAATCAAAATGAATCATAGACCTAACTGTAAAATCTAAACTTATAAAACTTCTAGAAGAAACACCAAAAAAAAAAAAATCTTTGTATCTAGGCTTAGGAAACATTAGGTATTACACTACAAGCACAATCTATAAAAGAACAAATGGATAAATCAGATTTATTAAAGTTAAAAATATATTTTCTTAAAAAGACTGTTAGGGGATTAAAAAAAACAAACAACTAATTGGGAAAAATCTTTTCTAAGCACATACTTGTTTCCAGAATATATGAAGGGTTCTCAAAACTCAACAATAAGAAAACAACTTAATTAAAAAATAGGCAAACAGTTGAAAGAGCTCACCTCACCTAAGAAGATATACAAATGGCAAATAAGCATGAAAAAAATGCTTAAGTCATTAATCATTAGGGAAATTCAAATTAAAACCATAATAACACTACATACCTATCAAAATGACTAGAACTACAAAAGGTAAATGATATTAAATACTGGCAAGGAAAAGAAGAGATATCACATACTACTGGTGGGAATCTAGAAATGAAATAATAGCACCATTTTGTCAGTTTCACAGTTCCTTAAAAAGTGAAACACATATATATCATATGATCAAGCCACGAGATCAAATTCCTAGGAATTTTTACTCAACAGAATAGAGTAAATCTCTTTCAAGAGTCAATATTACTTATACAGACCAAAACTAGAACAAGACAAATGTTCATCAACAGGTGACGGGATAAACAAATGCACTCTATACATACAAAAGACCACTGTTCACATTAAAAGATATGAACTATTGAGCCAACAACATGGATGTATCTCATAACAACTATGAGTAAAAGAAGACCAAAAAAAAGTATGATTCCATCTATATAAAAATGCAAAAAATAAAAATTAATCTGGGGGGTGGGGGGATGCACTGGGGATCTGGGATACAAAATCTGTAAAACTGACTTGTGATGATTTATGTACACCTATAATTGAAATAAAATCCATTAAGAAAAAATAAATAAATAAATAAAAATTAATCTATAGTGCCAAAATCCACATCAGCAGTTGCCTGGAAGGTGTGGGGAGATTACAAAGAAACACAAGGAAATTTGGCAGGGTGATAATGATAAATATGTTCACTATCTTGATGTATATATGTATACATGTATCACCCATAATAAAACTCATCAAGTGATACATTTTAAATATGTGCAGGTCTATTGTATGTGAATTACATCTCAAGCTCCTAAAATATAAATATAAATTTTTTTGTAAATGTAAATTTTAAAGACATCATTAGTAAGATATGCCATATTTAAGGCCATAAAACAACACTTTTTTTTTTTAAAAAGAAATGACACAACATATGTTCTCTGACAACAGAATTAAACTAGAAGTCAGTAATAGAAAGGCGTCTGGGAAATTCCCAAATATTTAGAAATTAAACAACACACTTCTTCATAACACGTAAGTCAAAGAAGTCTCAAGGAAAATTAGAAAATATTTTCAACTGAAAAAGGAAAAACACAGCTTATAAAAATTTAGGTGCAGTCAAAGCAGTGCTTAGAGGGAAACATTTAGCTTTATATACTTATATATGAAAAGAAGAAAACTCTCAAATCACTGACCTCTGTTTCTACCTTAAGAAACTTAAAAAAAAAAAAATGTAAATTAAATCCAGGGCAAGAAGAAATAAGAGCAAAGCCAATAAAACTGAAAATAGAGGGAGTTTCCATTCTAGCTCAGCAGGTTATGAACCCAACTAGTATCCACAAGGATGCAGGTTTGATCCCTGGCCTCACTCAGTGGGCTAAGGATCTGGTGTTGCCATGAGCTGCATTACAGACGCAGCTCAGATCTCACATTGCTGTGGCTATGGCAGGCCTGTAGCGGAAGTTTCAATTCAACCCCAAGCCTGGGAACCTCCATATGCTGCAGGTACAGTCCTAAAAAGCAAAATAAATAAATAAATAAACAAATAGATAGATAGATACATATATACATACATACATACATACATACATACATAGAAAATCAAACCTAAGGGAGTTCACTTTTATCACTCTATTCAACATTTTACTGGAAATTCTGCCCAGTGAAAAAAAAGAAAAAGAAATAAAAGGTACACAGATTAGAAACCAAGAAAAAAAATAATAAAACATTACCTACATAGAAATCTATCTCTCACAGAATCTACCAAAACATTCCTGAAATATAATAAGATCACAGGACACAACATCAATATACAAAAATCAACTGTATCTTTTATGTACTAGTAATGAACAAACAGAAACCAAAAGTTCAAAAACAATCCATTTAAAAAAAATCCATTAATAGCACCAAACACAAAGAAGTAAATAGGCTAACAAAAAATGTGCATGATTTGTATGCCATGCAAAAAATTAAAAAATACTGATGAAAAAGAAATCAAAGAAGACTTAAATAAATGGAGAGGTATGCCACATTCATGGTTTAGAAGACTTATGGTAGTTAGGATGTCAGTTTTCCCCATTTTGATCTATAATGTCAATACAATCAAAATCCCAGCATTTTTTAGACATGATAAGCTGATTATAAAATTTATATGGAGGAGTTCCCTGGTGGCTCAGATGGTTAAGGATCAGGCACTGTCACTGCTGTGGAATGGGTTTGATCCTTTGCCTGGCAACAACAACATGCCATGCACATGGCCAAAAAAAAAAAAAAAAAGCAGAACAAAAAGCAAAATAAAACTTTCATGAAAAAAGAAATTAGGGAGTTCCCGTCATGGCGCAGCGGAAATGAATCCGACTAGGAACCATGAGGTTGCGGGTTCGATCCCTGGCATCGCTCAGTGGGTTAACAACCCAACATTACCATGGGCTGTAGTGTAGGATGCAGACGCGGCTCGGATCTGGCGTTGCTGTGTCTCTGGCGTAGGCTAGCACCAACAGCTCCAATTAGACCACTAGCCTGGGAACCTCCATATGTCATGGGTGAATCCCTAAAAAGACAAAAAAAAAAAGGAAAGAAAAAAGAAATTAGAATAGCCAAAACAATCTTGAAAAAGAACAAAATTTGGAAGTCTTGCCCTACCTATTTCAAGAATAACCATATATATACACATATACATGCGTATGCAGTTATGCATAGTTTATACAGTTATACAGTTATGCATAGTTTATACAGTTTCTTGCATATAGTACTTTATAGTTTTATAGTAGGTACTACAGTCCTTAGTACATATAAATACTATAAAGTATTATAAACAAGACTACATGGTATTAAAATCAAAATGGAGTTCCCATTGTGGCTCAGAGGGTTAAGAATCCAATATAGTGTCCATGAGGAGGTGGGTTCAATTCTTGGCCTCGCTCAGTGGGTTAAGGATCTGGCATTGCTGCAAGCTGTGGTGGCGGTCACAGATACGGCTCAAATCTGGTGTTGCCATGGCAGTGGCGTAGGCCTCAGCTGCAGCTCCAATTCAACCCCTAGCCCCGGGAACTTCCATACGCCACAGGTGTGGCCATAAAAAAAAAACAAAACCAAGAGGGACACACAGAAATCAGTAGAACATGGAATGGATGGTCAGTGGGGACCTACTGTAGAGCACACGGAACTCTACCCAATATTCTATGATAACCTACTTGGAAAAAGAATGGATATATGTACGTGTATAATTGAATCACTTTATTATACAGCACAAATTAGAACAACACTCTAAATCAACTATATATTTCAATAAAACTTTTAAAAATGAAAAAACTACTCATATAAAATACTAAGAAACATGGAATAAAGAGGCACGCACAACGACTACAACAGAACAGAGTCCAGAAATAGACTTAAATTAATGGAGAAAAGATACTCTTTTCAACAAATAATCCTGGAAAATTTGAATTCATATACAAAAAAAATACTTTGACCAGTATCTCACACCTATACAAAAGGTGACTCAAAATGGGCCATAGATCTAAAAGTAAAATGCAGACAAGATCATAGGAGAAAAATGCTGTGATCCTAATTTAGGCAAATAATTATTAGATATAACACCAAAAGGGAGGTCCCGTTGTGGCTCTGTGGGTTAAGAAACTGATATAGGGTCAATGAGGATGCAGGTTCAATCCCTGGCCTCACTCAGTGGATTAAGGATCCTGCTTTGCCACAAGCTGCAAAGTGGGTCACAGATGCGGCTCGGATCCAGTGCGCTGTGGCTGTGGCACAGGCCTGCAGTTGCAGCTCTGACTTGACCCCTAGCCTGAGAACTTTCACATGCTGAAGGTGTGGGTGTTAAAAAAAAAAAAAGATATGATACCAAATGGAGAATCAATTTCTTAAAAATTGGTAAACTGGACTTATTCAAAATAAACTTTTGCTCTGCAAAGACAGAATGAGAATGAAAAGACAAACTACAGACCGGAAAAATATATTTGCCAAGTTACATAACTGACAAGGGACTTAACAATCTGAACATACAAAGAACTCTCAAAACTCAACCATAAGAAATAAGAACTTAAAAATAGACAAAACATATGAATAAATACTTTAGAAAAAAACATGTATGAATGGCAAATAAGCATGTTAAAAGGTGTTCAAATACCATCAGTCATGAGAGTAAAGCAAAATTAAGACCACAATGAGATGCCATCACATCTATCAGAATGACTACAATTTTTAAAACTAACAATACCAAGTACTGGGAAGGATGCTGAGCAACTCTCATAAATTGCTGACTGGAATGTAAAATGACATACCCACTGTGGAAAACAGTTTGGAAGTCTCTCCTAAAATTAGGCATACACTTACCACAGGACTCAGCAATCCCACCCATAAAAATTAAAACTTCCCACCCACAAAAGTTTGCATGTGAATATTTACAGCAGCTTTATTCAAAAATCACCAAACCCTGGAAACAACCCAATGACTTTCAATTGGTGAATGAGTACCAATACACTGATACAATCATGCGATGGACTACTACTCAGCAATATAAAAAAATAAAATATTGATAAACAAAACAAAACAGATGATTCCAAAGGCACTACCTGAATTAAAGAAGCCAGCCTCATAATGTGTATACACTCCATAATTCCATTTATAGAACATTCCGGAAAAAGCAGAACCATAGGGATAGAGAACAGATCAGTGTTGCCAGGATTTAAGAGTTGAAGGGACAGAAAAGGGAAGTTCTTTGGAGTGAAAGAAATGTAACGTATCTTGATTGTGCCGATGATTACACAACTCCATATCTCTGTCAAAAATCGTAAAACTGATAAATAAAAGAGAGTGAATTTTCGGAGTTCCCGTCGTGGCGCAGCGGTTAACGAATCCGACTAGGAACCATGATGTTGCGTGTTCGGTCCCTGGCCTTGCTCAGTGGGTTAACGATCCGGCGTTGCCGTGAGCTGTGGTGTAGGTTGCAGACGCGGCTCGGATCCCGCGTTGCTGTGGCTGTGGTGAAGGCCGGCGGCTACAGCTCCTGTTAGACCCCTAGCCTGGGAACCTCCACATGCCGCGGGTGCGGCCCTAAAATGACAAAAGGCAAAAATAAAAAAAGAGAGTGAATTTTCTTACACATTAAATAATTTTCAAACATAGACTACAGTAACTAAGGCAATTTGGAAGGACTAAAAATAGTAATAATTGGACAGATTAAAAATAAGTTCTCCAGAACAAGACCAGTTCATAAAAAGGGGCACTCAGCTGGGGATGGGTCTCAAAGGCAAGGCAGATAATTTAGTTATCCAAACTACTGAATAACGTTAGGAAGGTGAAAATGCTAAGCTGCAAACAGAGTACGCCTTTGGTCATGATTTGCCTTAGAGTCTGAGACAAATGAACTGTATAAGAGGATTCCACATCACGAATGAGGACAAAAGAGAGGTTCAGAGGCTTGCAATCAGGCAGGGTTTTAGCTTTTATTTATCCCTCTACCTCTAAATGAAGAGTTCTTAATATGAAATATCTAGGTAGAATTCTAGGAGTCTGTGAAAATTGAGAGAACAAAAATTCATCTGTAATTTCACTAACCTCTAACTGAAATGTAGTATATTTCCTTAGATTATGAACATATGCAACTAACTAGCAGATTAAAAAGGACCTGTGTCTTTAACATTCATAGAAATCATGGATTTTTCCTATCACATCGGATTACCAGGGATCCCCTGCACGCATTAACAACAAAATAGCTAGAGAGTTCCCACTGCACTTCAGTGGGTTAGGTCCCGACTGCAGCAGCTTGGGTTCAATCCCTGGGCCCAGCACAATGGGTTAAAGGATCTAGCGTTGCGGCAGCTGCAGCACAGGTCACAACTGTGGCTTAGATTCAATCCCTGGCCTAGGATCTTCCATATTCCACAGGTGAGCCATTAAAAAAAAGAAAGATTTCTAAGTCATATATTTGAGGTGTGTTAGAATTTTGATAACTATGTAATTGATTTCCTTTACAATCCTATGTATTTGATTTTATACATTTAATATATACTAAACCTTTCCAAATCAAATAAAAAAACACCATTCTAAGAAAGGGTTCATAGGCTTTCCCAAGACTATCAAAGGGGTCAAACATCACTGCTCGAAATTATTCTACCCCCTGGAGTTCCCGTCGTGGCTCAGTGGTTAACAAATCTGACTAGGAACCATGAGGTTGTGGGTTCGATCTCTGGCCTTGCTCAGTGGGTTAAGGATCCAGCGTTGCCGTGACCTGTGGTGTAGGTTGCAGACGCGGCTCGGATCCTGCATTGCTGTGGCTGTGGCGAAGGCCAGCAGCTACAGCTCCAATTAGACCCCTAGCCTGGGAACCTCCATATGCCGCAGGTGCAGCCCTAGATAAGGCAAAAAGACCAAAATAAAAAAATTTATCCTACCCCCATCTTACAAAGCACTCCTTTTTTCAGGGCCTCTAATACCCTTCGTACATGCATGAAAAGTCACCCTCTCCAATGACTTAATAGTTTACATCCACGACAGGTAAATGTAGTTTTTCAAGCAGTAACTGCATTTATTTATGCTCACTAGATGGTAAGGTCCATATAAAATTGAATCATATATATACCAAGAGAGACTTTAGATGGAATATTACAAAGTTGAATGAAATGCACTTTCTGAAACTACAGACTGGAATAAGCTAAAAAAGCCAATCTACTTTATGTCTCAAATAAAAAGGAATTTAAAGAAAGCATCTGGGAGTTCCCTTCGTGGCTCAGTGGCTAACGAATCCGATTAAGAACCATGAGGTTGTGGGTTCGATCCCTGGCCTTGCTCAGTGGGTTAACGATCCGGCGTTGCCGTGAGCTGTGGTGCAGGCTGCAGACGCGGCTCGGATCCCGCGTTGCTGTGGCTGTGGCGAAGGCCGGCGGCTACAGCTCCTGTTAGACCCCTAGCCTGGGAACCTCCATATGCCACGGGTGCGGCTCTACATAAAGGCAAAAAGACAAAAAACAAAAAAAAAAAAAAAAAAAAACATCTGCAAAATGATCTTGTTACCAAGAATGTGTGGCAAAGGGCAGGAAGTTTATTTTTGTTTTCTAAATCCAACACTGTGCACACATTTTAACATCTTGTCTACCCATTTAAAAAGTAAAAAATAGGATCTCAAAACCTTCAACATCAAAAATAACTATATTGCAAATGTTTCTACAGTAATGAAAATCTCTGACTCTTTGGGTGAAATAATAGCAAACTGCCAACCAAGTAAGATACAGCAATCATTTAAACAATGGAAACGCCAAACTGTAGGAGAAAGAAAAGGGATCTAAACTATAAAGAGCTACAAATGCAACTATGGATGCACAGAAACCAGATTAAAAAAAAAAATCTATGGTAGGAAGATCATCTGCTGAAAACTATGGGAAAAAAGAAATATTCTTGGAATATAAAAAAGTATTACAAATATTATAATAAATATTACAAAATTATATTACAGAGGCAATATCTACTTCCTATCAATAAAATGTACTAGTTAAAATTTGCTTTCAGTAGAAATATACATCCCACTTTATAACAAAGAACAAGTAAGTTTTGCTTTTCCATATTTCCTATTACTGGATAACAAAATAAAATGTAGTCACACAAACTATTCACTCAATTTCAACATAATGGTAGTTCATTTTTATACATATAATTACCATAATTTTTAAAGCTTTTTAACAAAAATATAACAGATTCAATCTATACTAATTTGCCATACCTTTACCCAGTTTGTAGAAATTTCTTACTATAAACAGTCAAAACTATTACCCTTTAGATCATTTTTATGATTACAGGATTGTATTCACCACATGAAACTTGTAAAATACAAAAAAAGAATTTCTTTAAATAAAAAACAGAATTCTCTATAATCTCACCAACTACAAATAAGCGTTATTATATTTTATTTCTTCTATTGGTACTATCTTACTTATCAGTAATAACATTATTAATCAATATTCGTTAGACTCTTACTTTGAGCTATTTAGCTAAAAGCTTTACAAACTATTTATTTTTTTATTTTTTGGTCTTTTTGTCTTTTTAGGGCCGTACCTGCTGCATATGGAGGTTCCCAGGTTAGCAATCCAATCAGAGCTGTAGCCGCCAGCCTATGCCACAGCATCTCAGATTTGAGCCGAGACTGCAACCTACACCACAGCTCATGGCAATGCCGGATCCTTCACCCAATTAGCGAGGCCAGGGATCAAACCTGCGTCCTCATGGATGCTAGTCAGATTCGCTAACCACTGAGCCACGATGCGAACTCCTTTACAAACTATTTGATATTATCCTTACAAGTAGGGAAGTAAATACTGTCATTTTACAGATATGTCAACTAGTTTAGAGAGGTTAAGAAAACTGCTATGGTCACAGAGGTAAATGGTAGACCTGAACCCAACATTTTCAATCACTACATTATACCACCATATGTACAGAGAGAGAATGCCGTATTCTCCTGACATAATGTGCTATATCATAAGAATCATAACTATAATTTTTAGATGGCTATTTCATATAAC
Source organism: Catagonus wagneri (assembly GCA_004024745.2). NCBI lineage: Eukaryota > Metazoa > Chordata > Mammalia > Artiodactyla > Tayassuidae > Catagonus > Catagonus wagneri. Next base: position 31,437,918 of record PVHT021183710.1, read on the forward strand.
ATCATGTGGATCAAATTATTTTTCTATGGCATTCAGAACAGTGTGACTCATTCGAAACAAAAAAATAAAAACCAGGTAAGTGCAAGATCTGACATGTCTACTTCTAAATTTAAATTAAAATATATAATTCGACTTACTCTTTTACTGAGGCAAATAACTGGCCACATACTGCAACCTAATGTGCAGCAGCAACAAAGGCAGCCACAAAGTAGCCAACGTACATTAACAGGAAGGTTCTTCTTAAGACAACTGTTAACTCTGTTGATGCTGGCTTTAAATTCTTCAGGAGCTACCTAAAGAAGAATTTTAAGAAATAACACTGCAATATTAATGTGAATAAATATGTCTCGTTAGCATAATTTTTTTCTAATTTGTTAGGAAAAGACTTTAGTTTTGAGGCATAAAAACAATACCTAAATAACTGAAAGATACTCACTTTTCCAGTTAAAGAAGAAGGGAATTCTGATTCAAATTTGTTGCTCAGTCCAAATCTGTTTTTAAAAAAAGAAAAAAAATATGATATTACATGTCACTGTTGCAAAAGATAGACCATTTATCTTAATCAAAGGTCAAGTAAATAGAGTGCAACTTTATATACAGAATAACAATCGAAGCTTGAGACATAAACTTAATTAGCAATTTATAAAATGTAACAAGCAATTTTAGCAGTTGGACCAAAGCTTTTATATAAGAGGCTGAGAATGCAGGAAGATATGACTTCTTCAGAACTATCTTTGTGAGCCAAATATTAATATAATGGAAAACAACACAACTGCCCAATTTTGTCAGAATTACTAAGATTCTTTCAATTAAGTAACAGAAAGCAAAAAGCTCTGCTATCGATTATTCCTGAAGTCAAGAGCATTTTGTTAACTCAATACAGTGGTAACATATCTACGAAAGCAAATTACACTTTCTGAACTCTGCATATTCACACTGCTATTTACAGCTAGAGAATGCTAAGAACACCTGGAACAAGGTGCTAACTGGCCTGGCCACCTCAGCTTTCAAACACCAAGACATTGCTATACACACCCACAAGAAACTGAATCAGTGAAACTGAGGCAGTACATTTTAACATCTCTAAGCCTTTAAATGTCTGCAAAGACCACAAGGATTGACTGAGCACTTGACTCTTTCTTTGCATGAAGAATAAACCCTGCAAGATACATCCATAATAGCATACCGAACCCTGGAATAAAACTGAGGTGCTTATATATTATGGCTTTTACTAGATTCTGAAGCCAAAATTTTTTCCAGTTTTACTGAGATATATTTGGCAAATAACACTGTTACTAGTTTAAGGTGTACAAGTGAATGGTTTGATACACGCATACATTGTGAAATGATTACCACAATAAGTTTAGTTAACATCCATCACCTCACATAGTTAAAATTTTCTTTCCCTGTGAAGAAAAACCCTTAAGGTTTATTCTCTTAGCAACCCTTAAACACACAATACTGCACCTTAGGTAGCTGGCCCTGATAAGCCGGATCTCCTGAGATTCTCTGTACTAAACAGAGTATCTGTTTCTAATTCAACCATCAGTGGAGCTACAAAGGGAAATCAAATAAGAGAGGTAAGGCTGTGTGAAGGCAATAAAGAGTGGTGGAGACTGGCCAAATGGAGGGTATACAATTTGTGTGTGTGTGTGTGTGTATAGTAAAATGGGTCAGATCCAGCTGCTTACTGTCAAACTAGAATGCAGGCCCAGCTTTGACAAACTGAATGATTTTCTTCTTCCAATAGGAGCTGGAAAACCAGGCTTTTATGCAAAAGGTCCCACCTTTGAAATGCTATACGAGTCGATCACAACACTTCTGTGGGTTAGGTTGTTGTTTGCATCATGATCTAGACTTCCCTACAACATGTAGATGGTGTCATTGGAGACCATTTTATCATCATTTTAAAGTGCTTTAAAAAATTAATAACAGCATCGGGAGTTCCTATCATGGCACAGCGGAAATGAATCCAACTAGGAACCATGAGGTTGCGGGTTCAAACCCTGCCTCGCTCAGTGGGTTAAGGATCTGGCGCTGCCGTGAGCTGTGGTGTAGGTCACCGATGCGGCTGGGATCCTGTATTGCTCTGGCTGTGGCGTGGGCCGATGGCTGTAGCTCCAATTTGACCCCCTAGCCTGGTAACCTCCATATGCCCCAGGGCAGCCCTAAAAGGCAAAAAAAAAAAAAAAAAAAGAGGCTGAATGGTAACTAATTAGCACTATATAAACAAAAGAAAAAATGGCTGGAGTCCACACTATGGCGCGACAGGATCAGTGGTGTCTATGCAGCGCTAGGACAGAGGTTTGCTCCCTGGTTGGCACAGAGGGTGAAGGATCCCCCACTGCCACAGCTGCAGTGCAGATCACAACTGCGGCTAAAATCTGATCCCTGGCCCAGGAACTCCATATGCCTCGGGAGACCAAAAAAGAAAAAGTGGTTGAGCTACTGCATACAGCTTAAAAAGTAACTTCAAAGCATATTATTTTAAAAGATGACTTTATTTCTAGCTTTAAATGTTACTGGTGGAGATAGGCAATGGCTGTGAATTTTAACAAGTGTCCGTGGTATATACAAGCAATAAAAGCAGGAGAAGAAAAAATGTAGGGCAAAGTTGGAAAAGAGAAGTAGGGAAAACAAGGAGAGAAGAAATGGAAAAAAAGTAAGGAATGGCAAAGTACTATCAACAACTGTCCTATCACTCAATACCTATTAACTATCAGTCCATTCAATATCTGAAAGAAAATATAGACACGTGCTACATCTACAACTCTTCCTAGGACCTAAAAGATCTTGTCCCAAATCACTATTAAAATACTTGTGGCTTTGGAATTGATAAAAGATTTAAACTATTTTCAAAGAAACAATAAATGTAACAAGAAGATAAAACACATTAAACTTAACCTATTTTACTGTTACCTAGTATAAGTTTCCAAGTCTACTAGTAATTGGAGAAAAAGAGAATTCATTCAAATCAAACTACTAAGCATCTTTTATGTAATGCCCATCGTGGCTCCATGGAAACAAACCCGACTAGCATCCATGAGGATACCGGTTCGATTCTTGGCCTCACTCAGTGGGTTAAGGATTCGGCGTTGCCATGAGCTGCAGTGTTGGTCACAAATGCAGCTTGGATCTGGATTTGCTGTGGCTGTGGTGTGGGCAGGCAGCTGCAGCTCCAATTCAACCCCTACCTAGCCTGGGAACCTCCACGTGCCACACTTGTGGTGGAAAGAAGAGAGAGAGGGAGGGACGGAAGGAGGGAAGGAAGGAAATGTTTTTGAGAAAGCATATACAAGACCAATTTTTATTTTTATATAATTTGAGGTAATTTTGAAAGTTCTTATATGTGATAAAGCCCTGGAAAGGGACTGCAACTTAGTCCTAAATGGAATCTTGAAACAGGCTTGGTTTACTCATATCCCACCTACTTCCATTTCACTGTCACCTCATTCCTAAACCTACAGCCAAAACTCAAAGAGTAAGCTACTCTAATCTGTTATCCTGCATTCTCATCTTCATCCAATTCATCCAATTTAGAACTCCCCCTTTCCTAACAAATCCTCTCTCTTTCAAACTCTTTTAATATTTAACTTTGGAGCCTCTAATCTGTGGATCTGCTACCTGGATATCTGTCTATACCTTCTCTTTAAAAAATATTTTTTCTTCATTTTAACCAAAAATCCTGTTGAAATGCCACTCTTTCCATAGAAATTCTCAATTATAGCTCATTCCCTGGAGTCCATCTTCCAGACTCCACATCTTCCATGTTCTCATAATACTTGACTATATTGTATTGTCCTTGTATAGTCCTTACCATATCTCATTATAACTATCTCACAAGCCTTACTTGTTACCCTGTAAAACAATGAGTTATTTGTAGGTAGGCATGGTATCTTAATTATCTTTATACCCTAAATATCTGGCCTGATGACTGATAAATTCTCAATAAATATCTGCTAAATAAAGTAACTTCCAAGCCAGAAGAAATGTATACATTCCACTAACTCTTCATTGCAAACTTCCACACCACTGTTCTTTCTTTGATGTAGATGACTTCCACACTGTTCCAAGCCCCAACAGTAATTTTTTCAGCCATCCAGCTCACTACTTTTGTATTGGGGGTCCCCAGGACCACCCTCAGGTTTGATGATTCATTAGGAGGACTCAAAGGACTCAACAAACACTGTATTCATGACTAGACTTATTACATGTAAAGGATGCAAAGCAAAATCAGCAAAGGGAAAAGACATATGGCACGAAGTCCACAGGAAATCAGGAACAAGCAAACTTGCAAGAGTCTCTTCTCAGTGAAGATACACAGAATGTGTTTAATTCCTCCAGCAATTAGTTTTGGCAACATGTGTATAATGTCTACCACGAAAGCTCATTAGAGAGTCAGTGCCCAAATCTTACCAGGAATTGGTCACAAAGGCCCCCTCTACTTGCCATGTACCAAACTCCAAACCATTTTGGTACCATGTACCAAAATTCCAAACTCCCAGAAGGCAAGTAGGTGTTCAGTATACACCACATTATTTGGACAGTTTAGGCCCAGTGAGCCATTTTTATCAATTCTGGGAATAATGGGAACCCTCCCAAAGTCCAAGTTCTCAGATATCAACCAAGAACTAACAGTGAAAGCAAGGCCTTCTAAGGATGCCAGTCTCAAGTCTGCTATGCTTTTTCTGCACAACTTCACACTCTTTATTCTCGACACAGACATTCACATCACAGTTTTTCCTCTCTACACGAACTGTTGTCTTCATCCCAATTAATTCAACATCCAGTGCCAAAACCTAACTAATTAACTGAACTCATCTATTCTGAGGAAATTCACCTCTATTTAACTCAGCAACCCAAGTCATCATTTGGAACTGTATCACCTTTGAAATTTTGAACTGTAAAGTTCTCCTCTTACCACTACCATCAATCATTTCTTCTCCCACCCCTATCATTTTTTTTTTTTTAATGGCCACACTTGGGGCATATGAAAGTTCTCAGGACAGGAATGAATCTGAGCTGCAGCTGAGGCAAATGCCGGATCTTTAACCCACTGCACTAGGTGGGGGATTGAACCTGCACCTCCCCAGCAACAGGAGATGCTACAGTTGGATCCATAACCCACTGCCAACAGCAGAAACTCCCTCAAATTCCCTTTTTTTTTTTTTAGTCTCTGGTTGTAACTTACTCCTAACCACTCCTCCTTGCTTTTCCACTACAAATTGGCTTCTTATGACTCTACTTCCTTCCTTATCTGCCAGATCTAGTCAATAATTTAACCATATTCCAACAAAACTTTTTTATTTTTTGTATCTCTAGTGTCTCTTGTCAATCCACTTCAGATGAAATGTTTATTTTCTTCACTTCAATTACCATAGCCTGGAGCTACAATAGAAAAACCACAGAAATTTCTAACTTCAATTTAACAATGTTATAATAATCTTTATTCATTCCTAATCAACTCCCTTTTCCATACTTCATATGTGCTTACATGTGCTTAGTCTTATTCTCACAGTCTTCTTTTTGGAGATAATCATTTCCTTAACTCCAACCAGAGAAAAAAAGACCAATGAACATATAAACTGCTTTGCCTTCTCTCCCTTTCATTTTTAGACCTACCAATGTTTTCAGTATCTTTACCATCTTTCTCAATGGAAGCAAACTAACCCTTTGCTCCTGGTTGCATCTCTTTGCAATCCACTCATTTTCCCTCTCTTCTGGCTCCTTACACACAGCCTACAAATCTGCATAAGCCTACCCAGTCCTAGAATCTGAACCCCTATTTTCTTTTCCCTCAGTGTACAATGGCATCCATACTTTTCCTTCCTCATCCAGGACGCTGAAAGAGTCCTCTACATTCATTTTTCAAACTACTACAATCCAGAATTTAAAACACATTTCTTTACTGATGAGACTATGCTCAACACAGTGGTTTCAAACAATTTTCTTCCATCAAGTCCTACTTCATACAGCATATTTGCTGCTAGCAATAGCAAAGAGCTTGAGTACCAGGGTGGGAATGTCTTATTTAGTATAGGCTACAGCAAATACCTCCTTTACTATGTCTTCTATTTCTGCCAAAGCCTGTTTTTTTTTTTTTTTTTAATTGTACCCTAGGCCAACAAGAGCAATACTGTTGGATAAAGAAAAACATTTTTGTATTAAGTGGATAAGAAAAATCACACACTTGTTTATTAATATAACTACAAAATATCATCTTTAATAGTTTTGATGTGACATAAGTTACTTAGTTTTGATGCTACCTTAGTTCCAGTTATTGAGGGGTGGAGGGACGCTTAAGTTAGGTAGAAGGTGGGATTTGTTAGCAATGAAAATGGGTTTAGTTTAACTTGAAAGTATCATAAGTTACTCCTTTTATTATGTTCCTTCGAATTTAAAAATTGTTTTATTTATATTTTTTGATTGATTTTGCTTTTTAGGGCTGTGCGTCATATGGAGGTTCCTAGGCCAGGGGTCAAATCGGAGCCACAGCTGCTAGCCTACGTCACAGCCATAGCAACACAGGATCTGAGCCACGTCTATGACCTACACCACAGCTCACGGCAACGCCAGATCCTTCACCTACTGAGCAAGGCCAGGAATCAAACCCACAAACCTCACGGTACTCAGTCGGATTCCTTTTCGCCGCACCACAATGGGGAGCTCCCGATTTAAAAATTTTTAAATACAATAATAATTTATTTACTCTAAGTCAAAGTACAATTGGCCCTGTACAGTTATGGAAAGGCTAAATTTCTTAAAATAATAATTTGATATGCACGAAAGAAGAACAAAGGGTAGGAAGCTAAACTCCCTTCAAACCTAATAACCTAACATTCCATTAATACAAAAAAGCTGGAAGTAGCACTTAAAAATTTTTAAAGATATGGAGTTCCCGTCGTGGCTCAGTGGTTAACGAAGCCGACTAGGAACGATGAAGTTGCGGGTTTGATCCCTGCCTTGCTCAGTGGGTTAAGAATCCAGCGTTGCCGTGTGCTGTGGTGTAGGTTGCAGACGTGGCTCGGATCCTGCATTGTTGTGGCTGTGGCGCAGGCCAGCAGCTACAGCTTTGATTAGACCCCTAGCCTGGGAACCTCCATATGCCGTGAGTGTGGCCCTAGAAAAGGCAAAAAGACCAAAAAAAAAATTTTTTTTAAGATATAATTCAAGGTGGGTAGCATCTCAATTTAGTTATCTACAAAGACTAATAAATTAAACTAAGAAACATTGTATGTTGGCAAGAAAGTCTTAAGATGGAAAATATGTAATGTCAGTGGAACTATAAATTATTACAACCACTCCAGAAATCAATTTGGCATTAAAAATATTTATACCATGGATTTCCCGTTGTGGCGCAGCAGAAACCAATATGACTAGGAACCGTGAGGTTGCAGGTTCAATCCCCAGCCTGGCTCAGTGGGTTAAGGATCTGGCGTTGCCATGAGCTGTGGTGTAGGTCGCAGACTTGGCTCAGATCCGTCATTGCTGTGGCTGTGATACAGGCCAGCAACTGTAGCTCCGATTTGACCCCTAGCCTGGGAACCTCCATATGCTGCAGGTGTGACCCTAAAAAGCAAAATATAGATATATTTATACCTTTGTCACAATAATTTCTCCTTTAAGGATCTTGCCTAAAAAGCAATCTGAAATGTGAATAAAAATACACGCATAAACAAGTTCCTTGAAACTGTATTCACAATAGAGAAAAAAAAACAAAATAAAATTATGGGAGGAGTTCCCATGGTGGCTCAGTGGTAATGAACCTGATTAGTGTCCATGAGGACTTGGGTTCAATCGCTGGCCTTGTTCAGTGGGTTAAGGATCCAGCAATGCTGTGAGCTGTGGCATAGGTCGAAAATGTGGATCAGATCTGGTGTGGCTGTGGCTGTAGTGTAGGCTGGCAGCTGCAGTTCTGATTCAACCCCAGCCTGGGAATTTCCATATGTCGTGGGTTTGGCCCTAAAAAGACAATAAAATAAATAAAATAAAATAATGTTATTTAAAATTTTTTAAAAATTATGGGAATGTTAAGTAAATTACAGTATCCTTTCACCATAATAGAATATTAGACAAAGATGAAGATTACAAATAACATGGAAAGTACATACCCTGTTAAGTAAAAAGAAAATACAAAACATATGATCTAGAAGGTAAAGTAAAAACACAAAATGATAGACCCTTCATACAATCTGATGGTATGTAAAAAGAGTCTTAAAAAAAATTCACTAACATTTGTGGTTTAAGGGCTCCAAGAGTGTGATTCCCCACAGGCCTTGTTTACTATAGAGAATAACATCCCCACAGGCCTTGGTTACTATAGTGAATGTACCTACACCCAGACGGACATTAATTCCCAAGCCCTGTAATTCAGTGTAAGGGAAGTAAAGGGCAAAGAAACCATGAGACTTACAGGACATTTCCACCCCTAAGACCCCTATTGGACAAGGACTGACATAGGCAACTGGACAAGGTCAATGGGAGAAAACCACATCTTTCTGGACTTGGCACTGGTACCCCCCCCATCTTTAAGGGATAAAAACCCCTATAGGACAATAGAGAGCAAGGGGCTATTCTCCCCCTCCCCGGGAGCTATCTGCTTTCCTGTAATAAAAACTTTGCTTGCTTAAAAAAAAAAAAAAAATTCATACCGGGAGTTCCCATTGTGGCTCAGGAGTAGCAAACCCAACTAGTAGCCATGAGGATGCAGATTCGATCCCTGGCCCTGCTCAGTGAGTTAAGGATCCGGCACTGCTGTGAGCTGAGGCGCAGGTTGCAGACACAGCTTGGATCTGTTGTTGCTGTGTGGGTATGGCATAGGCCAACAGCTGCAGCTCCAATCCGACCCCTAGCCTGGGAACTTTCATATGCCACAGGTGCGGTCCTTAAAAAATAAATTCGTACCCTTTGACCTAGTAATTCCACTTCTAGAAATGTATCAGAAGAATATAATTCAGTGGCACAGATGTGCTCATGAATAATCAAGGATTCTGCAACGTTAATTTGTTGAGGGAGTATTAAAGACATTTTGTTTCCTTTGTTGTTTCTTAAAACAAGAAGTATTTTTCAATAGATGTATAGTAATAGCTAAGTAAATACATTAAAAGTATTTTATAATGCATAATAACATCTATATAATTTTTTCTATTCTTTTATTTAGTATTAACTAGTTATGTCATTGTAGGCAAACGAGTTTGGGGTTTACTAAGTAATAGCTTTCCTGAATGCACTTCAACCTTTTCTACAATCCCCAATTCTTTTTATTAATCTTCAATTTTTAATTCTTCTATGCTCCTTGTATATTAATGTCTCTTAGAATTCACTAATGCATTGTTATTTTGAATTAAAATACACTTTGAACTCGATGAATTTTGCCCTTTAAATACGGAGGCACAAGAATCTGATTTCTTCAACTTTGTTCCGTTCTGTTTATTTTCCTTGCTTCTGGGTTGCAGTGCTATTTGTAACAATGAAACAATACAAAGACTACAATTGTATGAAATTAGTTATGATAACGTTAATTTGAAAAATACTACACAGCTCAAAACACTGTACACCTGAGAGAAGCCTGTTAACCCTGTGTCTGACTAGGAGCTCCCTAAACTCTGGTGAATAGACCACAAATGGGCATCTGCTTTAAGAACAGCTAATCCCCGGGCTGGCTAGTAACCTATGGGATGGCGGGGTCCAACTGCCCTACCCATCTGGGACAACATTAACTAACTCAATCTGATCCTCCTTCTTGAGGTATCTGAATAAGAGGCAATGGTTGGTAACATGAAGCTAAACTGAAGTCAAGATACAGTAAAGTCATGAATAAGCAGAAGTTAAGAATAAACTGAAGCCAATAATAAGCAGAAACTATGAGATAGAAAAAGCAGTCTGCCAGTTCATTCTGCAACGTGAAAGCTGGAACTGAAAGTAACTGTGACAGACCTCTTGACCAAAGGACACATGCTGCTGAGAAAAACGACACAACAACTTCATCACCACAGCTGCACTTGATTATCCAAAACAGTAATATTCCAGTCTCCTTGAAGCCTGTCTATACAGTGGCCAAGTTTCCTGTCCTCTTGGTCCCCATGCATTCTTACAAAAGACTTGCACTGCTTAAGGCCCCCTGGGTGGTTCTGCTCTTTGAAATCTAATAGAGCCTAATGTTTCAGGCTCTGTAAGAACCTGTAAAGATACCGGCAAATGTTCCCAACATGTTAAATGAAAAATATCAAGGACAAAAATACTTTAGAAGTACGGTCTCAATTTTTGAAATTTTTGCTAGGGGTCGAATCAGCGCTGTAGCCGCAGGCCTACACCACAGCCACAGCAACGCCAGATCCGAGAACGCCACCACGGGAACTCCTATATCAAAATATTAAATGACCTTTTCCTCTTGGTAATTATAGATGGTTTATTTTCTGCTTCACTGGGAAGTACTACTTCCTAATTTTTAATAACCTTTTTCATTATAATTAGAAAAAGGATTAAGCCTGAAGGAAAAGTACATGATTAAAGGGGTTTTGTTTTTATTTTTAAGAGAGCCTAAAGAAATATATGTACATTTGGCATGTCCTGATTTCAAGATAATTCTACTAGTTTTAAAGTATATTTTGGAGTTCCCATCGTGGCTCAGTAGTTAACGAATCCGACTAGGTACCATGAGGTTGCGGGTTCGATCCCTGGCCTTGCTCAGTGGGTTAAGGATCTGGCGTTGCCGTGAGCTGTGGTGTAGGTTGCAGACAGGGCTCGGATCCTGCGTTGCTGTGGCTGTGGCGAAGGCCAGCAGCTGCAGCTCCTGTTAGACCCCTAGCCTGGGAACCTCTATATGCCGCAGGTGTGGCCCCAGGTAAGGTAAAAAGCCAAAAAAAAAAAAAAAAAAAGAAAAGAAATAATATAGAGGAGGGCACAGTCTTTAAGGGCATTAGCCTTCTGTAGCCTCCTTTGCCTGGCAAAGCAACAAAGCTATTTTTTTTTCCTTTGCCCGCCCCCACCAAAAGAAAGAAATAATATATAGTTGAATTGGTTTATAATATAGATAACCAAAATATCAATTTCAAGTCACGTTTATCATTGAATAGTTTAGAAAGGGCCGAGAAAGAAAGCTGGACTAATCAAGGACTTCATTGTAATTACAATGCAAGATCTAAGAGAATAAAATAAGTTGTTCTCACAGGAAGCATACAGACAGACAGACAGACAAGACACACAGACAGGCAGACAGGTAGATAGGAATACATATATATTTACTTGCCTTTTTCTTGGCCACATACACAGCATGCTGAAGTTCCTGGGCCAGGGTCAAACCTGGGCCAGAGCTATAAAAATGCCAGATCCTTAACCCAACTGAGCCACAAGGGAACTCCCCACATTCACTTCTTATAAATCAAAAAACAAAAACAAAGATAAGTTAACCTGAAGTCCAACCAACTCTACCCTAAAAAAACTTAATTTACTATATTTAGGATGGAAAAGAGCTCAAGAAGAAAAAAGTCATTTTTCCAGATTTTTGAGAAAATTTCAGCTTTTAGTACACAGTTGAAAGTATAAAAATGTAAAAAGCACAATCTTTTCCTCAAATCTAATGAACACAGACCACTGTCAAACTGCACACATGCTGTGGCTAAAAGGTTCAAAGGTCCTCCTCACTTTAAAATCTATGATCTTGTGGCCAAGCCCCTCCCCATTTCCGGCACATGCAGTTCTCCCGGCATTCTAGTTGCCCTGTGGCAACAGAACAGGAAATGCAGGTATGTCATCAAGACAGTCTCCAGTTAACAGTAAGGGCAGCCACGGCTCTTTGACCTCACCCTCCACAAAGCCAAAACAAAAACCAAAAACAAAGCAAAACAAAAGATACCACAACTGGGGAATGAGACGGCAAAGGCAGCCAATGCAATCTTTCACCATACCTCACAGGAAAGTCTGATAAATTGGATGGCTTACAGTCAGAACTGTAATACCTCCTTTACCTGAAGTCCATCACCCAAGACCCAGGCACTATTCTCACTATACTGTTCCAATAGCTCCTAACTACTCTTCCCAGTTTCATTCTAATCGCCCTACAGTCCTTTCTGGCCCCTCTGAGCTTGCCAACCCCATTTCAGGGCACTATCTCCTTTTTTTATGACACTGCAGCCACAATATGGCGGTAGCATTCTTTCAGCTTCTCAGACAAGCCAAACTTATTTTGCTGTTCTCCAGACCTCCACAGCTCCTCATAGGACTCTTTCATCCTTTCTAACTGCTCCCTTCTCAGAAAGAAGTTCTCCCTGATCACATTATTTTCTAAAACTGTCTCCTTCACAGCAATTTGCTGATACAATTTGTCTATTAGCTGTAAGCTCCATGGGGGCAGAGGAACTATGCATGCTTCATTCATAACTATATACTCAGAGCCTCACATAATACTTAGCATAAAATTTAATAAATTTTTGGAATTCCCTTGCGGCACAGCAGGCTAAGTATCCAGCACTGTCACTGCAGAGGCTTGGGGAACTGCTGTGGAGTGGGCTTGATCCTGGCCCAGGAACTTCCACATGCCTCAGGCATGCCCCGCCCCAAAAAATAATCAATACATACTTCTTAAGTGATTTATCAGGAAACCTCAATAAGGTAGTCGATAACGAAGGAGTAATCAAAAATACTTTGAGGAGTTCCCATCGTGGCTCAGTGGAAACGAATTCAACTAGGAACCATGAGGTTGTGGGTTCGATCCCTGGCCTTGATCAGTCGGGTTAAGGGTCCGGCCTTGCCGTGAGCTGTGGTGTAGGTTGCAGACGCGGCTCTGACCTGGCGTCGCTGTGGTTGTGGCGTAGGCCAGCAGCTGTTAGCGCCAACTGGACCCCTAGCCTGGGAACCTCCACATGCCTCTGGTGCAGCCCTTAAAAAAAAAAAAATACTCTGGGGAAACGAGTATCTCAAAACCAAAGTACTAAAATTCAAGCATCTAAATCCAGCCATCAGAACAAGCTTCTCTTAATTTATACGAAGTTCTAATGAGGCTGGTTGTCTAGTCCCGATCTACAGCTGATTAATTAGGAAGAAAAATAGGTAAAGGAAAGCAAAAGCCCCCCACATGTGAAATTCAAAAGAAAGTGCCATCTAGAGAAGATCCTCAAACCCCAAAATACTTCCACAGCCTCATCACTGTGTACCAATCTGATAATATCTTTTTTTGATTAAATGTTTCCTCTACTCAAGAGAATTGATTTGTGCTCAGAATCTTGTTTTAAAGCAGGAAAGCATATATCACCCTTTAGACTGATTTCCAAGAAAAGAGGAAGAATTAACCAAAAAAAAAATATGCATGAAGGGATAAATATCGAAATATGTGGCAATAATTTGCTGAATGCCTCCTATGGGTCCAAGTCCTGAGATAAATTATTTCTGCCTCTCACCCATAATCTCTGAGGCAGATGAGAAAACTCTAGTTCAGAAAGGTTAATAGTTACAGTCAGGAAGTTCCTGAGAACTGCAATCAATCTGCTTAACAACAAAGACCATACTCTTTCCATAGTACCACCCACTGCTTTTCAAAGGTGTCTGATATACAAATTACCTAAACTCGCATAAAAAAATAAAAATTCCTAGACTCTTCCCCTAAAGATACTGATTGGGGATGTCTTGGCTAAGAACCTGAAATGCATTTTTTTTTTAAAGTCCTTTGTGATTTATGATAATCAGGTAAGTTTAAGAAATACTGTACTGGATTAAGCAGACTGCAAGAACATGGAACACCGATATAAGATCTGATTTTATACGTGGACTCTGAAACAAATTATGAAAAGTCACCAACAAATCTTACACAGAAGAAACTAGAGTCAGGACACCTTACAGCATCTGTTGTTACATGTTACATTTTAAAGCTTAATTTTATTGAGAATGAAATCTTAAGAAGCTTTAGAGTAGATCAGAAAGCTAAGCCAGACATGGATACAAAAGAGACTTAAAAGATTCCCTTCTGAGAATATAGTTGGTCTAATAACCTGGGTGTTTAACCACTTAGGAATATAAAGTCAAGTTGGAATGCAAGAGCAGCTCTCAAAAATATTCTTTAGAGTAGTAGTATTTAGAGTAATTTATTTAGAATAATCATAGTATTTAATTATCTACCATTTAGTTCTTATATTTCACTTAGCAAGTCACAAAGTACTAGTTAATTTCACCTCTGCCGGCAGGCAGAAATCCCACACTGAACTGTCTGGACTGGAATATCACATGAATATCAAATTCAAATACAGTAAAAATTTTAAAACTTCCGTTTCCTACCATATTTCTCATTTCTTCAAGAAAGTTTACCCATTGAGAAGTTTTAGCAGTTGGTCCAGTTAAAATGTTTAGCATTTTTTCTTCATATTATCAAAGATATGTCCAACGCTTTGTTTTTTTTTATTATTCAATGCTTTGTTTTAAATCAAACTAAATTTTCTTTCAAATTATAAGGAGTAAGAAAAATCTCTGGGAAAAAATATCTACTTTAACTTGATAATTTCCTCAAAATCATCAAACTTATTTTTTTTTAAAAAAAGGCCATTTATCTTTTGAATGGAATTTTACAGGTCTATTGTAAAATATTGTTTGCCTTCATTAGGAGATACAGAAAAGGAAGAAAACAGTTATTCCTCTGACAAATCTGACAAGATTCAAAGATATATGCAATTACCTCATTTATTTAGAAAACATTTCAGGACTCATAATATTCCAGACACTATATTAAGTAGTGGAGAAATAAAGACCAATAAGCATAACTCCTGGCCTCAAAGAATTATATATGCTTTGTAGAGAAATATCAATAAGGTCTTCAAAAATTTCAAAACAAAAACCTTAATCTTTAAAAATGAAATAATTGGGAGTTCCCATCGTGGCACAGCAGTTAACGAATCTGACTAGGAACCACAAGGTTGCAGGTTCGATCCCTGGCCTTGCTCAGTGGGTTAACGATCTGGCGTTGCCGTGAGCTGTGGTGTAGCAACGTTGCAGACAGGGCTCGGATCCTGCGTTGCTGTGGCTGTGGCGTAGGCTGGCAGCTGTAGCTCCAGTTAGACCCCTAGCCTAGGAACCTCCATATGCTGTGGGTGCAGTCCTAAAAAAGCAAACAAAAAAAAGCAGACTTTATTAAGGCAAATTACACATTTTAAATCCTTATGTCCCAAAAGTCTGAGGAGGCCCCAAAACTAACCAAGACCTGACTGTAGTAGAAAATGGAAGGTAACTTACTTCCTTATATCACTATAATGACATGCCAAATTACATCATGTGAGAATACAGTGACTTCTAAAATAAGAGTAATACTACAGTATGTTAAAGTGGGAGGGAGTGGTAGAAATATTCAACTATGAAGGTCTACTCAAAAGGGAAATCTGTGAAAAACATATGGATGAATCCATATCTTTTCAGATTTATCTGGATTACAGATGATTCTATACTTTATAGTTTATTTTCAAATTGGCAAGAGAAAAACCACTCTGAACAGCTTCTTAGTTTTAAAAACGGGGGAGAGGGTAGGGCAGAGGCAATGATTAGCTTAACCGGTCTTTTTATAACTGTTTTAATAGGTCTTCCCACTTATACTTTAAAAAAAATTGAACACGCTCAACAGTCAACCCAAAAGCACCAATTTCAAAAACCTTTATAGATGTGAACTGGGCTCCTATTGCCTTGGTATGCCTGTGAATTACACATGACAGAATCATGTAAAAAGAAGTTTTGTATTACTATTACTAT
The DNA here is from genome assembly GCA_004024745.2 of Catagonus wagneri. NCBI lineage: Eukaryota > Metazoa > Chordata > Mammalia > Artiodactyla > Tayassuidae > Catagonus > Catagonus wagneri. The sequence goes on from PVHT021183710.1 coordinate 31,453,638, forward strand.
ACTTATCTATGTCACAAAACAGGCTTAGGTTTTCAAAAGATTCATAGTAATTCCCATCGAAATACTACACACAGTAATTTTACCTCATACAAATCATCTAGAAATGGAAAAATAAGACTAAGGTGAATCACTATTAGGTTGGCAAATGGCAGTTCAGCTTTCTCAGTACTGTGCTTTAACCTATGTTTCTCAAAGTGGAACACTGTGTAGACAGTAATTAAGTCTAATATTTATTGCACAAAGTCCCATACAATGTGATAAATTTTTTGCATCTTTATCTCACTTCATCATTAATAACCCCCTTTTTTTTTTTTTTTGGCACACCGGAGGTATATGGAAGTTCCTGGACCACAGATTGAACCCAAGCCATGGCAATGACAACACCAAACCCTTAAACACCAGGCCACCAGGGAATGTCAATCCTTAATAATCTTAAAAGCTAGGAACAATCCCCATCTTAAATGAAGAGACGTAGATAAATAATTTACCCAAGAAGAGGCAGAGGGTAGATTTGAACCCAGAGCCTAAAACCAAGGTAAGAGGAAAGAAAGAGAAGATGACGAGGGAGCTCATAGAACCAGTAATTCCCCACGTAGAAAGGCATACTGTTCCTCTTACACTCTGGAATACTGGTTTTCAATCCTGGATACATATTTGAATCACCTGTGGAACTTTTAAAAAAAAAAAAACTAACCAAACCTGGGACCCTCGCTCAGCTACTTGGCTTTCAAGTGGCCTGACCGGTGGCAAAGGCAAGGGTGTTTTTTAAATCTCCCCAGGTGATTATAATGGGCAACTGAGATTGAAAACCACTTCACGGTTATTATTCTCTCCCACTCTAGTTAACCCCTCTCAGCAGCCAACCAAAATCAAATCATCTATTGGTTCTGAGCACTTCACCTATTTTATTTTCCATTATGCCCAACAAGTACTTAGCTTATTTCCTTAAACAGAGGCAACATTACAACTATAGCTGCACTCTTTTTAATAAAATTTTTCTGGCTCTTCTTTGATATGAGGAATGTAAGAGGAAGGGTGGGCAGATACGATAAAATTTGAAAATTCCTTCTTTAGGCACCCCTACAACTCCTTAGGTTTAGAACAATGTAAAAAGGTCCTAACAGGCAAATAAAACTTAAATGGCAGGCTATGATATCTGTTAAAGAAGCATTTAACATCCAAACATTTGGTTATATCTCCTAATTTGGCTGGTGGTGACAGTTTAAAAACAAGTAACTGTTGTTGTGGCGATAAATTCCATTGTCCTCTCATGGCTCTATGACAGTGATTATGCAGTGTTTTTACCTTGTTAAGTCACCTGGCTATAAACTAACAGGTGCTAAAGAAATCAAAGCATTACATAAGCACACCCAAACAACAATATGGCTGGTCATGCCATGTACTGAGAAATGCCAGGATTCTGCTGACAGTCTTCAATGAGAAGTCTTACTGTTTCACCAAAAGTTAGTCACTGCACATCCCACTCACCCTAAGCCAAAAATATAATGAAAAGTGGTCCAGACAGTCTCAGACTTGCTGGCCTTTTTGTTGCACTAAAAAGGTGAAGAGTGGAGATGTCTGACAAGTGGGAAGTTTGAGCTATGATGTGAACAGGAGACCTAAAATGAAAAAGCATAAATACTTCGAGTTGTACAAAACTCTGGACTTCTCGGAGAAACATTACAAAACTTCCTGCTTCCGGACAGCTCATTATTTGTTTCCAGTCTTCACATTCCTTTATTAGTCATGACCTTTCAGAAAGCTCTCTTTCCTTACTGTCTGAACAATATCGGACTTACAGGAACTTATCAAAAGAAGAAGCCGTCCCCGGAGCTCATGCCCAAAGGAAGGACTTAGATTACAGTAGCCTGGGCATTGTGTGCCCATCAGGTAGATTTTTTAAAAATTATCTGTAAACATACATCGTTCTGCATCTTAAAAATATACGCGCATCTACACATTTTTTTAATCGTATACAGTTACAGGAACTTGCATTAGATCCGCAGAAACTGACCCTGCAAGAGACTGGGGAGACCTGTGGGTACGTGCGAAATACTGACACAAGAAGAGCGAACTACTCATGATCCACTGTCACTGGGGTCTCACCTGGCCCGGATTCGGCCTCTGAGCCATATGTCACTAGGCTCAAAGGCACTGACCAGGAGAGAGAGCCACAGGGTAACAGGAAGGGAGAAAACAAGGGGCGCGCGGGGAGGGGGGGCTCAGAAATACGTGGATTTCCAGCCCGAGGCCGAAAGAGTGGCCGGAAGGGCAGACCCTAAGGAATACCCTTCGCTCCTGGGATCCGTCACAGCCCCCAGGCCCGCAGGGCCTAAGAGGGCAGTGCGGGGTGAGCAGGGCAGTGCCTGGACCCATTCTGGAGACCCCAACAAATGAAAATACAGCAAGTTCTCACTTCCTGTTCGCCTACTCCTCCCGCAGGCCTCCGACACCAGACAGACCCCGGGGAAAAGGGCCCCCACGGAGCCAGGGGGCCGCCCCAGCCCTGCACCTCCCGCCCTCGCCCTCGCCCTCCTCCGGGCCTTACACGGTGACGTGACCGGAGCCGCGGACCACCACCGGATCCGGCGAGTACTTGAGCAGCTGCTCCTCCAGGGCCCGCTCCTCGTCCTCTTCCTCCTCGTAGATCTCGTCGAAATCCGCCATCCTGAGCGTCCGCGGCCCCCCGCCCGAAGGGGCCTGACTCCGGGGGCTGCGGCCGGGAGACCGGCTGGCGAGGCAGCCGAGGCTAAGGCGAGTCGCTGCCGCGGGCTCCCAGGCCGCGGAGTTCGCTCTGGGTTGTCCTGGCTTCGGCTACAGGGGAGATGGGGTCCCGGCCGTCGCCGCCGTCGCCGCCATTATCGTCAGCAACAACAAAAACACAGTGTCAACATCCGCCCAAGGGCCGACACCTCCACCGGTACCGCCGCCGCCGCAGCAGCAGCAACTCAGGCAACCACAGCAACAGCCAGAGCCACCCGCAGCGGGAGCACCCGGCTACGACATCGCGAGACTTCCCGGGAGGGCGGACGCGTGGGCGCGCGAGCGCGCAGGCAGGCGGAGCGAGAGCGCGCACGTGAGGCCTCGCGCGCTCCCAAAGGTCGCCCTCCCCCACTTCCAGCCAGCGAAGGGGCCTCGGTTGTGCCCTCCCCACGACGCGGCCCCGCCCTCCAGCAGAGGGGTCGCCTACCCGCTAGAAGAGGGTACCTAGGGTCTGGTGCCATTGACCCTGACTCAGAAAGAGAGCTGAATGTCCAGTGGGGCACTTAGTTCCCCAAAGTAATCTCTGACCAAGACAACTAAAAATAAAAATCCTGGTTAGAATGGAGAATTTATTGTCCATGCGGTTGCCAGTTTATCTATTAATCAAATCTCACTTTTTGTCGGTTTCTTTAGTCTGATGAGAACCAGAGTCTGTATGTGTCCAATCTGAGGAACCCAACACACACATCGCAAATAGTTTTGTCCACTCTAATATAAGATTTTTCAAAACTGTTCCAATTCAAACACCTTATCCCATCACCGCCTTATAGTCCAGTATGTGAAGCTAGTGACGCTAATGTTTTGTTGTTTTTTTCCTTACAAGAAAATTCATTGTAGTCATGCCATGAAACAAAATTGATAAATTCTCTGGATTCCGGATTAGAAGATGCAGCTTCCTGCCCCAGCTTCTGCATCAACCATAACCTCTTCTCCCCTAAGACCTTAGGGCATACTTTCCCTTCCTTAAGCTCCTCCCAGGAAAGGAAGAAGGAGGGAAGTGGAGGAAGAGTTTAATGGATTCTGCTTATTGGTCTAGGCCGCTAATAAAGGCTTAAGTAAGGGTCACACTGGGTACTTGGCTTGATAGTCAATAAGCTGCCCAGGCATACAAAGAGATCGGGCAGGAGTGGCTCCTGAGAAAGTCCAGGATAGGAACATATACTGTGAGGGCCAGTAAGGATGGTCATACCTGACCCAGGGCTGGTCATAATGTTCTCCAAATATAGTGCTCGCTTCCTTCCAATTTAGGTGGGTCATTGTGGTAGCCAGAAAGTGCAAAGTAGGGCAATTAGGACAGGGGTAAATGACAAACTACTAGTGGTAGTGATTGAAAAAATTTAGTGCAGTCAAGAAAAGATGAAGGAGGAGTTCCCATCCTGACTCAGTGGTTAACAAACCCGAGTAGTATCCATGAGGACATGGGTTCTATCCCTGGTCTGGCTCAGTGGGTTAAGGATCCGTCATTGCCGTGAGCTGTGATGTAGGTGGCAGACGCGCCTGGGTGTAGGCCAGCAGCTGTAGCTCCGATTTGACCCCTAGCCTGAGAACTTCCATACGCCAGGATGTGACCCTAAAAAGACAAAAAAAAAAAAATTAAAATAAATAAATAAATAAACAAACAAACTCAGGGCTTCAGTCCAGGGCACTGGATAGGCAAAGCTCCTGCCTGAACTTTCTTCTTGGCAGGAACTAGGAGGCCAAGTGACTGTACTCAGTCAAAGGAATGGCTGCAAATGGGAGGATGAGAAAAGGGAACCAGAGGGATGAAGGTCAGCATGTTCCAGGCACGGCCCACACCCTGAGTGCTTTTACTGAGAATTCACCTCTTTCTGGAAATAGTGGTCAAGATAAGGGTCTGGTGCCTCAAAGTACGTAAATCTTCTTATAGCTGACAATTTCCCAAGAGCAGAGGAAGTCACTTTAAGTCTCCAGCACTTTCCCCAGACCCTGCTTCGGAGAGGGAGCGTGATGAGTGTTATCTGAGTTTCGATGTGTGGTTACTGGTATTATTTCCTGATCATCAGGAGTTAACTCAGCTTCTGAGGACTGTAAGAACCTAACCCTTAACTCTGGTTTCGTGTGGGAGAAATGTTCTCAGATCTATTCAACAGAGAAAACTTTGTAACTCCCACTACCTCAGTGTAAGGTGGGGACGAGCTTATTTTTTGCTCTTCCTATTTTGCACTTCTTTTTCCTGTTCTGCAAAACTTGTCAGAGCCAGCAAATGTGTGCAGGACCTGGGCACAGGGCTGAGAGGGCGATGGAAGGTGAGTCGAACATTTCCTTGATGATCTTGGACCTCATAATCCCCGTTTCCACCTCCAGCCCTCCAGGGTCCAGCTTCCTGTCAAAGGCCTTCCCCAGTCTCTTCCTGGGCACAGATCTCCCTTCTCAGTGCCTTTTGGCTCAGGATCCAGGTGCTTTCCTGTGCCCTGCAGTCTGGCCTCCTTTCCATTTGCAGTCCCCTTCACATTCCTGCTCTACACACTTTCACATTTACCTTCATACCCAATGACTCAAAACCAAACAGCGTAATGCCTTAGGGGCCTCAGGAGGCAACAAATCTGCAGGTGCTCTTAAGGCAAACATTCCTAGATTTGAAAACTTTCAAATTCTGGCATTGCCCAGCTGAGTGGCCTTGGGAAGATTAGACTTTGTAAGCTTCCTTTTCTTCATCCTGAAGTGGGATCTATGTCATGGGGTTATCAAGGGTCCAACGAGGTGATGTGTGTGCTATGGGCTGAACTGTGTCCCCGAAATGTGTATGTGGAATCCCTAAGCCGCAAGATGATGCTATTTAGAGATAAGGCCTTTGGGAACTAATTAGGTTTAGATGAAGTCGTGTGCGTGGGGTCTTTAAGATAGCATTGCTGTCCTTTTAAGAAGAGACGAGAGAAGTTCCCATCGTGGCACAGCAGAAACGAATCTGACTAATATCCATGGGGATGCAGGTTCGATCCCTGGCCTCACTCAGTGGGTTAAGGATCCAGCATTGCTGTGAGCTGTGGTATAGGCCACAGATGCAGCTCGGATCTGGCATTGCTGTGGCTGTGGCGCAGGCCAGTGGTTGCAGCTCCACTTCGACCCCTAGCCTGGGAACCTCCATATGCAGCGGGCGTGGCCCTAAGAAGAGAGAGCTTGCTGTACGCATCACTCTCCCCTGGTGTAAAGACATGGAAAGAAGACTTCCCCCTGCAAGCCAACAAGCTGGTTCTCACCAGGAACCAAACTAACCAGCCCTGGGATCTTTCTGGAGACTTCCAGTCACCAGAACTTATGAGAAATAAGTTTCTGGCGTTTAAGCCACTCAGTCACTGGTAGTTTGTTATGGCCTCCCAGGCTGACTAAGAGAGCAGGTAAACCCTTATTTGTTCACTCATTCACTCCTTACTATTCAAATATGCATTGAATTACTCCCATGTGCCATACTCAGCATCAGGAATTTAGGGGTTAGCAATAGTAAATTTAACGCAGTCTCTGCCTTCATGAAGCATAAAGCCCATGAGGGAAGGGTCAAATGATTATAAAAATAATTAACTATAAGAATGTTGGTCAATCCTGTGGAGAAGTACAGGGGACCATGAGAGTTAAGGGACCCAACTCATTCTGAGAAATCAGGAATTCTTCTCTGGGGAAGAAACATTTAAGTTGATGTGCTATCAAAAGTACGAGGGTGGGGAAATAGAAGAGGAGAAAGCTCTAGGTAGTGAAAAATAGCATGTCTTAGTTTGGGCCGCTGTAACAGAATACCATGGACTAGGTGACTTATAAACAACCGAAATGTATTTATCTGTCCTCATGACCAAATCATGTACCAAAATCCCCTCCTCCTGTTACCATCACATGGGGAGGTGAGATTTCAATATAGGAAACTGAGAGTAACACAAACGTTTAGTCTATAGCGGTTCTGAGGCTGAGGTGTTCCCTGGTGGCTCAGCTGGTTAAGGACCTGGAGTAGTCACTGCTGTGGCTCTGGTTACTGCTGTGGCACATGTTCAGTCCCTGGCCTGGCAACTTCCCTATACTTCAGGCACAGCCAAAAAAAAAAAAAAAGACTCTGGGGCAGGAAAGAGCATGGCCCAAATCAGCTACAAACCAAAACTAGTATCGTCAGGCCACAGTAAGGAAGGCAGAGCCAAACTGTAATAGGGTCAGAGAGGTTGGTAGAAACTTGAAGGCCTCGATAAAGAGCCAGAAGTTCATCCTTAAAGTGAGGATGTGAAGGCAGGCCATGACATATTAGATGTATATTTTAAAATCCCAAATGGAAGGCCAACAGTCCACCCTATCCAGCATGCAAAGCCCACTTCTTCTGAAAACACTATCTATGCCCTCTTCCCAAACAATATGTGGTAACCATATCCCCCCTACTTTCAGGAAATGTGAATGGGTTAAGCCGATCACATCCCTAGTTCCAAGACTGAGCATATAAACTAAGTTGGCAAATCAGAGAGAATGAGATACCCTGGGACACAGTGTTTGGTTTGAATGGATACATGATTCTATAGAACCAATGAGATTCAATGCCAGGACTTTTTTTTTTTCCAGGGTCATACCCATGGCATATGGAAGATATGGAAGTTCCCAAGCTAGGGGTTGAATCAGAGCTGCGGCTGCTGGCTGACACCACAGCCACAGCAATGCCAGATGTGAGCTGCATCTGTGGCCTATGCCACAGCTTGTGACAATGCCAGATCCTTTACCCAGCTGAGCAAGGCCAGGGATTAAACCCACATCCTCATGGATACTAGTCAGGTTCTTAACTTGCTGAGCCACAATGGGAACTCCTCAATACCAGGACTTTTAACAGAACTATTGGGAAGAGAGGGATCTCTTTTTCTATGAATCTGCTAGGAGCCATGATGCTCCTTACGATGGTAGAAACAATCTAAGAATGATGCCAACGTTGAAGAGAACTGAGCCAAGGGATGAAGCAAACATGACCATGTCCTGATGACCTTGTCCTGAGTCCCCTGAGTTCAGCTACATATAAAAATTCCCCAGGTTTGTAGGAGAGGATAATGGATTTAGTTGGTGAAATATAAGATACTCAGTGGAGATGTCCAGTAGAACGTAGACAGACAGACAGAGATATTAGATAGACAGATAGATAGATGTGTAGATAGATGAATGAATAGATAGATAAGACAAAGAGGGAGAAAAGAGAGAAAATGAGTCAGGGGAGAAGCTCAAAAAATAATCTTGGCAGGAAATAAATACATTTGGGATCCATCAGCTCATAGGTGGTAGAGGTAGTTATAGAAGTGACCAAGATGGCTCAAAAGCCAAGAGGTGAGGTGGCCAGGGAGAGAAAGAGAAGATAACAGGACGTAGGATGAAGGAAGGTCAGTGAGTAGAGATGGGGAGAGGAGGAAGGACTGACAAAGGAAATGGAGAGAGCAGCCAAAGTTGTGGGAGGCAAACCGAGAGAGTGTGGTGTTATCGGTAATGGGAGAGAAGCCCTAGCCTGGGAACTTCCATATGTTGTAGGTGCAGCCCTAAAAAGCAATCAATCAATCAATCAATCAATGTAAAGGGGGAGAAACATAAAAGAAGGAGGTAGTAATTGTTTATGCGAGATGATGCGGAGATGATGTAAGACAGGAACTGGTGTCTGCTGCACTGCGGAGAGCAGCAATTCCTGGGAAAGGACTCCGTTTCTACAGCCAGTAATTTGACAGAGCCAATGCTGAGCCCCTTGATGAAATATAAACATTAACATCAGTAATGAAGGGGAGCATAACTCCCTCCTCAAGGGTGGACAGGCCTCCAAGGGAAACGGAGAAGACTAACTTTACAGAGGCAACACCTGACTGACACTGCTGTAGCCAGCTAATCAAGGTCAACATCCACAGCCATAAATCATGTTAATTGTATGTAATTTTGTTATGATATGAAAATTGCACCTAACCTTTCTGATCTTCTGCCCCCAAACCCATAATCCCATTCCAATCATGATATAAGCACAGGACAAATTTCAATAGTGACACATCCTTCAAAAGACCTCAGCAGTACTCCTGAAGACCGCCAAAGTCACTGAAAACAAGAAAAGTCTGAGAAACTGTCACAACCAAGATGAGCCTAAGGAGGCAGGACAACTAAATTTAACATGGTATCCTGGATGGGATTCTGGAAGAGAGAAAGGAAATTAGGTAGAAACTAAGGTACTCTGAAACTATGGACTTAAGTTAATAACAGTGCATCAGTGTTGGTTCATTAAGTTTAGCAAACATATAATAGAGAAAGATGCATGTGGGATTATAAGGAACTCTCAGTATTGTCCTCAATTTTTCCTTAAAGTCTAAAAAGCTGTGAAAAAAATAAAGCCTAACTTTTTCAAAGTTAGTATCATTCAGCAATTACCGAATTCAAAAGGGAGAAGGAGAAACTTTTTAGTGCCAGAAGCAAAGGTAAAGCTTAGAGCTTGAGGGATAGACTCATAGATGACACCATGGGGCTGAGAAGGGAAGGAGTAGGGGAGCTACTGGACCAGAAGTAGGTCCCAGCAGCTAAAGGCAAGAGTTTTAACATGATGTGGTAGGAGCCTTGGCCCTGCGTAGGTTCAAGGCAGGACCATGGCATCCAACCAGGAAGGGCTGCAAGAAAGAAACCAGAAAAACTCTGCCCATGGACCAAGGAAGCAATGTGGAAAATTTTTCCTCTAGAATTCAGGGTTGGGAAAACAATGGTCCCTGGAGAAAAATCAAAGCTCCAGGCCTGCACCTGCTTCACAACTTGTCTCAGTTTACACCAAACTTGTAATACTGGGATGGCCAACTTAAGAAATTAGTTGAGAGAAGAATCATATCTAGCACAAGATTTCTACAGAAGGCAAATGGAACAGGATCTAGACTATGGTGCCTGGGATATGGTAATCATGCAGAAGATGTTAACTGCTTCTCTTTTTATGACTCTATCTCTATTACTATTTAACAAGAGTGAAAGGGACAGTAATACTAACAATAACCTATGATTTTGTATATTCTTGAGCCGAATTGATGTGGATAGGGTGGATGTGGTATTAGGGCACACGGCCTTAGGAGCAGAGATACTTGGTGCCAGCCATGAGTCCCATCTTCCCAGGTGAGAGGAAGAATTTTAAATCACATCAGGAGAGTTTCCACTGTGGCTCAGCAACACATAGTTGCTAAGAACCCAGCATAGTCTCCTTGAGAATGAGGGTTCAGTCCCTGGCTTTGATCGGTACCTCAAGGATCCAGTGTTACCACAACCTGAGGCGTAGCTCGCAGATTCAGCTCGGATCTGGCCTTGCCGTGGCGGTGGAGTAGGCGTGCAGCTACAGCTCTGATTCCACTCCTAAACTCAGTCCCTGGGAACTTCCATACGCCACAGGTGTAGCTATAAAAATAAATAAATTGCATCAGGAGAGTTTCAAAGTGTCTGGAGAAATTTAAAGTTCTTGTTTTCTTCTGGGAAAATAAATACAATGTCTTAATCTTTACTCACACCTACAATTCCAAAAAAATAAATTTGGAGTTCCTGTTGTGGCTCAGTGGAAACGAATCTGACTAGTATGCGTGAGGATGGAGACTCGATCCTTGGCCTCGCTCAGTGGGTTAAGGATCCAGCATTGCCGTGAGCTGTGGTGTAGGTCACAGATATGGCTCGGATCTGGTGTTGCTGTGGCTGTGGCTGTGGCTGTGGCCAGCAGGTACAGCTCCAATTCGACCCCCTAGCCTGGGAACCTCCACATGCCGCCAGTGCAGCCCTAAGAATAAAAAATATTAAAAAAAAAATTAATCCTCTCAACCCACATTGATTACTTTTCAAATCCTTTTTAACATACAATTGGCATGATGTGTGTCCCAATCTTAGAGATGGTGGTGCTCAGAATATAACAAATGAAAAATAGCACTGCTACCCCAGGGTCCTAGGACTCATGTAAGGTCATGTGCAATATAAAGATGTGAAAGGCTTTCGGCTAGCAACAGTTACTGTCTTCTGCTCCCACAGTCATCTTAACAACTGTGGTGACTGAGGAGGAGGGAAAGAAGGTGATCTAAACTAGACTGGGAGCTTCCTGAGGGTGGACTCTTATTTGGGCAAAGAAACAAAAGCTTACATAACACACGGTCCAGACACTGTTCTGAGCGCTCTGCATATGTTAACCCACCGAGCCTCACAAACATCCCATAGGGCTGCTCCACGCCTATTTACACACATGCAAACTGAGGTGAAAGGAGATGCTGTGATGTGGCCCAAGCCACACAACTAGGAAATGGGAGAACCAGGATCTGAGCCTAAACATTGTTTCCTCACCCCGCGATCTTACACTATGCTCTGCAATTTTTTTCTTTTTCTTTTTGGGGCTGCACCTGCAGCATATGGAAGTTCCCAGGCTAGGGGATGAACTGGAGCTACAGCTGCCGGCCTACACCGCAGCCACAGCAACGCGGGATCTGAGCCTCATCTGCGACCTGCACCACAGCTCAGGGCAAAGCCAGATCCCCTACCCATTGAGCAAGGCCAGGGATTGAACCTGTATCCTCTTGGATACTAGTTGGATTCATTTCCACTGAGCCACAAAGGGAACTCCCTGAAATTTTAGACACTGGCAGAGAAATATTCAGACTACTTACATCTTCCCCATAACCACAACAGTACCTAGTACATAGTTAGTGCTTTAAAAATATTAAACCAGGAGTTCCTGCCGTGGCACAGTGGAAACAAATCCAACTAGGAACCATGAGGTTACGGGTTCGATCCCTGGCCTCACTCTGTGGGTCAAGGATCTGGCGTTGCCATGAGCTGTGGTGTAGGTCACAGATGCGGCTTGGATCCTGCATTGCTGTGGCTGTGGCATAGGCCGGCGGCAACAGCTCCAATTAGACCCCTAACCTGGGAACCTCCATATGCTGTGGGTGCAGACCTAAAAATAAAAAAAAATTTAAAAAAAATTAAATGATGACTACACATATGAAACCGTTGTTTTTGCTTCTCTTTTGATCATTTCTCACTGTGTGTACATGTTTTACTCAGTGTCTCCAAATATTTTTATAATAAATCTGTAAAATCCATATGGAGTCTCTTAGATTACCCTAGAATAATATCTACAACTACTCATCTGATTTGAACCAATGCTGTAAATATGACAAAAAGTTGTTACTGTGTTTTCCCCACTGCCATCTTTTAAATTCACAAAGGTCGAGGCTACCCCTAAAATCACAGGCCCACAAAACCACTCCTGGGCATCTATCCAGAGAAAACCGTGAATCAAAAAGAGACATGTACTCCAGTGTTCATTGCAGCACTCTATACAATAGCCAAGACATGGAAACAACCTAAATGTCCATCGATAGAGGAGTGGATAAGAAGATATGGTACATATACACAATGGAATATTACTCAGACATTAAAAGAAACGAAATAACGGCGTTTGCAGGAACACGGATGGGCCTAGAAATCATCATGCTAAGTGAAGTCAGTCAGACAATGAGACACCAGCATCAAATGCTATCACTCACACGTGGAATCTAAAAAAAGGACACAATGAACTTCTTGGCAGAACAGATACTGACTCACAGACTCTGAAAAACTTACGGTTTCCAAATGAGACAGGTTGGGGGGTGGGGGATGCCCTGAGGGTTTGGGAAGGAAATGCTATAAAATTTGGTTGTGATGATTGCTGTACACCTATATATGTAATAAAATTCATTAAGTAATAAAAAATAAAGTAAAATATATAAAAATTTAAAAAAATAATAAAGTTCTAGTCATTCCAGACTTCTCAGTGATTAAGCAGCCCCCAGCTTCCCAGGGGAACTAGGAGAGAACTTGCTTCTGTGTGCTCTCTCTCTCTCTCCTCTCTCCTCTCTCTCTCCCTTTCTCTCTCTCTCTCTCTCTCTCTCTCTCTCTCTCTCTCTCTCTCACACACACACACACACAGACCTCACCCCAACCCCAGCACACACACAATGGCCTTGCTTGTACTGCTGTGTTTTTACTCACATCTACTTTTTTCTTACAGAATTTTCTAATATTATTTTCTTTTCAAATATCTGCTTTTCACATTCATACATTTTTTTCCCCTTTATTGGCCGCCCCGTGGTATTTCCATTCCCAAGCCAGTAGTTCCCACCGTGGCGCGGCGGAAATGAATCTGACTAGGAGTCATGGGGTTGTGTGTTCGATCCCTGGCCTCGCTCAGTGGGTTGAGGATCCGGTGTTGCCGTGAGCTGTGGTGCTGGTCAAAGACACAGCTCAGATGTGGCACTGCTGTGGCTGTGGTGTAGGCCGGCAGCGGTAGCTCTGATTTGACCCCAGTCTGTGAACTTTCATATGACGCGGGTGCTGCCCTCAAAAAGACAAGACACAAAAACAAAAAGCAAATGAGTTCCCAAGCCAGGGATCAGATCCAATGCTGCAGTTGTGGCAACAGCAACACAGAATCCTTAACCCACTGTGCTGGGCCAGGGCACTAACCCTCGCACCACGGCTCCAGAGACACCACCGATCCTGTCGTCCCACAGCGGGAACTCCTGATACTTCTTTCTTTTCTACTTTCACTGGCTGGTGTGATTCAACCTCTTCCTAAAACCTGAGTTACTTTTATAAAGAACTAAAATGGGGAAACTCCCATTGTGGCACAGTGAAAATGAATACGACTAGTAACCATGAGGTTGTGGGTTCAATCCCTGGACTCCCACAGTGTGTTAAGGATCTGGCATTGCTGTGAGCTGTGGTGTAGGTCACAGATGCGGCTCAGATCTGGCGTTGCTGTGGCTGTGGTTACAGCTCCAATTCGATCCCTAGGCTGGGAACCTCCATATGCTGCGGATGCTGCCCTAAAAAGCATTAAAAAAAAAAAAGGAAGAAGAACTAAAATGGTAAAGAACACATTCTCTCAAGTAACTCATCCTTAGGACTTCAATACCCAAGATATTATGTTGCTGCTTCTGGTGATGTTAAACACTTAAGGGGATGCATGAATAATTTTAGGCTTTGGGAAGTTATCCAGTAACTCTGCCCTTGATATATTTAAAGGTACGGGAGTTTCCTTCGTGGCTCAGTGATTAACGAATCCGACTAAGAGCCATGAGGTTGCGGGTTCGATCCCTGGCCTCACTCAGCGGGTTAAGGATCCGGCGTTGCCGTGAGCTGTGGTGTAGGCTGCAGACGCGGCTCAGATCCCGTGTTGCTGTGGCTGTGGCAAAGGTCAGCAGCTACAGCTCCTGTTAGACCCCTAGCCTGGGAACCTCCATATGCCGTGGGTGTGGCTCTACATAAAGGCAAAAAGACAAATAAATAAATAAATAAATAAAGACACGCACGTGTCCTTTGAAGATGTAATGCACTGTGAGGCAACCTGGAGGTTCTATAAGTTAAAAGGCACGTTGTTTCCATTGGAATTTAGATCTGGGAGAACAAAACAGTTCTAAGTGAACTTCAGAAATCTTGCTATGATCTTTTATGTTGTAGTTAAACTGAACCTCTTGGAAGTCCATTGGATATGAACATGTAAAAGAATGCAATGCTTTCAGAACAATAAGAGGAAAGACGAGGAAGAAAAAAAATAAGTAGAAACAATATTTATATTGGTGTTTACATAGTACTTATGGCTTTATAAACATTTTCATTTAGAATGTCTCATCTGACCCTAGGAACTCTCCAATGAAATAAACAGAGGAATATTATTTCCATTCTATAAATTCCAGAGTAAACTCCAGTTAAATGAGTTATTCAAGTTCAACTGGCTCCAAAAGGCTGAAATACAATAAAGACCTAAGGCTCCTTTTGTTTCTGTGGATAAGTTTCCACCACAAGGAAGGGAAGAGAAATAAGAAGGAATAAAACAAAAACTTAATGAGAAAATGAGGCTCACCATTTTTACACAACGTGGGGAGGAATTGCTGAGTGGTTATGAAAAAGCTCTTTAGCTCCTCATACGCCTAACAATTCCAGGACAATATTTAAGAAACAGGAAACTGGGTTGACTCAATACTTGTTACCCTTATTTGTGCAGGAGAGCTAATTATAGCACGTATTGCACAGCATTGTTGGGAGGGTTAAATGAGATGGTAGGTGTTAAGAACAAGCATTAGTTGTTATGATTAATGGTGATGTTATTGTAATCAGGGTGGAGGGAATACTAAAGAGTAGTAGCTATGCATTTTCATGCTGCATTGTAATCGACCTTCTCTAAATTATCTGCCTGCAGTGCTCTTATCTAGAGAATGAAGACAACATTTCTTCCTAGCTGCCTCTATAGAAACAATTTACCATGCCGGATCATATTCTGAGCACCTATAAAACCTTATAGAAACACAAGATACTGAAAACCACGTCTCTCTTCCAGTCTTTCCCTCTTTGCCATTCTGGGTAAAGCCATATTGTCGGACAGCGGAGGGTTTTCTGAGCAGTCATCCATTCAGGCCTACACAGTTGCCTGGCAACTTAAGATTCAATGGCTGAACTGGAAAGAACAGTCAACTTGACTTTATTATTTTCTGAGATTTAAGAAAACAGCTCACATTATATGTAAGAGGCTCACTGAGGAGTTCCTATCGTGGCTCAGTGGAAACGAATCTGACTAGTATCCATGAAGATGCAGGTTTGATCCCTGGTCCTGCTCAGTGGGTTTAAGGTTCCGGCATTGCTATGAGCTGGCAATAGGTCACAGACGTGGCTCATAACTAGCATTGCTGTGATATGAGGCTCATTGGGGTGGCAATGCATTGAGCATCTAAGGAATGGACAAATGATTTTGCTGTGGATTAGCATAGCGATTAGCCTGTGAGAGGTTGGTCCACAGGACATGCTTCCTCCAAATGTCCTTGAAGAGCTCAGGTGGCTGCTGCTCACTTTACAAGTAGTTTCCCTTTGGCCACAGTCCCATTCTGCCCTCCATGTGTCAGGTCCCTTAATGCTGGTTCTTGCAGCAGCCCTTCTGCCACCCGCTGCCCACCGTAAGGACCTGTTGTGTAAGAGCATGTCACATGAGCAGGTGATCATTCTTGTTAGTATCACAGAGCAGCTGATCATTCATGATTAGAACATAACTGTTGACTAAATCAGAGCCCATTCAGACCCATTTATACTCTATGGCATCAGTATGTGGTTCTATCCTGTCCTGCCTGATTTCAGATGCTTTATGAATGATGTAACTTGGCAAATGAATCCAAAATCAAAAGATCTTTATTTTTTTATTTTTATTGTTGTGTTTTTAGAGCTGCACCCATGGCATATGGAAGTTCCCATGCTAGGGGTCAAATTGGAGCAGCAGCTGCCACAGCCACAGCAACGCCAGGTCTGAGCCGCGTCTGTGACTTACACTACAGGTCACAGCAACTCCAGATCCTTAAACCACTGAGTGAGGCTAGGGATCAAACCTGAGTCCTCATGGATACTGGTCGGGTTTGTTACAGCTGAGCCACAATGGGAACCCTCAAAAGCTCTTTAGATCTCAAGTGAACAATGAGTGATGCCAGTCAACATACTGGTCTCTAGTACATGTTGATTGTACAATTAATACCCACTAATATAGGTTTTTTCAGGTTACTGAAATGACTTTACAAACATTAGGTAGCCCAGGACCCTACCATCACATATGCATTGAATATAATTTTGATAAATGTCATTGGCAATGGGTCAGATATTATTTTTTTTGTTCTCATTCCTTTCTTGTTTTTTTGTTTTGTTTTGTTTTTTGTTTTTGCGGGGGTTTTTTGTTTGTTTGTTTTTTTTTTTTTTCGCTTTTTAGGGCTGCACCCACAGCATATGGAAGTTCCCAGGCTAGGGGTAGAACTGGAGCTACATCTGCCAGCCTACACCACAGCCACAGCAACGCCAGATCCGAGCCATGTCTGCAACCTCCACCACAGCTCACGGCAACACCAGATCCTTAACCCACTGAGCAATGCCAGGGATCGAACCCACAAACTCATGGTTCCTAGTCGGATTTGTTTCTGCTGAGCCAAGACGGGAACTCCACAAATACAGTTTAAATGTTACAGAGTGATGCCCAGTTTCTCTTAAGTTCAGATCCATATTTCCAACAACTACTATACATACGACACATATGACATTTCTCCTTGGCTGTTCTGACAACACTTACAACTCGAATTGTTTAAAACCAAATACTTTTTCTTCTTTCTCTTCCACCCACTCTATCCACAAGCCCATCTGAAACAACGGAAAACTGCTTATCTGCCATCTCTAACCACCGTATTTGTCAGCACCGTCATCACTAACACAGACACCTGAGCTCGGAATCCAAATTCCCCACTGACTCATTTCTCTTGCTCTGCCTGCATCCCATCTAGTTAGTAACCAAGGACTGTGGGTGCTCCCTTCCAAATGACTCTTGAATTTATCCTCTCCTCGCTCTTCCTGCCACCACTGATTAACACAATCCTCATCATCTCAGGACTGGACTTGACTTTAACTGCCTTTGGTTTCTCTCTCTTCCAATCCATCTTTTACAATGACCACAATATAATCATGTCGGTTTCCTGCTTAGCACCCTTCCAAGACTGCCTGTCTGATATAGAGATACCTCATAGTACTTCCCCTGCCACCCAGACCCTTCAATTTCTTTTTTTCTTTTCTTTTTTTTTTTTTTAATGCAGAAGTTCCCGGGCCAGGGATTGAACCCGTGCCACAGCAGTGACAAGGCGGGCTCCTTAACCTGCTGAGCCATCAGGGAATTCCCAGGCCCTTCACTTCCTGCTGCTAAGGAGCCCTTGCTGTTTCTCCCTGCTGCATGCAGCTACTCCACTCCACACAATGCATAGCCATCTTCTAGGCTCGTGCTTTCTAGCAGACTTTCAGCTTAGAAGTCCTTTCTTTCCTTGTTGTGGTGGTGTTGTTAGCGTTGTGTTGTTTTGAAGGTGGGCATAACCAAGAAGCAGTTCAAGGCCCAATCCCGGAGTCTCTGATGCTAGCTAGAAGAAGAAATGGCTCTTTTCTCCATGGGTTCATAGGTTACATTGTTCAGGGCTGTGGTTAGGTTCTAGCCATCTCTGTAACCCTAGCACCAAGCGAGCACAAGTTGGCACTCAGCAAACAGTTTTGAATTAAGCTGAAATGAATTTCAATAGCAATTGTAGCTCTATTTCCAGAAGTTCCTCTAGCAATATGGCCCAGACCTTTTTTTTTTTTGCTTTTTGCTTTTTAGGGACGCACCCTTGGCATATGGAGGTTCCCAGGCTAGGGGTCCAAATGCATCTACAGCTGCCTACCTACACTATAGCCACAGTCATGCAGGATCCAAGCTGCGTCTTCGACCTACACCACAGCTCATGGAAACACCAGATTCTTAACCCACTGAGATGGGCCAGGGCTTGAACCCACGACCTCATGGTTCCTGGTCGGATTCATCTCCACTGCGCCACGTTGGGAACTCCAAGAACTTATATTTTAAATTGGCCATTATTCTGATAGGTTGTGTCTTGTGTTTACAACTAAATACACCAAGAGTCCTGTCTGGATGGGGTCATTCTCTGGGCAACATAAATAGCATTGTGATTATTAGATATGTTGTTTGGAACTCCATTAACCTGCCTGATCTCAGAAAAAAGCACAGGTGAAAAGCCCCCTTTAGAATGGCAATGATGCAGTTAACTTTGGCTGCCATTGTTCCTTTCTGAACTATGCCTTCTGCATTCATAATTAACATCTCCGTTGCTTTAGAGCACCTGGAACTGAAAAATAGTGTATAACTGAGACAGGTATTAAATTCTAAATGGAGATGGCATGGAGATAACTGTGAATAACCAAACATTGAATTAATATTTCAATAAACAATTAAATTTTTCTTTTCCTTTTCTTGTCTCGAAATGTTTAAATTTCCCCCATTCAGATAAAAAAGTAACAATTTATGCCATTCGAGGGATAACAAAGAAGCAACTGTCATTTATTTTATTACATGTGAACATCTTTGAGGAAAAAGCATTATCTTGAAAAATTTGTTCAGAATTGGTAATTTTATATTTACATCTATTTTCTGAATCACATTACCTTTTTTTTACTACTTTTGTAGTTCAATACAATAAACTGTTGCTCTAACAACAGTTATCGATGAATGACCATTGAGAGATCAATGTTCTTGAAAGATGTCAATTATTACTAGTATCTGTGGAAGATAATGGTGCTGTGTATGCCTAGAGAATGAGGGACATTGTCTCGCTAAATCAGTTTGTAGTCAATGAGCTCATCAGCTAAATCCGATGGACTGACAGAGAACCCAAACATGAGGGGGGAACTGTAACACACTAAGAGAGTATGCTGGTTTGCACGGAGCAGTCAGACAAGGCAGGGCACCCAGCCAAGTCCAGAGATTCAGGGCAGACTCCAAATGAGCTGGAGCGAACAAGACAATATCTCTTGTTTTCAACCCTGTGCAAATTATGAACACAAGAGGATGTGGCCATTATGTTATGTTCCCCCAAGCCCCACTCATTTAGCAGGTGCTTGAGCAGCTACGTAATATAAAGGCAGACAGTGGAGGGAGGGCCCCAACCTTCTTCCTGGGGCCAAGATTTAGAAGGATCCATAATGAACCCAGTACCCTCCTAGTTTTCCTTATTGAGCCAAGTGTCTCCCACCCCAAAAGACACTGATGTAGATCCTAGTCCTGGATCTGATTTGGGCAAATCCTTTAACCTCTGAATACATCATTGTGGAAATAACAGTTGGGGGGGGGGAAATGTCCAATCTAGCTTCTAAAATTGTGCAGATCCAAGATCACAACGTATTTAAGAGTCTTTGTAAACTCTAAAGTACTGTGTAGAGGTAAGAGTTGTGGTTAGGCATCTCCCTAGAACACAACAGCATTCTTCTTGCAATTGTGTGTCTAGTATTGACTGAGCACCTACCATGCCAAACACTGTTCTCAGTGACCCCAGTGGACATAAATATCCTCTAGGAGCTTTCATTCTAGCAGGAGATACAGACAATAGACAGTACAGTGTACAGTTGGAAAGTGGTAAGTATTAGTGGAGAACGAAATAGAGTGTAATGAGGGGGTGTAATAGGAGCTTTGCTGTTTTTCCCTGTTCTTTGTTTTAGGAGCACACCTGCAGTCTATGGAGGTACCCAGGCTAGGGGTGGAATCAGAGCTGCAGCTGCCAGCCTACACCACAGCCACAACAACGCCAGATCCGAGCCATGTCTGTGATCTACGCTGCACCTCACGGCGATGCCAGATGGTTAACCCACCGAGTGAGGCCAGGCGGTTGAACTCGCGTCCTCATGGTTACTTGTTAGGTTTGTTACCACCGAGCCACAATAGGAAGTCCTGGTATTTTTTAAATAGTGGGAAAATGACATTCGAGGGAAGGCTGGAAGGGGAGGAAGTGAGCTTGTGGGGAAGAGCTCTCAGCAGAGGGGAATGCCAGTGCAAGAAAGGGCCAGATAGGCAAGGATATCGGAGCAGGAAAGTAGGCCAATAGGAGATCAAAGAGAAAGGGTTAGTTAGATCGGGGGGGGGGGGGCCTTTTTGGTCATTGTAACATCTTTCGTTCTTTTTATTTTAATAATGATTTTTATTTTTTCCATTAGAGCTGATTTACAGTGTTCTGTCAATTTTCTGCTGCACAGCAAGGTGACCCAGGCACATAGACATGTATACTTTCTTTTTTCTCACATTATCGTGCTCCATCACAAGTGACCAGATTTAGGTCCCAGGGCTATATAGCACAATCCCACTGCTTGTCCATTCCAAAGGCAATAGTTTGCATCTTTTAATTGCAGATTCCCAATCCATCCCACTTCCTCCCTCTCCCCCTTGGTAACCACAAGTCTGTTCTCCGTGTCTGTGATTTTCTTTCCTGCCAAAAGTTTCATTTGTGCCCTATATTAAATCCCAGATATAAGTGAAATCAAATGGTATTTGTCCCTTTCTGACCTACTTCACTTAGTATGAGAGTCTCTAGTTCCATACATGTTGCTACAAATGGCATTATTTTGTTCTTTTTTATGGCTAAGCAGTATTCCATTGTCTATGTATATCACATCTTCTTAATCCAATCATCTGTTGTTGGACATTCATCTTTGGTTCTTGCCCTGACCTGACTTGTCTCCCATTTATAGAGGATCATCTGACTGCAGGGTTGAGAGAAGACTAGAGGCGAATCCTGGTCGGGAGGCTGGAGTGTGATATAAACCAGCGGAGGGGAGGGTTGAGAGTGGTCAGGTTCTGGATACGTTTAAAGGTAGAGCCCTCACAACTTCCCAATGGATTAAATGTACAGAGAGAAAGAGGGGAGTCAAGAAAGAGCCCAAGAGTTTGGATCTGACCCACCAGAAAATTGAGTTGCCAGCAATAGAGACGTGACTTTATGTAAGGGAGCTGGAACTCCTTTCCCTTTTTTTCCTCCCAGTTGCAAGGCATCTTCCTGCATGTTAAAACCGGAAAGAGGAACAAAAGTAAGATGGTCTACTCGGTGACTGCCAGAGGGACTGAGCATTCATACCCCTGCATCTCCTGGACTGCAGATTCTCTTGTAATGTGAGAAGCGTCAGCTGGGTAACGGCAAATTTCCTTTCAGCTGCTAAATGCAAGAATCTAGATGTGGGAGTTCCCTTGTGACGCAGCAGGTTAAGTACCTGGCATTGTCACCGCAGTAGCTCGGGTCATGGCTATGGTGCAGGTTCGATCCCTGGCTCGGGAACGTCCACGGTCCACAGGCACAGCCAAAAAGAGAAAAAACAAAACAAAACATAGATGCAGAAAGCAGCTATCACACTTTTTAAGATTTATTTATTTCATCCTTCCTTCCTTTCTTTTTTGTCTTTTTATGGCCGCACCTGTGTTATATGGAAGTTCCCAAGCTAGGGTCCAATCGGAGCTGCAGCTGGCCTACACTACAGCCACAGCAACGCCAGATAAGAGACACATCTGCAACCTATGTCACAGCTCATGGCAATGCCAGATCCTTAACCCACTCAGCGAGGCCAGGGATCGAAACCACATCCTCATGGATACTAGTCAGGTTCACTACTGCTGAGGCATAACAGGAACACCCAAGATTTCTTTTTGATTTATTTGTCCTTGAAAAAAAGATCTCAGTAAGGAAATTCAGTTTTTGAACATGTCCTTTTTGGTTGAAAATAAAATTATTCTGTGATCCTAGTTAGAACGTCAAACAAAGAAACAATAAAACAGCCTTCTTAAAAAAAAAAATATGTTCTGCCATTATGTATACATACCTTGTTCCAGGGAGGTACATGGCTAATCAGGAAACGTATTTCCTGTCTTATTAGGCCCTCCATATCCCTCTGCTTGAGAGCAGAGACCAAAATTTATATTTATATCATCAGCATTTCGCAAAGTAGTTACACATGAACAGAAAGCCCTGTGGAAACGCCCGTGTGAGTGAGACAAGCTATTCTGTTCTCCTGTTTTGCCCAGCACCTAAGGCAGAGCCTGCCATTCTGCAAATTCCATAAACACTCATTGAGTAAATGGATGGAGAGATGATCCGGAAGGGAGTGAAGAAAAGACTGGGTCTCCCGGGGCGATGCTCCCAGAAGCCCTTCCACTGAGCACATCCAGGCTTCAAAATGAGGTTCCCATCCCCGCCCAGGCTGTGGCTGCCCAAAGGGTGGGCGGGAGCGAGCAGCAGGGAGGCGGGTAGTAGGCACCACGTCACTTCCCCCCACCCCAAACCTTCTCTTCCACATCCACACTCATACTCAAACGCTCACACTCACTGCTCCTACTCTTCACACACACTCTGGAGCACACACACACACACACACGTGCTTCCACGAATGCACACACCCTGGCAAATATTCATGGCACCCTACGCTTTCTCACACTCATATTCCCATGCCCACGCATACACCCTCGCCAGCACATACATCTTCACAGTCTCATTCTCACATTCATATATCCTCACACTCCTACATTCACAGGCATACTTAGGCTTACAACCTCTCCACCCAAGCTCCTAAAACACCTACACTCTTCACTTTTACACTCACACACACGCCACTCATATTCACACTCCACAGCTCTGCACATACCTGCTGGCGTGCACATTCATTTGACACACACCCTCCCGCACACACTCATTCTCACGCTCATACACGCTCATCCCTGCCACCCTTTCACCCATGCTTCACACGCGCTTGCGCACACACACAATCACGCTCGGGTCTCGCTCGCTCGCTCGCGCATGCGCGTCTGCCCCAGCTAGGGGGCGAGGCGGAGGTGCGGAGCTTGGATGCTGGTGGGCTTGGAGCTGCCCACGGAAGTGTTTTCAGGCAGTGGGTTCAACGCAGCCTCTTAGAATCGCCTCGTTTTTGAAAGAGAAATAAGCCAGCGACAGGGCGGAGACCAAGGCCCAGAGAGGGAGACAGACACGGGGGTGGGGTGGGGGGTAGGTTGTGTTTCTCCCGTGGTGGCTGCCAGAGAGCTGCGGAGGAGCGGACGCGCCCGCCGCACAGTCTCAGAGCCCATTTACTCCAATTTGGGGAGCTGCCTCTTACAGACTTTGCCTTGCTCGGCTTCACCCAGACCTGGAGAGGGGAGGGGCTGAGCTTGGACCTCGCACAGCCCCTGGCTGCGCAGCTCGGTTCCCAGGATCCATCCCTGTCACCCAGAGGACACAGCTCGAGAAGCTGTGGCCTAAGGTGAAAAGGGGGACAGGGTCTTAAAAGTTAGAAAGTCCTCAGTTTGAATCCTTCTTCTGCCATTTCTGAACGGTGTGACCTTGGACAAGTTGCATAGCCTCTCTGAAACTCATTTTTCTTATCTGTAAAATGAGGGATAAGTCACTCAACAAATATTTATTACACCTCAAATATATACCACCTCTGGGCTGAGCGTTTTATATACCCTGGCCAATAAACAAAACAGACCCAGTCTCTTGCAGAGGAAGTAATCGAGGAGCAGAGGTAATCAACCAGGACTGAAATGAACCTGCAGATGTTTGTATTGATTATGATGAAGCCTTTTGAAGTAAACGAATAAGGTGTTGCTTGTACCTGTTCAAATGTCTTTCAGCACTTTTTATGTTCTGGGAACAAGTTAAGAATAATCGCATTCCCTATTTCATCCCAATTCCAGTGTGTGACCCTTCAACCACATAAGCCACATTAGTCTAAGCATTGCAATATTAACCCAGGAGTGGACAATAAACAAATGAGAAATAATAAAAATGCCTACCTCAGAGGGTCATTGTGAAAAATGAAATAATGCATTAAAGGCTTAACGCATAGCTGAGCACACAGTAGGTGCTCAATAAGTGCTAGATATTTGAAATAGCATTGCCTACTGCCTAAGAGTCCAGACTTCTACGTTCTACAGTCTGAATCCTGTCTGTCGTCTTCAGCTGTATGATCTTGGATAAGCCTTTGAACTTTAATAAGACTCAAGATTCTCACCAGAGAAACAACCATAAAAATGGAGTTTTATCCAGTAGGGCAGTTTCACAAATTAAATGAGGTCTTGTGGGCAAGGCTCGTGATTTAGGGCAAGGCACCCAGTGAGAGCTGGGAAAACGGTGGCTACAGACATTGTCATACCCTCCAATGGCAGCTGTTTACTGTAAAATAAGTCAGCAAAGCTGCAAGTTTCTTCAGGCCAAAAGGAGCCTTGAAATTTGGGTCGGTCAAGGTCCTAAATGGGGACAGCCAGGACAGGAGGCAAGGCCTTCGAGTGGGGGTGGCGAATGGGAGGTGGCGTGGCTAGGTTCTCCTGGCAGGGCCAGGTTGACAGGACTGTAGAATGGTATCCCCAGAAAACGAGGGCTAGAAAAACTCCCGGCTTGGACGTCTCTAGGACGTCCTCCTCTGCGGAGGAGCCTCAGAGGGCAAAGCGCAGCCTGGAAAAGGCATGCTGGGGCCGCGAGGCGATTGGCCGTAGGTCCGGCTTCCTGGCTGCTCACCACGAAACCCGCGCTCTGGAACCTCATTCCCAAGCCTCAGGACCCGCGGAGCTGCAGGTTGCGGATGATAGCAAAAGCAAGAGACGCCGCAAGCTCTTACCTGTCACCAGGGCCGGAGCTGGGCAGTCCTTAGTTGCTCACAAAGACTAGAAAGCGGCGTGCATTTTTCTTATTTCACAGATGTGGAAACAGATTCTTCTACCAATCTCCCTGGCCTCCTTTCAGTTCTTGCAATTAGCCCAAAGAAACTCTTTCCAGCTTTTGTGTGCGCCCGTCGGCAGCCCGACACTTTCCTCCCACCCCCTAGTCCTAGGCTGATACCGGTAGGTCACTTCAGACTTGGGCTTTATCCACTTCCCAGGGCCATGAGGGCTTTACTTTCATATTCACGCGGCCTTTTGTAATTCACCAACTCTGAGATGATTTGTCGATTAGTTTGACACTTGGAAACTCCCAGGGGACCGATCTTGTGCAAAGGAATTCCAGAGCTCTACACTCAGTACACACTTTCAACAACTCTCCGTTGCTGAATGAGGCTCAGAGTGGTTGTTATTATCGCAGTTAACTGAGGGTAGGGTTTATGCTCTGGTTCTTTCTCAACCCTCACCTGCATCAGAACCGCGGAGAAAGTTTGCTATGGTTTGTTTTTTAATTTCAGTGTTCTGGCCACATTGTTAAATCAAAATCTCTAGAGCAATCTTCAGCTGATTTTTGTAGATGACCAAGACTGAACACCAGATAGGCCAGACTGCTAAAAATCATAAAGGCCCATCCTAATTTTGGTAACATTAAAAAAAAAAAAAAAACCTGTCTGGAATCCCATCACTAAGCAGCTATTTAGGCCTAGCACTTCCAACAACTTTAGGCCAAGGGAAGTGGGTAATTGGTGCTAACTCAGCCCTCCCCTTACACTCCTTGCTTCCAAAAAAAAAAAAAGCCAAGTTTGAAAAACGTGGTTTAAAAAAAAAAAAAGGCAAGCACCCAGAGAACTGGAGAGGGAAGGAGGGAGGTGCAGCATTTGCTTCAATTATCCGGATAATTGTTCCCCACCTCAGACCATTGTTACTAAAATGAAACAATATTCTATTGGATGCAGTCTCGGCCTTTTCAGGCTCGCTCCCCGCGGCGTCTAGCACACGCTGGGCACGGAGTTGGCGCTCAATAAATTTTTTTCCGATGACAGAGGAGCCCTTTAAGGATGGGGGAGGAATGCCTCTTAGGGTTCGGGATTTGGGGTGGGCGAATATTAATTAAGGTGCAGCGGGGAGCAGCGGGGCTGTGGTGTCTCGGATTGGGGGCCGTCCAAACTCTGTTCCGAAGGCTGTTCCTGAAATTCTCAGCCAAACTCCTCACTTCTTTCCCAGAACCTCCCCCACCCCCTTCTCCTGCGAGGGCCGAATTGAACTCTTGCGCCTGCCGTGAGCACAAAGGCGAATTCAGGTTTCTCAAAGGACCATCCGTTCTGAATAAACACTGGGGAAAGGCAAGATCATTTTGTGGTGCTGGGTGAGCAAGCAGCACAAGGCCCTCTCCACAGACCGGCCTCTCCTGGCCGTGCCTTAAAAGTAACAGTATTGGGGCAGCCGAAGGGGCATCTGAGCCCCTTGCCACTCAGCCGGCGCAGGAATGTGGGGGCTGGCTCCCAATGGCCCTTTTGCATCCCGACTCTCGGCTTTTCGAGAGGAGCTTGGGTTCTCTAAGAGTGTGTATTTGCTAATTGCGGCCTCGGCTTTAATGAGATTCTTTAAACTCCCCCAAGCCTGCGTGCAGGTTACAGCCTTATCTGGGAACCCTCGTTTTCCACCCTGGCTACACATCCTGTGAACAATCGCCTCTCCGGCTCCTGAAAAGAGAGCGGGCGCCCCATTTCTGCTGAATGCACGTCTCGGTTCATCCAAAGCTGGCGGGCTTTTGATGGCCACAATGCAAGTTACGCCCAAAGAGTGTCTCTTTGGTCAGATCGACAACGCTTGGCTTCACGTTTGCAAGTTAAACGGGCAGAAACCCGGCTGAAACTCCCACGCCAGACGCCGCCGCGGACCGTTCCCTCCGCCCTGCTCAGGGTAGAAGTGGCGAGTTGGCCCAGGCGGTGGGGGGAGGAAAAAAGGGGGAGCAGGGAAAGGGTCCTGATTCTCAGCCACGATCTAGAAGAAAGAAGGGGGTCATTTTCTCTGGCATTTTCCTCATATATTTCCCCCCCATTTTGCTTTGTTGGCAGCTTTGCACAAACAATAACAACAACAACAACAAATCAAAGGAGAGCTTTTCCTCGTCCTCACCTAGGTAGCTGCTTTCCTCCAGACCCTGAAAATGTGACTCTTTAAAAAAAAATCAAAATTTATGATTATTCAAATGTTGGGGACTGTGAAAAGAGAGGAAGAAAGAGAGAAAATTAATATTGCAGCTGTTCTTCTGATTAATGAGAGATAATTGCTCATGAAAAGTCACCCCTGTGGCATTTTGTTGTCTCCTGGATCTTTGTTCTTTTCCACTATTATTGAGGACTTTCTTGAAGACTAGGCGGTTCTTTTCAATTTTTGGGTATTCAGAAAGGGTTGCCTGGTTACAGAGAATGGGGAAATCTCGGGCTATATCGGGTAAGATGTGCCACAGACAGCAATATCACAATGCCACTCGGAGAAAAGGATGGATACAAGTTAACGATGCGCTTTCAATAAAACATTCATAGACTTGTTCACGCTTTGATAATGACCTCATTAAAGGGAGCTGGGGGCAAGTAAGTCCTGTCTCCTGTTTGTGTTCGGGTAACAAAACCCAGCTTTGAGATCATTCATCGCTTTGGAAACTAATATGAAATCAATGTAAGAGGAGCAAATAAATCGAGGCAGCCCGGCCAACTCCTGGCTGTCCTGCCCTGCCCTGCTCTCCGCCCGTTTGGCGCAGGAGAACCTCGTGGCCCAAGGCTGAAACTGAGAGGAAAAAAAAGACTGGGGTGGGGGCACAGAGAGGGGGCAAGTGGGAGTTACTGCCGGGGGTGCGCGGGAGGGGGGCAGTAAGTCCATCAATGGGTCAGAACTCTGGGGCCAGCCAAATAAGTAATGCTAAGTCCATGCCCTTTACTTTCCCTGACTTTGCCTGGGAAAGGAAATTGGAAGAGAGTGAAGAAGAAAATGTGGGGTTCAGGTCTGATGGAGTCCCAGCTGGAGGAAAGTAGTGGAAGACTTTCTAAAAGCTATATCCAAGAATTCAGATCTCGAGGTTGAGCTGCCAGGGAACTGCTCATCCAGACTCAAGTTGCAGAGTCCAGAGGCAAGAAGGTGGCACCTCTTAATTGCTTTGACTTTTTTTTTTCTTTTTTCCTCAGTGGGGAGAAAGGGTGGGATGTCCTGACTGGGCAGGGATGGGGGATGCTGGGGGACAATTTTGTTACCTTAAATCTGTGACATCATGTTACACTCGAGGAAGACAAAGCCATTCTCTGTCATCTCCAACAAGGGGGGGGGTGGAAATCAAAGGAGTCCCCCCCTTAAAAGAACTAATTTTCTCCTTGAATTATGAAAGTAATGGCTTAGGTAACAGCCTGTACTCTGTACCCGACTGCTTAATACCGAATAAATCCTTCCACGTGGCTCCCCGAGTCGTGGCAATTAGAGCTCATTATAGGCTCATAAGAGCTCTCATTTCAAGGATTACTTAATGGACGATGAAATTTTATCGGACAGAATCACTGAGATATAAAATTGGGTGGCAGCAGGGGCACCATGGGGGCACGCCAACGGTCTGCCCAGGGTCCATTTCTGTTCCCAATGTATTGGAGGTGCTACTCTTCTGGGGAAGGGTAGGGCTGGGCAGGGGCAGCTGCCTAGTGCCATAGGGTGGGGGATGGTGGCAAGGCACAGGAGGGGGTGCTTATGAAGAAGGGGCTGGGGTGCAGGAAAGGGGGGAGAGAGAGGGAGTGAGGGAGAGAGAGAGGCTGGAGAGACAAAGAAAACTAAAGAGTGAGAAGAGAGACTCCAACATGGAACATGACCCCAAAATATTTGCCCTTGGTGGGTCAAGCAACTAACTGAGTACCCTAATAGACAGATTTCTCAGATGTGGTCCACTTGCAGCCCTTCCTCAGTCTGACCCTGAGCCGCCGCTCCCCTTGCAGACCTAAGCAACCCCACGGGCCTCTGACTCTTCTCAAAACTCCTCCGCACACCAAAGGGATGCTTCTGTGGTCAGACATAAATTGAGTCAGATGTTCAAGCGTCTTAATTAGGACTCCCTAAAATAAAATGGTCCTCGCACAAGCGCAACTCCTAGGACATTAATACAGAAGTTTCCCCCACGAGCAGAACTAGAACCACCACGGAGGAGACATATATAACGTGAACTGGGAAATCGTGTCACCTTTTTTGCACAATTTAGGCCTGTAAAAGCATCCTGCCATTAAGCGCCTCCCAAGGGTTGAGCTGCATCTTCTCTGAGGCCGCGGCGATTCCGAGGAGACTGCCCGCACTCTCCCGTGGTGAGCCAGGCGGGCGGGGCCAGGCGGGCTGGGTGAGGCTGAGTCCTGCGGTGGCTGCCTTGTGGTGCAAAAGTAGTTACAGCTGAGCTGCCCTGAGTTAAGCCCTGAGACTCCTTAATTGTTGTCACAAGATGTTGGATTAGCACATTTCTGGAATAGCTGTCTGTTTACACTCTGGAGGCCCACCGTCCACTAACCGCTTTCTAATTGAATTCTAATCACATTCAAATAGCTCAATAACCAGCCTCAGCTGCAATTCATAAAACTTTAATTGCCATCCATAAATCCTGGGCTCCCCAGAGCGGGCGTCCCCACAACTCAATTATACTTCTCTAGCAGGCAAGAGAGAGAGATGACGGTCCCAGAGATGGAAAGGGGAAAGGAGAGACAGAAAGAGGACTGAGCAGCTTCTGCTCCCCTAGGATTTGGGCCCTTGGTTCTCCCAGGTGGTGAGAGACCTGTCCCCAAGTTTCTTAGCACCGCTGTGATCTCAGACCTGAAGTTAGGTGTTTGGGGGAAAGGACTGAACTTGTATGTGTTGCTTACCCTCCCTACTCCAGCCAGAAGTTCTACAGGGAGAAAGAAGAGAAGGCTGGCACTTGGGCAGCCTTGCCTTCCCTGAAAGATCAAACAGCTCCTATCTGGGCAGCCACCTTCTCCCATGTAGCCACTGGCACTCCTGTCTTCCAGGGGACCCTGTGCCACTCAGAGGCTTTCTCTGTCAAGCCACTTCTCCCATCCTGAAGTAGGATTCACTGACTGGCTCAATTCCCTTCAGCCTTTTGGGGCTTTAAAAGGGGTACGTAGGGGAGAGTGCTCCCTGGTTAGCCTGCTAGCTACCTGGGATCCTGCAAAAAGGGCAAGAGATGGGAGAACCCAGAGCAAAGGCTTTCCTCAGCCCCTGTCCAAGCTCCAGAATAGCCGGGGTTTGGTCCCAAAGTCCAAAGTCCTTGGGATGGAGTTTGTTATGGTTGGCCTGGAAATGCAGCTGTGGACCCACTTGAAGAAAGTGTCTTGGGGAGTTTAAGGTTAGGAAGAGGCACAAAGAAGGGTCATTGATCTGAGTGGCCCCAGCGAAGCCTCAAGTGCAAAGGCAGCTTAGAGCTTCTCAAGCATCAGAATGAAAAGCTCGGTGGCTTCTTAGCTAGGAGGCTTTACTGTTATAACCCAGGATCCCTCTCCAGCTAACCACCTGAATGACCTTGGCCAAGTCCAAAAGCTGAGAGGCTGTGTGTGTCTACCCCAAGCCGCACTCTGCGCAATCTGGCTCTAAACCTCAGGCCTTCATTCTAAGGTCTTATCCACGACTGGCACAGAGGAGCAGGGAGCCCTGGGCACTCCTACTAGAAAGGCCTCAAAGTCCCCACCAGGTGCGCTTCGCGGCCGATCGCGAGGAGGAGTTGGGCTGGGGCCCAGGCTAGGAAGAGGGCTGGGATGGAGCATGCAGTTCTGTGATTTCTCGGGGAAGCGTGTAGAAAGAAGGGGAGGAGGCCGGCCTCCCCGCGAAATTAACAAAACCTACACTTTGCAAAGTCTCCCCCATCCCCCTCCTCCGAGTCCTTCCCTGCCGCGCGCCCGCCCCTCCTCGCCGCTTCTGTTGTGACTCTGGCAGCCTATCCCGAGGGTGGGGAGCTGCCGAGGAGCCTGAGCCGAACCGTACTCCGCAGCATCACGTGTCGGGGTGGGGGCTATAAAATCCCGGAGCTGGGGCGTCGGGCGGGGGACGTGAGGACCAGCCCTCTCCAGGGACCCCTTTGTTCACAGCCCAGACGCCGACACCTCCGCGTCCCCAAGGGCTTGACCGCCTGCGTCCGCGCCGCTCCCGGGGCAGAGCTCAGGACAGGAGAGGGGAGGGGGCGCCACGGCCGACCTGGCCCTCCGGCCACGAACCCCTCCCGACATGTCGCGCTCCTTCTATGTCGACTCGCTCATCATCAAGGACTCCTCACGGCCCGCGCCCTCGCTTCCTGAACCGCACCCCGGGCCAGATTTCTTCATCCCGCTGGGCATGCCGTCCCCGTTGGTGATGTCCGTGTCTGGGCCGGGCTGCCAGTCCCGCAAGAGCGGCGCGTTCTGCGTTTGCCCGCTCTGCGTCACTTCGCACCTGCACTCCTCGCGGGGACCCGCGGGCTCCGGCGGCGGGGGCGCAGGGACCGGGAGTGCAGGGACCGGGGGTGGCGGGGCGGCGGGAGCCGCGGGGGCCCTGCCCCTGCTCAAGAGTCAGTTTTCTTCGAGTCCCGGGGACGCACAGTTTTGCCCGCGCGTGAGCCACGCGCACCATCACCACCACCCGCCGCAGCACCACCACCACCACCAGCCCCAGCAGCCCGGCTCGGCTGCCGCAGCGGCGGCGGCGGCGGCGGCCGCGGCGGCGGCGGCGGCGGCCTTGGGGCACCCGCAGCACCACGCACCTGTCTGTACCGCCACCACCTACAACGTGGCAGACCCGCGGAGATTCCACTGCCTCACCATGGGTAGGGCGGGGTCTCTGGGCACCTGCGCCGGGAGCAAACTTTCCGCCTTCGGTGCAGGAAGTGGGAGTCGGCGGGGGTGGGGAGTGGGGGGCGGGGGGAGGGAGGAGGGGCTTTAGTGTAGCTGTGGAGTCGTCCCCACAAGTTCCACGAAGGTGAAAGTTAGCCCTGCCAAGCCTCTCCTTGCAAACCGGTGCGCTTCACGCTCGGCACCTGGTGCTCAAGTCAGGGCCTTTGGGACTTAGAACTTCAGGGCTGAGAAACCGGGTGGTTAACTGACTGAGGTCCGGGGTGAGTGTGTTTGAACTTAAGTGTGGCATTCCGGCGTCGGGGCTGGCTAAAAGCATTTCGATGCTTTTGGCTAAGCCTGTCTGCCTGCCTTTGCGCCGGGTTTGAAGGGAGCGGATCGGACCACGCAACCCTTCCCCCACCCCTACCCCCACCCCCACCAACTTCAATCCTCTGACTACCTCCCGAACATGAAAGGCTTTCACTTTCTCTAGGAATCACCGTCCTTTGCGGTTAAGCTCGCTCTAGGCGTCTCTGTCCTTCCCGGGCCAAGTAACGATGTGTTTTGAAAAGAGAAAGTGTGAGGGATGGATACAGGTGTTTGGTTGTGCTTCGCGGGTGGGTCCTTGAGTGGCATCCTTTCTAAAGGATGGCACGTGGGCTGGACCGCCACATCCGAGAATTACCTGTTTGCCTTCTCTTGGCCCATCCGCAGGGGGCCCGGACGCCAACCAGGTACCCAACGGCAAGAGGATGAGGACCGCATTCACCAGCACGCAGCTCCTGGAGCTCGAGCGGGAATTCTCTTCCAACATGTACCTGTCTAGACTCCGGAGGATCGAGATCGCCACGTACCTGAACCTGTCGGAGAAGCAGGTGAAAATCTGGTTTCAGAACCGCCGGGTGAAGCATAAGAAGGAAGGGAAGGGCACGCAGAGGAACAGTCACGCGGGCTGCAAGTGCATCGGCAGCCAGGCGCACTACGCGCGCTCGGAGGATGAGGACTCCTTGTCGCCCGCCTCGGCCAGCGAGGACAAGATCTCCCCCTTATGAGGGAGGGCGCTTCCGCCACACGCCCCCGGCGGCCCCCGCAACGGCTGCGCGGCAGGCACCCAGGGGCCCAAATCCTCGCCCTTCCGTCGGTCTCACTTGGGGAAGGTGGAGACGAGTATTCCCGGGGTGTAAGTGCCGGGACCGACCCTTCACGTTCTCTTCTTCACCTGTTTGTTTGAGGCTCCACTCGCAGTTATAGGTCTTTTTTTTTTTTAATGTAAATAATCTAGATTCAACTCAGTCTTAC
This sequence comes from Catagonus wagneri, assembly GCA_004024745.2. Classification (NCBI taxonomy): domain Eukaryota; kingdom Metazoa; phylum Chordata; class Mammalia; order Artiodactyla; family Tayassuidae; genus Catagonus; species Catagonus wagneri. The sequence goes on from PVHT021183710.1 coordinate 31,486,509, forward strand.
GGAACATAAAAAAAAAAAACTGGTTGAAGTTTAAAACTATATGTGGGTTTTTGAAAACGCGTATCATTTTCCTTTCCCTGTCTTTCAGAACCTGGTGGGAACGCGAGATTTCTTGATTACTTTTTTGTTATTGTTGTTTTCATGAAAGTATTGAATTGCAAATAACTTAGAAAAGTAAACCCTGTAGGTCTTGCTTCCTGAAAACTTGCCTGGGGAGAGTTTAAAATCCAAGTTGCTGGAAGTCTCCTTGTGAATAGTTTTATATAAAATTTATATTTATATTTATTTAAATAAATGACAAAAAATCAAGGTTTTAAATCCATGATGTTTGCCCTCACTTCTTCCCCTGTCTCTCTCCACCTGCCCCCCAATATGGGCAGGATTAAAAAGTGAGAATATAGGAGTTCCCATCGTGGCTCAGCAGTTAATGAATCTGACCAGTATCCATGAGGATGCAGGTTCTATCCCTGGCCCTGCTCAGTGGGTTAAGGATCCTGTGTTTCTATGAGCTGTGGTGTAGGTCGCAGTCAAGGCTCGGATCCTGTGTTGCTGTGGCTGTGGTGTAGGCCAGCAGCCACAGCTCTGATTTGACCCCTAGCCTGGGAACCTCCATATGCTGCAGGTGTGGCCCTAAAAAGAAAAAAAAAAGTGAGAATTTAGAGCAAACTGGTGACTAGAACTTGGTAATGTGGGTCTCTTGGTTGAGGGAGTTTGTGGTTCTGTAGGATCTCTGTGTCACAGAAACTTGTGCCAAGAAGATGCTGTCAGTTGTGATGCCTCTTACCAGAGAGTACTTCCCATTCTTTTCCAGTTTTTAAAGGTATAGTTAATTTACAATGTTGTGTTAGTTTCAAGTGTACAGCAAAGCAATATAGGTAGATAAAGAGATTATAGGTTATTACAAGATTCTGAGTATAAATACTGCCGATTCTTAAAATATCTCACTTCCTCACAGTTGATAGGATAAATTACTCCATTTAGAGTGACACTGACAATTAACGACAGGCCATCCTTTCCATTTATTTAGCAGGTAAAGGTGAAAACCTCTTACCTAGTATTTATTTTCTGTCAGTCCCACTCCCCCTTTTCTTTCCCTCTCTCTCTCTCTCAGTCCTAAAACCTGAGTTGTGTGAAGGAATCTGGATAGGAAGGATTGTTTTAGGGAGAGCAACAATCCATCAAGCAGGTTGGAAACAAGTACATGGAAACTTACAAATGGTGCTATAAGGGACCTGAAACAATATCATTTCGTCTAGCTGAGAAATTAATGGGTTCCCACCACTGCTGAGCCAATTACAGTTCAGGGATAAGGAGTTATTCTGTCCAAAGATTTCCAGTCTCACTTTTCCAGAAGAGCTCAGAGATGCCTTTGGACTTTTGGTTGGTTTACTTTTTTTTTTGGTCTCCCTGACTTTAACCTAGATTGGTTCCATTGCATTCCCTCTCTTCCCAAACGCTCCCCGCAGAGTTAATTCCTGCAAGCCTGGCCCTGGAGAAGACTTACTCTGGCTCTCGCCCCAGCCCAGCTAGATTCTGTCCTCTAAGGGGGAGTGTGAAACTGGAAACCTGGAAACTAGGAGATCTTATTCCCTGCCAGCTGAGTCCCACGCACACCCGGTGGTGTTAATTCTGACTATTTTCTGTAAAGCTGCCACCCAAGAGATCCAAGCAATAGAAACTGTTTACAACACACATACACATGCTTCTGTAGGTCTGTAGGAACTGAAACCTCATCAGGTGGGGTGGGGGCTCTAATCGGGGAGTGAGGAGAAGGGAGGGAGGATGTGATGTGTTTCCCTGCCTGGAGACTCTCTGACACTCTCTCTCTGACTCCCTCTCTCTCTGACACTCCCTCTCTCCCTCTCTCTCTCTCTCTCTCTCTCTCTCACACACACACACACACACACACACACACACACACACACATACACACACACACACACACACACACACACCTCCAAAGGCTCAGGAGAAGGAAAGTCCCCTTCTAGAGAGCCCGTGGTCAACCCTCTTTCGGGCGCTGGCCAGGGCAGGCAGGGTGGCTGGAGAGGCTGGATGGTGTATTCTGAATGGGGAGCCGCCGCTGCTTTGTGCAGCAGTCACAGGCATCGGTCCTGCCCAGGCCTGGGAGGCGCAGGCTCTGGATCCATCTCACTCTCTCTCCCCCAAGCAGAGCCTCGGGCCCCTCGCCCTGCCTGCCTCGGAGAAGGGGAAAAGGCACCTGCCCACTGCTTTTCCCTAGGGCCCCCTTGGTCCTTCCCAGTAGAGAGGCCGCTCCAGGGGTGGCACAGGGGTGGGAGGGAGGGAGTTTAGAAGAGCAAAGAAGGAGCTTCTAAGGAAGAATTCCTTCACAGGAAATAACAAGAAGGCCAAAGAGCCTGGCTGCACCACTTCAAGCTCCTGCTCAAAGCGAGCCTCATCTGGGGAGTGGACAGACAACCCCGGCCCCCTCCCATCGACAGCCAGCCTGGCCTCTCTGTGGCCCCGCGCTCTGGCCTGGCCCTCCCCAAGTCCCTACCAGGTTGGGACCTGAGCCTCTACGCCTCGCCCAACTGCACCTTCCCCCACCTCAGGCCCTGCGCCCCAGAGCACAGAGCCACCCAGTTGCCACCCCTGATACTGCACCGCACCCAGCTGCACTGCTGGCGCAGAGCCTGGGTGCCAGCCCCCCTTGCCTGCTCTTGGGCTGCTTGGATGGTCTCAATCCCTCTCCTTCCTGTCTTCGGGGAAACTCCTTAGGGAAGAGGGAATAAACAGTGGATCCCACACCAGAAGGCAAAAAGATTCAGGCAAAGATGTTGGACGGACGTTCTCCATGGACCCCAGGGGCATCCTTGTTCTAGGACACTCACAGCTTGTGAATCTTGCCACTTTCAGAGTGGACCGTGAGGTCTCCTTACCTACTGTCTTACACCTCTCTACCCCCCAACCCCCAAATCCGTTGATGTTTTTGAAGTTCGACTTAAGGCTTTGGGAATCTGATGTTAAGACTCAGTCTCACCCTAGCTTAAGCACACCCAGGCCAACACTCAGATGCACAAATACTCTGCTAAACAATCTTGATATCAAACACTCTAAGAGGAGTGTCCCCAGACGTATTAAAGAGGAATCTTTAAGGTGTGTGGGGTCACTCTTGACTATTTTTCTACCTGGGAAGCACTAGATGCTAGCTGTTCAATATACTTCACTTGAAACACAGAATTCTGTTCTCCCCAAACGTAGCCTCTTAAGGGGCCTACAACCACATGATGGAAAGAGAGAAAGAGAATGAAAACGAGAATTAGAAATTAGGACATTTTCACTAAGAGAAAAGAAGTGAGCGGCAGAGGCCATTCATGGGGATGAGGCCACTCCTTTAAACTGGAAAAGAGCTGGGGTTTGGGGAGGATGGACAGAAGGAACAATGACCTCCCACCATGGCGTCCTGACCCAGACTGGACATTCCCAGCAAAGAGGAGGGGCAGAGACCTTTCCCCTTCACCCCCCTACTCAGTGACTAACACAAGCCCAAGGCCAAGGGCCTATCAATGATGGTGACACTAGGCGAGTCTTCTAGATTATAGACCATGCTCCAGGCAGAAGGGACCCAGCAGCCCATTCCTGAGTGTTCATGGGCCCAGGTGATAGACACACAGGTGTTATTAGACCCCACCCCTGTCCTTATTCAGGTCTGAAGTAGCCATCCTAGTTTGTCCCCCGATATCCCGTGCCCCTCCCCCAACAGAGTCTCCCAAGGATAGCTAAAGATATTTTAGGAGAAACAAAAACTTGGAGATGCGAAGTCTTTGATTTATGTCTTCTTCCTTCCTCCCATCACTCCTGCTCCTCATCAGGGCTGCCCAGTTATATCTAATTAGAAATGCAGTTTGCTTAGCCCAACCTGACTAGGGTCAGAGAATTGCCAGAAAGGTGATTGTTCCGACTAAATATGGTCACAGAGGGCAACAGAGTCTGTGCGTGTGTGTCTGTGTGTGTGTGTGTGTGTGTGTGCGCGCGCACTCGCGCGCATGTATGCATATGTGCACATGTGTGTGTGGGGGGGCTCTATTGGTGGTGGTTGTGTATGTGGAAAGAAAAGGTTTTTTTTGTTATTTAACCAAACTTGTTTTCTTGTCTTTCTTTTCTTTCTTTCCTTTTTTTCTTCCTTCCTTCCTTTCTCTCTCTTCCTCTTTCTCCATTCATTCATTTCTTTCTCTCTTTCTTTCTCTCTCTCTCTCTCTCTTTCTTTCTTCTTCCTAGTTCTATCTCTCCTGAAGTTTCCACTGATTTTTTCCTGTTACTAATTAGGAGATTTCTTTGAGGGAGGTGGGAAGATGCCTAGAGTTGGGCTAGGCAAGGGGGGAAAAATGCTAAACATCCAGGCAAGACACAGAGAGCCCTGGGTAAGATCTCAAGTCCAGCCTTAAGGGTGTAAGGAGGGGGAAAGAATGACACTTGCAATAGAACCTATTTGCTAAAGGAAATCGGGTTTAAAGGAGCAATCACTGCTTTAAAAGGAGCTCCTCCCATCCTCTCCAAACACAGCCTAAAGCTGTCCTAGACATGAATGCAGCTCAGTGCATCAAAGCAATTGTTCCTATTTTCATTATTCATAGGGAATCTTTGAATGTACCTGTTAAGGTGACAGACCTCTTAAAAGGGAACATTTTTTACATGCAATTAAATGGTGCATTTACTAGGCTTCTATTAACATAATTTAATATAAATCTATTTTATAAATCTTTAGGCTCACATTACTGAAAATTGAGCTTCTCTGAAAAAAGTACCCACATCACTTCCCTGAATCAGATGGAATAGAATCCCAAAACTTGCTATTCTGAGCCAGCTGGAAGTATGAAAAGTAGAAGCATCCTTTGTATTGTCTTTTGTTCATGGTGGAGGTGTGAAGAAAAGTCAGCCTGTCTCCCAGAAGATGAGAGATTCCAGGGCTCTTCACCCATGGCCCTGGAACTTGAAGAGGGAAACACGAGCTAGAACTGGGAGGGAGCAAGAAGAACAGGAACTTAAGAGATCTCAGGAACAGAGCTGTATCAGAGCTCCCATGAAAAAAAACCACAACCAACCCTGACATATTTGGAAGCCAGTTTCTTCTGTTTGGGGAAAAAAAAAATGCGAAGCCTGTTGCGTCCTCACGGTCCCGTAAGCTGCTCCACGTGGAAGTAGATGTCGTTGTCTGTTCCCATAGCTGGACCCGCTGTTCACAAGTGCACCCTCCAAAAGCTTGGGCATGCTGTAGTCTCTGAAAATGGTGTTTTGTGCGCCCCTATAATGATGTCAATGCCTGCCCTTCTGCACTAGGCATTGCTTTTCTTCAAGCAGAGCCCTATGTTTTCCTGAACCCTTGTCCTACCTTTGTTGAGTCTTCCAAATCCCAAACCCAGGAAGGCCCCAGGGGCTCCTCTGAGTGAATCCCGACAGATCGGAAGTGTGTGCTGTGTTCTTAGGAAAGTAACTAGTTTCAGATTAATGAAGCAGTGACAATTTCAATCTGCTTAAAGGCGGAGGTTGGCACTGCCCAGGCCTGAGCGTGGGGAGCTCGCCAGGCTGGGCTTTATATTGTCTGCTTTTCTGAAGAGCAGACAAAGATGGATAGAGAGACATTGAAAAGCAGGGGGCGTATTTCAAACAACCCCATAAAGAGGGCTGTCACTTTAAGACAAGAACCATAGTGCTTTGATGACTTTGTATTAGCTGCCCCATTTCAAATAAGGAACTCGAGTCTCTTGTGAGAGGGAGGAAAAAGGAGATGGAGGGAGAGAGAGTGGGAGAGAGGGAGGGAGAGAAACAGAGATGTAGCGATATTTGGCCTTTGTGAGCGTTGCAGCGGGACTAATTTTTAGGCAACTATTTGGTTTCTGAAGTTCAGGAAGAAACGGCCCACAGCAGGTGAAGAGAAAAAAGGCAGGTGGGAGCTGCTCCTTACGGTGGGAAAGAGCTCCCTGCCCGTGGGCGGCAGCGCGCTCGGAGTTGAAGCCAGCTTTGCCCCGGTTTGCTGGGAAGGGCTGGAGAGCTTCGCAGCTCTGCCGGCCCCAGGCCGCGGTGGATTATAATGGAAATTTTTGAGAGCGTGAAAGAGAAATAATAGGAAGGAGGGGGAGGGCAGGCTTTTGGAGTCCACCTTCACAAAGCCTAATTTAAATTGTTTGGGGTCAAGCAGCAGCAAGCCACCTCCCCCTTTTCCTCCTTAATTAATTAATGACCGCGATTAATTATTAGGGCTTGCATCTCAAGACTTCAAAACACCTTCCCTCAGGGGCTGATGAGTTGCTTGAGCCAGGCACGTGGTTCTAACGGGAGAAGAAAGTTGAAAGCTGGCAGTGTCTGTTCCTGTATCTGCTTTGCTTTCAGCCTCTCCTCCTGCTTTTTTTTTTTTTTTCTTTCCCACTTCTCTTGTTCTCGTTCTGCCTCAGTGTGTCTCTGTCTCTCTGAATCTCTCTCCTCTTTGTTCTCCAGGCCAATCTCCCCATCCTCCTCCAATCTCCTTTGGACCTGGCTCAACTCTCCCAACTCCAGGGCTCCAGCGTGAGGGAGAGGGGAGGGTGCCCAAGCGGCCGGTACCCAGGGCACCTGCAGCTCCGAATCTCACCAGATCCTCAGTGGCAGGAAGTGAGCGGGCAGCAGTGTAGACTGGATCAGGAGTTATTGACAGCTTTCCCCCCCTACCTTTTTTCTTTTCTCACTTTTTTTTGTTTTTTTCTCCTTTCTTTCTTCCTTTCCACCCCGAGAACCGAGAGTTGGAGATCGCTCAGGCTTTGAAGGCAGCGAAACGGCTCCCTGGACGGTGGCACTGGAGGGAGAAGCGTTTAGTCACTGTTTCATTAGGCACTATTTGAACCTTGCAACATGTGGTAATTTCTGGGGCAAACTGAAAAGGGGGGATTATGTAGGAGGGACACAAGGAAATTAGCGAACGGTTAATTTAACTCGTTTTCTGCTAGACTTTTCGATACATTCCTAATTGACTGAGGGGCAGGTGAAGCTCCCGCCCCATGCAGGCTCATTCACGGTGGGAATAAATGGTTCTTTTTCAACTCACACTGCTCACAATATATCATCAGGGAAAAGACATGCAATGAATATGTTGATTTTTTTTATTAATGGAATTACACCCTGCCACGCAGGTGTGAGGGTAAAAACCTATACTGCAATGAAATAAGATTAACAATGAAATTAGAATTTTATTAGCTTTATATGTCACATAGACCTGGATTTGAACTGTCAAAACAAGCAACAAGAAAAGATATTCTGAAGGCAGCCCTGCCAATCAACCGGGAGAAATGGAACAGCTTCTATCCACGTCACAATCAGCTTCAGTTCCTTCAGTAGCTCCCTTGGGCCACAGACGCGGGAGGCAAGGGGGCCGAGGGCCTCGCTTGGGTAACTGCCTAGTTTCTGGACTCCTAGGTAGCCTCTGAAAACACCGCTTGGGCTCAAGGTGCTCTGCCAAGACTAGCAGGCCTCAGCCTAGAATAGAGGGGCCGGGATCTGCCGGGGCTTCCAACAGGTCAGCCGGAGGGACCAGACCACCTCGGCCTAGCGGACTCAGGCTTCGCATCCTCTGGCGCCTGCTCTGTGGCGACCCCAGGGAATGAGAGAATAGACGGAACTTGGAGCCGGAGGCGGACTGGGGGCCTCTTGGAAACCGCACGGAGTTTTGTTGCCCCGGGGGCCCCTGGAGCTTCGGCACTGCTACCTGGGTCTGGCAGGCGCAGAGGTGCCCTATGCAAATGGTTCACTATTAGGCGGAGAAAGAAATACTTCAAATGGCCCTTTGTAACCTTCTATAGAAAATCGAGGTACTCTGCATGACAAAGCACAATTAAGCTTTCTATTCAGGAGTTTTGCAGCTGGTAGGCCATTGGGAAAGTGGGAGGAAACGCGAATATATTAATAGTGTGGCAAAAGTTTTTTTTCTGTGCGTGTCCTTTTCTGATTCGGGAGTAGGGAGGGGCGGTAGGTGGGCCCGGAGGGGAAGAAGGCTCCGCCTTGGACCCTTGCCACCTGAACAACCTCGCCTCGGCCCGCGTGGAGAACCCTACTTGTCTGGCAGCCTGGGCATTCTGAATGGTTACGGCAGCCCCCGCGCGCAGAACAGGGCCGGGCGGGCCCTGCGGACACCAGCGCCTGCGCGGGCGGGACACCTGCCCCAGCCTAGCCTCCTCGGCCCGGGAAAGCTGGGCTGAGACCCCCGCGCCCGGCTGCTGGCGGCCTCCCGCTCAGGAGGGAGGCTCCCCAGCCCCGGTGCGTCGCCCAGACGCCAGGGCAGGTGGTGCCCACTGGAGCGCAGCGGGGCGGGGGGCCGTGTGTGCTGCGGTGGGAAAGAGACTCGGCGAGAGCAGAGCTGGATTTTCCATTCAGCTCCGGTTTTCTCCTGCAGTTGAGGTCCGCTTCCCGGTTGTTCACTTTTACGGACCTCAGGGAGAATTTTTGCTTCTTAGTAAAGAAGGGCCTTTAGCCAACTGTACTGACGGTTCTGCGTTCGCTGGTCTAGGTCCCTGTCCGCACCCCTGTCCCGCTGGGTGCCATGGGGCCACTGTCGATTGTTTCGCATCTCTTAGTGGCGTCACCTGCAGCCTCCTGTCTCCATTTGGGTTTGGTGACTGAGTGACAGCACAAATAACAGAACAGCCTGACCTGAGAGAAGCCAAGGTAAACTGACTGTTTCTGTGGGTGTTGTATTGTCCCAGTTCTGGCAGTTGCTGCTGCTTTCCAGAAATTCCCTGTTGCTCTGAGAGCCTCTTTTCCAAGGCTCCAGCTCTTAATCAGGCCCCTCCTGCATCTTCACGGAAAAGGGTGGAGATGCCTTCCGGCTTCTGCTAGTCCCTAGATGCAGCAAAATTCTTGTCAGTTCCCTCAGCCCTGCACACTTTGCTGCACGTAGTAATTTTGTTGAAATTTTTCTTTAAAAATCCCAGCTCAGGAGTTCCCTTGTGGCACGGCAGGTTAAGGATCCGACATTGTCACTACTGTGGCTCTGGTCACTGCTGTGACACGAGTTCCATCCCTGACCCTGGAACTTCCACATGCCAAGGGCAAGGCAAAAAAAAAAGAAGAAAAAGGAAACCCCAGATCGAAACGATTGTTTGGTGGCTAACCAGCTATGTTATGCTTGACTCAATGTCTTCTATGACAGTCAGCTCAATTACCTCCTCACTTTTGCTGGGAAGACCTCCTATGAGAAAAGTTGTTCTAGCCCATTCCATTTTCAGAAAATTTCAACCATCAGGAACACTTACTTGTGTTGTATCAGAGTCTTTCTTTGCAATTTCTGTCCCTGAGTTCTACCCAGTTCTTTCCTCGTGGGACTTCTGGGTATCCGCCTTCTTCCCTCTTCCCAGCTGTGACGTCCTTGATGACAGAGACTGCGTCTTGCACCTCTACATCCTCAGCATTCATCACAATGCCTGGCACATAGCAGATGCTCAGTAAACACTAACTGGATCTACTTCCAGGTCTCCACCAGTTGCCTAAAATACGGAGGTTAGAAAGTTATATTTCATTGTAACTTTATATACATATATAATAAATGATAAATATGCTTACATAGGCTAAATATCCCACATGTAGGTTAAAGATAGGTGGGATATAGAGAAGATTGTGGAATCAGTCTTCATGCTCTACAATTTACTAGCAGTGTGACCTCAAGCAATTCACTTACCATCTTAACATCTCAAGCAATTCTCTTAATATCTTCTATATTCCTTATTGTAAAATGGAGATAATTAATAGCACCTCCCTCACAGGGTGATGAGGACTAAATAAGAAAATATAGGAGTTCCCATCATGGCTCAGCGGAAATGAATCCGACTAGTATCCATGAGGATGAGGGTTCAATCCCTGGCCTTGCTCAGTGTGCCGGGGATCCGGCATTGCCATGAGCTGTGGTGTAGGTCACAGACGCAGCTCGGATCTAGTGTTGCTTTGGCTGTGGTGTAGGCCAGCAGCTGTAACTCCTCTTTGATCCCTAGTCTGGGAACCTCCATATGCTGTGAGTGCGGCCCTAAAGAGCAAAAAAAAAAAAACAGAAAATACAATGAAGACATACAGATTCTTAGTTAAGTTAGAGAAGGTCTAAATGAAAAAGTAACTTTTAAATAAACATCTGACCAGAATGTGGGACTGACCATGTGGCTTGCTGGGGCAAGAGAATTGCAAACAGAGGTAAAGAATTCCCAGCCAAGGCCTAGGTGGCAAGATGCCTGAAACAGCTGAGAAACTATGATGAGGCAGAGTGACTAGAGTGAGTGTGTATGTACGGAGGGGCAGTGGGCAGGGTGATGATGGAATGGGACTGGTAGGTCACAGTAAGGACTTGGGCTTTTATTTTTATTGAATTGGGAAGATTCTGTAGGATTTTGAACAGAGGAGCAATATGCTATAATTTATGACTAATCCGGATGAAATTCGCTGCTCCATTGAAAGAAGCAGGGAAGTTACGATACTGTTAAATAGAACCAGGTAAGAGATGATGCTGGCATGGACCAGGGTGGACATAATGGGAGAGGAAAGAAGCATTGAATTCTTGGGTTTGATATGGTAGAGTGGCCAGGATTTAATAACAAACGGAATCTGAGGAGTAAAAGAAAGAAAAGAGTCAAGGATGATACTAAGGTCTTTTCTCCAAACATTTAGAAGAAAAATGTTGCCATTAAGTAGATTATAGGAGGAGTTCCCATTGTGGCTCAGAGGAAATGAACCTGACTAGGATCCATGAGGATGCAGGTTCAATCCCTGGCCTCGATTCTCAGTGGGTGAAGGATCCGGCATTGCAGTGAGCTGTGGTGTAGGTCGCAGACACAGCTCAGATCCCAGAAGCTGCAACTCTGATTTGACCCCTAGCCTGGGAACTTCCATATGCCTCAGGTGTGGCCCTAAAAGCAAACAAACAAACAAACAAACAAGCAAAAGATTATAAGAGAGAGAGAAAAAGAGGAGACTATATGAGAAGCAAATTTTAGGATACATTAAGTCTGAGATGACAATTGCATATCAAAGTTTGGAAATCATGAAGACAATCGAAAAAATAATTCTGAAATTCTGAAGTGAGATCCAGCCTGGAGAAGTGAATAGAGCAGTCCCAAATGTAACGATGGTGTTAAAGCCATGTGAGACGGTGAGCCGCCAAGAGAGTGGTACGGAGTGAAAACGGAAGGAACCCAAGGACTGAGCACTGGCGGACTCTTAAGATTTAAAAGCACTGAAAACATGTCATGGAAGAGTTCCCTTGTGGTGCAGTTGGTTAAGGATCCTGTGTCGTCAGTGCCACAGGTTGGGTCACTGCTGTAACTGCAGGTCGGATTCCTAGCTTGGGCAAGTTTAAAAAAAAAAAAAAAAAGAAAGAAAGGAAGAAGGAAAGAACAGTCATAGAGATGAGAAAGAATGAACAGAGAGGGAAAAGATGAGGTAACTAGTATGAGTGACTCAGGTTACTGCCTGGTAACCCAAACAAAGCCCAGCAATCTCCCTTAAGAAGTAGAAGAAACTAAGGTGGCTAGAATTCATAGGACATAGTATGTACGCAGTAGCAAAGCCTCTCAGGAAGAAAGCTCTAGAAAATCTACAGAAGTTTCCCCCCATTTTTTTTTTTTTTTTAATGGCTACACACACATCATATGAATCCAAGCCATAGCTGTGACCTATGCCACAAGCTACAGCAATGCCAGATCCTTTAACCCACTGTACTGGGCTAGGGATTGAACTCATGCCTTCACAGCGACCCAAGCTGCTGTAGTCAGATTCTTAACCCACTGTGCCATGGTGGGAACTCCTCCTCTCTAGTTTTTAGCTGAGTATTCATCAGCGCTTGCACACGAAGAACCTACCAGAGACTAGAACACCGCAAAGAAGCAGGCTGAAAATTTACCACCTCACACATGCCTGTGTTCCCTCTGGCCAGAAAGAAAAGACCTCCTAATATACAAGGGCCTTTTCATTCAAGTAGAGTGCTCAGAAAGGCATGGCTTCAGTAGTAGGGCAAAATTAGCTCTGGACTAAAGGCTACTCACGTTGCACCTAACCAAGTATAAAAGCAAGCCACAAAAGGATCAAACTGGGAAGTTCCTGTTGTGGCTCATTAGGTTAAGAATTCAACTAGTAACCAGGTTACGGTTCAATCCCTGGCCTCGCTCAGTGGGTTAAGGATCCTCCGTTGTTGTGAGCTGTGGTGTAGGTCGCAGACGTGGCTCAGATCTCACATTGCTTTGGCTGTGGCATAGGCAGGCAGCTAATCCAATTCGACCCCTAGCTTGAGAGCTTCCATATACCACGGGTGTAGCCTTAAAAACAGGGGGGGGGGTCAAACTAGGAGTTCCCTGGTGGCCTAATGATTAAGGATTTGGTATTGTCACTGTTATGGCTCAGTGCAGTCCCTGGCCTGGGAACTTCTGCATAAAGCAGCATGTCCAAAAAAAAAGGGAAAAAGAAAAAAAGGGTCAAATTGTTTCCAGGTAACCTCACTGCATCCAAAAAAGTAAAAAATATTTAAAGGAATTTAAAAAAACCCTAGCATACTAGAAGGTATAATTCATAATAAAAAATTATGAGATATGTAATCAAAACATACCAGGCATATAATTTAAAAGAATAAGGTAAAAAAAAAATACCAGGCATGAAAGGAAGCAGCAAATATAATGAGAAGAAAAACCAATCAATAGAAAGACACAGAAATGACAGGTACGGTAGAATTTTGACAAAGACATTCAAACAATTATTATAATTTAAAATCCCCTCCATCTATTCATGAAGGTAGAGGAAAGGATGAACATGATAAAGAGAGATCTGAAAGTTATTTTTAAAAAAAGATCTGAATCAGAATTATACAATTAAGAAATACAATGTGTGAGATGAAAAATACCAGATGTACCAACTCACAGAATTTGAAAAAATTACCTTTTCCAAATGTGACAGGTTGCAGGGTGGGGGGATATGCTGGGGGTTTGGGATGGAAATACTGTAAAACTGGGTTGTGATGATCGTTGTACAATTATAAATGTATAAAATTCATTGAGTAATAAAAAGAGAAAAATACCAGATGTGATTAAGAACAGTTAGACACTGCAGATAAAAGATTAGTGACCTTAAAGATATAGCCACAGAAACTATCCAATACAAAATACAGTGGGATAGGAGACTGAAAAGAAAAGAAGAGAGCATCAGTGTGCTGTGACATGACATCAAGTGGCCTTTACACACATGTTCCTGGAGTTTCAGAAGGAGAAGAGAGAGAGAAAGGGACAGAGAAATCGCTGCCAACCATTTTTCAAATTCAATAAGTATAAACTCACAGATCCATGTTGCTTAACAAACTCCAAGCAGCAGAAACATGAAGAAAACTGCCCAAAGGCACACCGTAATTGTAAGTCTAGGAAGAAAATGAAAGAAGACACTATGTACCAAGGAACAAAAGATGAAGATGATAGTAGATTTGTCATCAGAAAGAATATAAGTCTTGCAACAGTGGCTTCTGTCTTTAAACTGCTGAAATAATCAATCAACCAGAATTCTAAGCTCAGCAAAAATATCTTTGAAAAGCAAATGTTAAATAATGTCTTCAACTCAACAGATTTCGAAAACAAACTTATGGTTAGCAAAGGGGACCTGGGGTGGGGAGGGATAAATTAGGAGGTTGGGATTAACGTATACACACCACTTACTATATATAAAATAGATAATCAACAAGGACCTACTGTGTAGCACCGGGGACTCGGTATTTCTGTAATAACGTAAATGAGAAAAGAACATGAAAAAGAATGGATATGCGTGTTATGTACAACTGAACCCCTTTGTTCTACACCTGAAACTAACACATTGTAAATCAACTATACTTCAATAATATAAAATAAAAACCCAGAGTCTTTCCTTAGACATGTGATGCTGAGAGACCACCGTCAGCACACGCTTACTACACGAAATGTTACTAGGAGCTCTTTGGTACAGCAGGAAAACCGTATCAGGTAGAAATCTGCATCCACCAAAAAAGAAATGAAGAGGATGAGAAGTGGTAAACACGTGAGACGAATATAAAATACGTCTTTAAAACTCTTCAAAAGATAACTGACCGTTTAAAGCAAAAATAAGGTATTGTGGAGTTTATTTATTTATTATTTTGTCTTTTTAGGGTCACTCCCACAGCATATGGAGGTTCCCAGGCTAGGGGTCCAGTGGGAGCTACAGCTGCCGGCCTTCGCCACAGCCACAGCAACGCCAGATCCGAGCCACGTCTGCGATCCGCACCGCAGCTCACAACACTCACACCATCTACACAACGCGGGATCCTTAACCCACTGAGTGATGCCAGAGATCGAACCCGCAATTTCATGTCCTGGTCAGATTCGTTTCGCTGTGCTATGACGGGAGGGGAACTCTCCTATATGGTAGTTTTATGCCAATTTTTTTTCAGAATTGCCATACTGTTTTCCACAGCAGTTACACCATTTTACATTCCCACCAGCAATGCTCAATGGTTTCAGTTTCTCCAAACCCTTGACCATTCTTGGGCTTTTTGTTTTTTGGTAATAGCCATCCTAAAGGGTGCAAAGTGGTATGTCATTGTAGTTTTGATTTGCATTTTTCTGATGATTACTGATTTTGAGCATCTTTTCATGTGTTTATTGGCCATTTGTGTATTTTCTTTGGAGAAATGTCTAGGTATCTTGCCTATTAGTTTACTTTATGTTTTTCTTTTTATGGCCACACCTGCAGCATACGGAAGTTCCCAGGCCAGGAGCTGAATCGGAATTGCAGCTGCCAGGCTATACTACAACCATGGCAATACTGGATCTGAGCAGCATGTGCGACCTATGCGGCACCTTGAGCCAGCTGCCAGATCCTTAACCCAATGATCCAGGCCAGGGATTGAACCAGCACCCTCACAGAGAAACATCAGGTCCTTAACCTGCTAAGGCACAATGGGAACTCCTACCTATTTATTAATCAGATTATTTTGTTGTTGAGTTTTAAGATTTCTCTCTATATTTTGGATATTATTCTATCAGGTACATGATTTGCAAACGTTTTCTCTCATCCTATGAGTTGCATTTTCACACTGCTGATAGTGTCCTTCTATACACAAAAGTTTTTTCCTTTTTTTTTTTTTTTTTTTTTTTTTACTGCTGCACCTGTGGCATATGAAAGTTCCTGGGCCAGGGGTTGAATCAGAACTGCACTTGAGGCCTATGCCACAGCCACAGCAGCGTGGGATCCGAGCCATACCTGTGACCTATGCCACAGCTTGCCAGGGTTGAACCCACATCCTCACAGACACTGGTGTCAGGTTCTTAACCCGCTGAGCCACAATGGGAACTCCAAAAGACAAAATTTTTATAATATGTTTTACGTAATGAACAGGAAGATGGCTGGGATGGCTAAGGATGTCAAGACCTTTGTTATTAGAGGTGTCGTTGAAGGAACTATAGTCTGTTAATATAAAGGGCCAAACCCTCGGGGTGTAGGAAGGAGGCACCAGTATTTATGGCTGCCTCGCAAAAGTCCTGCTGTAGTATTTGCCTTTCAATAGAATCAGATTTTTTTAAATATTTGCTTCATCGAGACATGAGTTATCACTGCCCCTCTCCCATTTTCTTCTCATCATAGCATTCCCTTAATCTAAAAATCAGAAAGAGCAAAGGCTCATGTCCTATGATGAGCTCTTAGAATACTTCTTTGTACTTACAGAATCCTTTCTTTTTTTTTTCTCTTTTTGTTTTTCAGGTCAGCACCTGCATCACATGGAAGCTCCCAGTTGAATTGGAGCTGCAGCTGCTGACCTACACCACAGCCACTGCAGCATAGGATCCGAGCTGCATCTGTGACCTGTACCACAGCTTGAGGCAACATGGGATCCTTAACCCATACAGTGAGGCCAGGGATCAAACCCACATTCTCATGGATACTAATCCGGTTCTTAACCCACTGAGCCACAACGAGAACTCCCTTACAGAATCCTTTCAATCCAGAACAAGGGTAGGTAGCATTTGGAGATAGCCTCAAAACAAAAAGCAACATGCATATTGTGGGGGGAAATCTGAAGAAAATGGAACAGGAGGACAACAGATAGGAATGTAACATTCGAGGCACATATGGGCTGGAAGGTATTGAGTGGCAGGTCTGGACTCAGTTGGGAATTCTCACCAAAGAGATATGGGAAGCTGATGTCTTGTTAAAAGTTTGCTCAGGGATGCACGTATTAAGATTGACATTTGGAGCTCCTATTTCCACACTTTCTATTGTTTCTCTTTTTTCATAATAACCAGTCTATCTTTCTACCTCTTTTATTCAATCAAGTAAGGCATACTGAATTTAATGAGTTTTGATTTTTCCCAGTCAGGAAGACCTGTCAATATTTCATAGGTAAGCAGAAAGTGGCAGTCAAAGAACCCTATTAAAATATGCTCACTCTTGAAGATCCAAAGACAGGTTCTATTTTGCAAAGCTTTATTCTCTTTTTATGAATTCCTCTCTTTGCTGATGTGTCTTTTGTGATTACTTAAAGATCAAACAGCTTCTACAAGGTGTGTGAGTCAGTTTTATGGAGCCAGCAGGGGTAGCCTGTTGGCTTCTCCTCGTAGCTGTCAAGCTGCAATTAAGTTGTCAACATTTTTCAGTTGACTGTCTATTTACAGAGTAGACAAGTGGTTGCTGGCATCAAACTATTTGTGACTATAGGATTTTTGCACATTTCTTTGGCTAAAACAGCATTATTAAAAAAGGAAACCTATGTGGAGTTTATGCCAAGGCATAATGGGTTAAGTGACTGTGGTGACGTGGGTTGCTGAAGAGGTGCAGGTTTTTTCGTTTTTTGTTTTTTTTTAGGGCTGAACCTGAGGCATATGGAGGTCCGCAGGCTAGGGGTCGAGTTGGAGCTATGGCTGCCAGCCTACCCCACAGTCACAGCAACACGGGATCGGAGCCGTGTCTGCGACCTACACCACAGCTCACAGCTACGCTGGATACCTGACCCGCTGAGCAAGGCCGGGGATCAAACCTGCAACCTCACGGACACTAGTCAGATTCGTTTTCACAACGGGAACTCCTGAGGTGCAGGTGTGATCCTCAGCCCTGTGCAGAGGGTTAAAGGATTCGAGTTGCTACAGCTCACATTCGGTCCCTGGCCTGGGAACTTCCATATGCCATGGGTGTGGCCATAAAATTAAAACAAACAAAACCAAGGAAAACTACAAAGTATTTGAGGTTTTATCAGAAATAGGAAGATTTGAGTTGTGATTTTGTTTTTGGCATAATAAAGAGGGAAGCAAAGTTTTTGAGCGATCTGAGCTATTGCATTGTGATAATCAACAGATACGTATGTGATTATAGCACTATTACCGTCTCCATGGATGTGGCTTCGCTAAACAGAAACTGTTACGTTTACTTTATATAATTAGGAGTTTGCTGTTCTGAGTGCTCCTTTTTAAAAATAAATTATTTTGATTTTTTCACCTTTATTAAGGTATAATTGACAAAAGCGTGTATATTTAAAGTGTACAACATGGTTTTTCTGCCTTTTTCATCTGTTTCTACTAATAATTATATTAGGGAAAGGCCTTTGCTCTGAATGCAGTGGGTAGGCGTCAACGACCGGATGTGTGAACTGTCACCCTAAGTGTCTGTTGGAAATCGAGTAACTGCGGTGCCTGGTCCTCCCAGCCAGCTGCTGGGAGGGTCGGTCG